>JAQISU010001235.1:40850314-41277814 GCA_029339505.1 Unio delphinus
ATGATAGCTGAGAAAACAAATGCTAGATAATAAGCCAAAGTAATGAAGACTCGATTACTTTATTAAATTGCAAAATTAATTTAATGGTTGTCAACTAATTATCATATATTGGAGAGCATAAAACTCGAAAAAAAGCTTCGGGTTAATTTTATCATTTGTAACTCTTAACTGATTTATTTTCGATGACTTCTTTCTATATCAGAAGAATGTAGAATGTTATTTAAGATTCGTACTAAAATTAGCAATAAAGTAAATTCCGTCTTAACGGATACATGATTTTAGACATAGATTCACAGGAATCATTCTGATGGACCGTTTTCAGTTATAACGACACGGCATGCAGATATTAACTTAAATGTCAGCACAAGCGTCATATCACTTGGATGTCTTCTATCTTTCGTGGTAGGGAATTTCCAGTTTTTAAAATATATTTCTAAAAGAACGTTTCAATAATAGTTGAAACCAAATACATTTTTAGAATATTGAGAAATGGTCATGCAAGATATAAATATCACAACAGTGTTAGATCAAATTCTAAGGTCTTTAAAGGTGAACCCGAAATATTACAACTGTCCACTATGTTCTAAAACATTATTGGAGATTTGGAAAAAAAAATAGGATCTTACTTCCGTTGGCTAAGGTACCAAAAACTCGTTTACTTTGATCTATCTTATACAATTCAAATCGCCACCATGGCTTAAATATTACCGTTTGGTAAATACCTACGTAAAGTATATATTTCATTTTACTAGAAGAATGAAGAAATTATAGGGCCCCGAGTGGTCTAATGGTCTAAAGCTCTCTCCGTTACGGATCATTGCCATCTCACCTCTGTCTGCGTCGGTTCGGGTCTCAGATTCGGCCAATAAGGGTATGTGAGGAAGCTTGCCAGTAGCTTCTCGTGGGTCGGTGGTTCTTTGCGGTGGTTTCCAGAGTTCTTCCCCAGCCATTAATACTGGCTGCCATGTATAGCCAATCATGCGCTGAAAAATGGCATTAAACCCTACTACAACAACAACAAATCTTTACGTTATTACTTAAGCCACTCTGGACACTGACGTGGCAGAAGGAGAGGTAGACTGAAAACATCACCTAATAGACCATGAAAGTTTGGCGGAGACACAGGCATTGACGTATGATCGAGATAAGTGGCGGGAACTGGTTAGATGATCAGCAACACGGTGCCTCGATGACTACATTAGGTCAAGAGAATGATGACGACGACAACGACTACGATGATGATAAGGATGATGACGACGACGACGAAGATGATGACGATGAGATGATGATGATGAGACGACGACGACGACGATGATGATGATTACGTTATTGCATGAAGATTTAAACCGATTACCATGCCTTTATTTCATATTTGATTGAAGCAGCCAACGCGTTTAGTGTATGACATAGTGAATCTTGAAACATGTAATGGTTAAAAAACAAAAGGTGTACGTGCAACTTACTGTTACACGCCAATAGTGTCATGCCGAACGAACCAAGCCCATGCATGGACATGGTTTGATACTCAATGACCTCAAGTCAACATTCTTTGTCAATTAAAGGGTTTTATGGTTAACACAAATATACCTGGATGAGAAAAAAATGACCGTAAGATGCATCGGCAAAATATATTCCAACTGCATGTACAAATATAGCCTCATTCTGAACTGGCTTTTCAGCTGCCACGAGAGCGTGGCATATTTTCATATAACTGTCCATATATGATACAAAAATGGTGGAAAAAACCTCAAATGCTCTTCGTCTTCAGACAAAATAGATTTTGACCATATGTTCTTTCAACAATTAAGGTCTTATTTAAAGTGACAATAAGTTTGTGTGTGTGTGTGTGTGTGTGTGTGTGTGTTTGGGATTTTTAGCTTACCTTTAACAATGTTTCAGTCATATCTCTACGATATCTACAGTGTGTCTGGGGCATCAAGCTGCCTACGTGTAGCATCATGTCCAAAACAGTCACATTATCCTGACACCAGGCCGACCAGTCTTAACACTAACCTCAAAATGCTGAGTGCTTAAAAGGACAATCATTTCCTTTAAGTCCCAAAAAAATGCTATTCATGAGAGAAGCTTATATACAGTCTATATTCGCTTGTAAGTGGTATCCAACTGTAAACAGCAAACATAATGAACCGGCAGGTCTGTGTTTATGCAGTTTATTATGACTTTTCAGTAGAACAAAACATAGACCTTGATCGGCGAGTGCATAATGCGAAATCGGATCACGGTCTATGTTGTTTGCAGACTTTACGTGTGTGCAATTATACGGTACTTTTATGTCACCAGTTTTAACATCTTCCTTACTTTAAAAAGTGACGCCAGAGTACATTTCATTTTGTAATGAAAACTGAATTCCTGTATGATGTTTCATTTAGCTTTTCCATGTATTAGTCATGTAGTTACAGATCATCTATCAATATAAATTCGATAATCCTTGTTCAAATATGCCTGGTGACGTAAGACAGGTTGATTGTGTTTTATATTTGTTGATAGTTTCATACACGTGTTTCTAGCAGGATATCGTATTCTGATGACTATATGCACTTCTGCTCTCTTTAAATTTCTGCATGTTTGGATAACTACGACTTTTAACCTCGTTAAATTCTTACTTTAATGTAACTAAATGTTGCAAATTGGTGACATTATTTATATATATATTTATTAAATCATGCCGATAGGACACCATCTATCAATAATTATGAATCGCAATAGGATACGAGGAGTATGAACTAATTTCGATGGCAATGACTGATATATCACAACTAAGACACACTTCATACAATATCAGCCCTATTCGGACTATAAGCTTTTTTAATTTTCTTAATTTTGACTGTAGGTCTGAATTACATAACCACACCCCAATCTACACTAACTCTTAGTTGTAAGCAAGTCTGTGTCACAAAGATATTTTGGGGTTAGACAGTACACTGTCAAAACGATATTTGTGAGATTATACCTTACGTGTATCAAAACGCTGTGAGATTATACCTTTTGTTGTATCACAACGCTATTTGTGAGAATATACCTTACGCTGTATCAAAACGCTATTTGTGAGATTATACCTTACGTTGTATCAAAACGCTATTTGTGGGGTTATAGCTTACGCCGTGTCAAAACGGTATTTGTGGAGTCATAGCTTACGCCGTGTCAAAACGGTATTCGCGGGGTTATACCGTATGCTGTATCAAACGGTATTCGCGGGGTTATACCGTATGCTGTATCAAACGGTATTCGCGGGGTTATACCGTATGCTGTATCAAGCGGTATTCGCGGGGTTATACCGTATGCTGTGTTACAACTGTACTAACTTTTTATTCAAGTGCCAAAAATTAAAACTATTTCATCAGAAGTTTCATGTAATAAGGACGGTTATTCCTTTTATTTTTTTAAAAAAAATACAATTTTAATTGATTTGTTTATTATTATTATTATTATTATTATTATTACTATTATTATTATTATTATTATTATTATTATTATTATTATTATTATTATTATTATTATTATTGTAGTAGTAGTAGTAGTAGTAGTAGTAGTAGTAGCAGTAGTAGTATCTTTGTGTGATGTATCTCATTTTATTAAGATCTACAAAGTTTTGCATAAATTAAAGTTCGTATCATACCTATTTATCATTTTAAATCTTTGTACGACAAGTTTTATGTTCTAAAATAAACGACATTTTTAGCCACATGGGTTTCTGTGCAGACCAACTAAACAGGGCCGTGCATGTGCTATAAAATTAATGTAGCTTACATACGTTGCCCCCCCCCCCCCTCTACCCTCCCCCCTCCCACGCCTAGTGAATCAAATTTTGCCTCCGAAAAATTGAAATGACTGCAACCAAACTATTGCAAATAGTAAATCTATGCTCTGATACAAAGGGACATTTGTCCTAAAAATCAGATTTTACATTATTCTGATCCCGTTGAAATCCCCTGTGCTGGAAAGTTGGCGGTTACACGTGTTAACAAGTTAAAGTGCCAATTAGTTATGCATGTTTAATGGAAGCAGACGACAGTCGTTCTCGAAGTATCCTTCGGGTCTTTGTGAGTGCAATCGATATCGGATTTCATATTTCAAGAACCGCAGTGTTAAAAAAGAATAGTTGTGTTGAGTCGTATTACGGCAATTTCCTCGCGCTGTATATATACACACTATGCTTGGTAATGGGTGTGCCATTTGCCCATTTGACAACAGAGGTTTATCATTTGAACCTTTCAACCAATGTAATACAGCAATATGTACCACTTCACTGCTTATACTATTCCATCCACTAATCACAAATCACATTTGGTATTTGACGGATGCTATACATTGGGTACAACTTATTAATTCGTAAAAACACGTATCAGCTTGTCATAAGGAAGAGTAATATGTTTGGGAAAATATAAATATTCATCAAAGAAAAGCTTTCACCAAACGAAATGTTTCGTCCCTTATGTATGTATGTATGTATGTATGTATGTATGTATGTATGTATGTATGTATGTATGTATGTATGTATGTATGTATGTATGTATGTATGTATGTATGTATGTATGTATGTATGTATGTATGTAAGGGACGATCGATACATTTCGTTTGGTGAACGCTTTTCCTTGATGAATATTTATATTTCCCCAAACATATTTTACATAAAACAAACAAACAAGCAGGTTCTTATGTGGCTTCAGTTTCACGAATGACCCCATGATACAACATAATTCCTCAGGATTTTGTTTCTGTTCGACCACACACACACACACACACACACACAAACACACACACACACACACACACACACACACACACACACACACACAGTCTGTTGGTAAGTCTTAAATTAGTTTTCATTTTTAATTCCATGATATTGTAATGTATATGTTTTCGCTAGAGATGGTGATTTTTTCTTCAGAAAATCGGTTGGCCTGAATTATTCTTAGGTAAACAGGTGGTGTTGATTTAGATTCTGACCTTGATTTAAGGTGAGTGACAACACGTAAAAACAGGTTTTATTTTAATTTTAAAATGATTGGTTGTTGTCAAGGTCAAGATGAACCTAGTGACTTAAACAGTAAACAACTTTTTATTTTCATTCAATTTGTATCCAGTTGACCAAGTAGGACTTGAACCATAGTAACCACAGTAAGATTTTATCTTGAATGCCAGATACAAGCTTTAGATGGTGAAGTCATATATCATGGTCTCTTGTGTCAAATGCTGCAGACAAGTCAAGGAGGATGAGGACTGTAATCTTTCTGCTATTCAAAGCAGATAGGAGATATGCCATTGTGAGATATGCCATTTCTACTGAGATTGTCTTATTTTTCAGCATTTTCTTTCTATTCAGGATTCCTGTGGCGTTTTAGTGCTTTTCCTGGACACGTTTTTTCTTTTTCTATAATATCTAGCTCCACCCAAAGTTGTGGAACAGTTCTTTGTCGCTGTTTTGTAGCAAATGTTTCGATTTATATGTCTGGGGTTTTAGCCATTGAACCAAACTATTGATATACAGTATCCACTAGTATATTGTTTTCTAAATATAATGGCAGAAAAAAACAACCCCGCAGAAGCTCTGTTGTTGTTAGGACAGTTTGTCAGTTTGCATAGGACATTAAAAAGTCAATACTATAGAAAATAAACCATATTGATGGGGGCGTCTGTTTTGCGAGATTCCTAGTTTGCACATGAGCATTATTATTCAAAAAGTGCACCGGTTAACCTATAATTGTCTAGTAGAACTGTTAGCCCGCCATTTGTGTCTAACCACACCTAACTCAATATGCTAATTTAATAATTGATAGATAAAGTGCATTCTAGATCAAAATAAAGAGACAAATCACGATAACGTTTAATTTTAGCAATAATTTGTATTCATGCAGCATCCATTAGAACTATGTTTTCTCAAGTGTCAATTACCCATCTATAATGATGTTATTAGATGTAAGGAAAAACCTTGCATTATGTTAAAGAGAATTCGTGCATGGGCTAACCAGCAGAATCTATGCGATTTTATTTCACTTTAGTCAAGTATAAATAACATTATATTATTAATTTGTTCGAGATCTATCGCTCTTTTCACTATATTTTAAACAATAGCCATGGGCTGAATATGGCGCATCTATTTACAACTGTTAAAAGCCAAACTATCTAGGGTTAAAGCGTTAAAATTATGCATTAGAAACATGCAAAATGCAGGAATTTTGCCCCGTGAACCCCTACATTGGGTTTAGTCCCATATACCTCTTGCTTACATACCCTGTCCCCCTCCCCCTACCAAAAGAAAAATCTTTCTAGATCCTCCATTTTTTTGATCACCTAAATTCATCCCGGTTTTATCTTGACAAATCTCACCTCGACATCGACTAATCGAGATGTAATTACAGTACGAAGGTACTACTTCTTATGACGTGTCTCATGCAACTATGGATAATTAGTTTTACTCATAGTTTAATCGCAACAAAATAGTGAATAGCTCTGAACATTTGCTTCGGCTTTATATCATGGATTATGAAGTTTGTCCTGCTTGGTTTGAACGATTAAACATGTTACATATACAAAGATTTAACTCTGCAGCTCAACATGCCAGCTGGAGAATTTTGGACTGGCTTGGTCTTTTTCGTTAAAGCAACACACAGCTTATGTAAAAGCTAGGCAATGCAACCATGATCAAGGGACACGAGACTGTTGATTTTCCAGGCTGGTTAAATGGTAGGATTTTAACCCGCATATTTTCGGTCGTGAGTCTAGTACGCTAACCACTGAGCGAACATAGATAATTATAAAAACATTATTGAGTAGTATTGCACTGGAAACAAGCAAGCACCAATAATATTTATCTAGGGACTGAGTTTATAACATTTATAGTTTGTGACATTATTCAAATTACATGTGATTTGTATTACATTATTGATTGATGCTTTTGCGTTTTTTACGTTTTCCGTTGAAAGTGTGCTTTTGCGTTTTTTACGTTTTCCGTTGAAAGTGTGCATATTATTTTAGGGGCGTTTATTATGTGTATTCAATGAACAAACGATACTAAAATGTTTAATGGTGACTAAACTTCATAAAGTTGATTCTCCGTCAAAGTGGATCATTCGCAATAAAATGTCACAAATATTATTGTTCTGTTCTCGTTCTTAGATATGATAATAGTGTTTGCTACACAAGAAAAAAAAAACAATTACAATACTTTCCTAAAATGATTTATAATTGGTCCACTTACACATACGTCTGACTGGTTAGGTTGGTCGACCTTTCTTTATGAATTGTTTTACTCCCAGACTTTTATACTAATACATACAATTTTTTTTTATTCTAATACACCCAAGTCTATTGATAATAATGTACCTAAGTGTTTTGATACTTACACACCCAATTTTTTTTATAATAATACACCCAAGTATTTTTATACTAATACATGCATGTCTTTTCATACTAATTTACCCAAGTGTCTTGATACTAATACACCCTACTGTGTTGATAATAATACATCCAAGTGTTTTAATTCCAATACACCCGAGTATTTTCATACTAAGACACCCAAGTCTTTTGTTACTAATGCACATTAGTGAGTTGATACTAATACACTTGAATCTTTTATACTAATACACAATAGTGTGTTGATACTAATACACCCAAGTGTTTTATACTAATACACCCTAGTCTGTTGATACTAATACACATTAGTGTGTTAATAATAATACACTCAAGTGTTTATACTAATACACTCAGATGTTTTGATACTAATTCACCCAATTGTTTTGATACGACTACACCCAATGTTAGAATTTTAATACACCCAATTGTTTTGATGCTAATGCACTCTAGTTTGTTAATACTAACACACTCAAGTGTTTTTTTTTTAAATAGTAATACAATCAAGTGTCTTGATACTAATACACCCAAGTCTTTTATACTAATACACCCAGGTGTTTTCATTCTAATATACCTAAGTGTTTTGATACTTATGCACTAAATTGTTCCAATAATAATAGATCCAAAGTATTTTATACTAATACACCCATGTGTTATGATACTAACTCACCAAAGTATTTTGATGCTAATAAATCTACGTGTTTTCATGCTTATACACTTTAGAGTGTTGATACAAAATGCACTCGTCTTTTTATAAAACCAATACACCCATGTGTTTTCATACTAATACATCCAGGCTTGTGATACTAATACAATCAAGTGTTTGATACTAGTACACCATAGTCTGTTGATGCTAATACACTGAAGTCTTTTGATACTAATACACATTAGTGTGTTGATAATAATACACTCAAATGTGTTGATACTAATACACCCAAGTGTTTTGATGCTAATACATCCAAGTGTTTTGATACTAATGCCTCCAAGTGTGTTGATCAAACATTTGAGTGTTATAGTATGAAAACACTTAGGTGCATTAGTATCAAACACTTTGATGTATTAGTACAAAATCCCTTAGGTGTATTACTATCGACACACTTGGGTGCATTAGTATAAAAACACTAGGTTGTATTGCTATCAAGACAATTGGATATATTAGTATCAAATGACTTGAGTCAATTAATAACAACACACTAGTGTTTATTAGTATCAAAAGATTTGAGTGTATTAGTATCACAAACCTGGTTGTATTAGTATGAAAAGACTTGAGTGTATTAGTATTACAAACCTGAGTGTATTAGTATCAAAACACTTGTGTGTATTAGTAAAATAAATAACGGGTGCATTATTATCAATACACTCAAGTGTATTGGCTTCAAAACATTTATTAGTATCAAAATACTTGGGTGAATTAGTATCAGAACACATGGGTGCATTAGTATAAAAATACTTGGCAGTATTATTATAAAAAAATTTAGTGCATAAGTATCAAAACACTTAAATTATTATCAGCACTCTAGGGTGTATGAGCATCAAAACACACTAGGGTTTCTTATTATAAAAACATTTGAGTGTATTATTAACACTCAAATGTTTGATAATAATACATTCAAATGTTTTTATAATAATACACCCTAGTGTGTTGATAATAATACATACAAGTGTTTTGATTCTAATACCCCCAAGTGTTTTGATACTATTGAATCCAAGTGTTTTGATTATAATACACCCACGTCTTTTCATACTAATGTACTTAAATGTTTTGGTACTAATACACCCAAGTGTTTTATACTAATATACCTAATTGAATTCATACTAATACATCCAAGTGTTTTGATACTAATGTACCTGAATGGTTTGATTATGATATATCCAAGTGTTTTGATACTAATGTACCCGAGTGTTTTGATACTAATACACCCAAATGGTTTAATACTAATACACCCTTCTGTGTTGATACTAATACATCCAAGTGTTTTGATAATAATGCACCCGAGTGTTTTGATACTAATACACTCAAATATTGTGATACTAATACAACCAAGTGGTTTGATTCTAATACATCCAAGTGTTTTGATACTAATGTACCTAAATGTTTTGATACCAATACACTCAACTGTTTTCATAATAATACACCCATGTGTTTTTATACTAATACACCCTGGTGTGTTGATGCTAATACACCAAAGTGTTTTGATTCTAATACACCGAAGTGTTTTATACTAATACACTCATGTGATTTTATACTAATACATCCAAGTGTTTTGATAGTGTTACACCCAAATGTGTTAACACTAATACACTCAATTGCTTTGATAATAATACACCCAAGTGTTTTTATACTAATATACCCTATTGGATTGATACTTATACACCAAAATGTTTTATACTAATACACCCAAGTGTTTTGATACTAGTACATCGAAGTGTTTTTTTATACTAATACACCCTAGTGTGTTGATGCTTGTGGCGTTGCCCGACCCAAAATTAAATTAGAATCATGTGTGATCAAGTAAGTCGGACAAGCCACTGTTTATTGTTAAACATGACCGCAGGCTAACACCATCCCTTACGTAAGTTTGCCATAGCAAAGATAGGAAACTGACCCAAGCCGTCAGAAGTGTAATTAGCACCTTGGGCTGGAAGGATGTTTTGTACATCAAAGAAGCTGCCAGAAGGAGTGGGCGTGCCTTATCTTCTGGATACGCTGACTGACCGCCAGATTGAATTAGTCGAGTGGATAGGGCCCAAGCGCTACCCAATCAGAATCGAGATATGGGTGGGACCCTGATTTATTTTAAAATATAATATCTTTAACTTGTCGGCGAGCTTTAGTTCGCTATAATCCGTTAGAGAGGGATTGTCAGAAGAAGATAGCACTCCGTCAGCCATACGTTAATTGGCGGAAAACCCTTAGGAACAGAATTCTAAGTGTAGCTTCAAAAAGGAAGCTTCGAGGGACAGACTAGTGAGTGGTCCCAGTGTCTCCGTTAGAGACGGAAGAAAGAGAAGAAAAGAGGGAAATCTGGAGAGGAAGCTTCGGGGGATAGACCAGGGAAAGTGGTCCCAATAGTCTTGATAAAGAACGGAAGGAAAGAGAAGGAAGGAGAGAAGTCGGGAGAGGTGAAATCCAGGAGTAGTGAGAGGATCGAATAAATAGATGA
Organism: Unio delphinus; assembly: GCA_029339505.1. Lineage (NCBI taxonomy): Eukaryota > Metazoa > Mollusca > Bivalvia > Unionida > Unionidae > Unio > Unio delphinus. The sequence goes on from JAQISU010001235.1 coordinate 40,860,850, forward strand.
GTACAACCAAAGGCAAGGTGGAAAATCGAACTCACACTGAAAATCATGAGATGAAATAGGCTATCACTTGGAGGACGAGTGATTGTGTATCATTTAAATTTATAGGCTTTATTAAATTGTTATTGTTGGAATTTCATCTTCGTGTATAATATAATTTAACCGTCGGCAGAACTGACTGTGGGCTCGGAGCTGTACATCTATTTGGTCATTAATTAAAATTTATAATTCACGAGCCAGGTGGAACTTCCATAAAATTGTAATTAATATATTGGAAGTACCCCACCCCAACCTTTGCAAACGCTGCAATACTAATGTACCAAAGTTTTTTTTTATACTAATAGACCCAAGTGATTTTATGCTAAGACATCCAAGTGTTTTTGTACTAATACACGCTAGTGTGTTGATAATATTACACCCATGTGTTTTGATACTAATACACCCTAGTGTGTAGATGCTAATGCATCCAAATGTTTTTTTTACTAATACACCCAATTGTTTTAATGCTAATGTACCCAAATGTTTTGATACTAATGTACCAGAGTGTTTTGATACTAATACACCCTAGTGTGTTGATACTAATACATCCAAATGTTTTTTTTACTAATACACCCAATTGTTTTGATACTAATGTGCACAGATGTTTTGATACTAATATACTCAAGTGTGTTGATACTAATACATCCAAGTGTTTTATACTAATACACCCAAGTGTTTTGGTAATAATGTACCCAAGTGTTTTGATACTAATGTACCCGAGTGTTTTGATACTAATAGACTCAAGTGTTTTATACTAATACACCCAAGTGATTTGATACTAATGTACCCGAGTGTTTTGATACTAATACACCCAAGTGTTTTGATACTAATCTACCCAAGTGTCGTGATACTAATGCACGCAAGTGTTGCGATATTTTTTGCAGGCAAACTCTTGCCAATCCAGTAAACATACAATATACGGAGTGGTCTATAACAATCTTACTAATGTGTTCTGATTTTTCAACTAATATAATACACTACGCTGAGCTTAATTGTTATGATTTGTCTACTGACACAATACACTACACTGTGCCAGTGTGCTCTGATTTGTCCCCTAACATAATCCACTACACTGTATGATATGATGATATGATAGTCTACTGACACAATGCAATACACTGTATGATATGATGCTATGATAGTCTACTGACACAATACACTACACTGTACTGATGTGTTATGATTTGTCTACTGACACAATACACTACACTGTACTGATGTGTTATGATTTGTCTACTGACACAATACACTACACTGTGCCGGTGTGCTCTGATTTGTCCCCTAACATAATCCACTACACTGTATCATATGATGCTATGATAGTCTACTGACACAATGCAATACACTGTACTGATGTGTTATGATTTGTCTACGGACACAATGCACTACATTATCCCGATGTATCATGATAATCCACTACACTGTACATATGCATGATTTTACTGATATAATGCACTTTACTGTACCGATGTCGTATAGCCCCATACGAGACACTCTAATAATGTAGTATAATTTATCTACTGTGAAAATACACTACACTGTACCGATGTTATAGCTCTTGCCACGATACATGGCACTGTACAGATGTCGAATGAATGGTCTACTGACACAATGCACTGCGTAAACCACTCCAATGTAATAATGATTAGTGCGTCCGCCTCAGACGCGTGAATTCACCGGTTCTAACCAAGGCCATGTCATGTCAAAGACTTATAACAAATGGTACGTACAGCTGCCTCGCTAGGCACTCATCATTAAGAGGTTAGTGTTAGGACTGGTCGGCCTGGTGTCAGGATAATGTGACTGTGTTGGACATCATGCTACATGTCTGCGGCATGATACCCCAGTGCTGGACATCAGTATAAACTACCACACTGCAGGCATCGTAGCATGATGACTGCATTTTGTTTATAGCTACGTTAAAATCCAAATCGCACACAGACATGCAATGGTTGCAAAACGGAAATATAAGAATTTTACCATCAAGACAGGGCCTCGTTATTTACGAAACGTTTGGGAGACAAAGATATATTGTAACATATATGTGTGTTCGTGTCATTTATAATTGATTTGTGGTTGATTTCATACAAATAATGTATCAGGAATTTTACACCCAAATATAATATGTCGGAAATTATGCAACCAAATCCGGCACATTCAATATATATGTATTGATTTTTTTGGTATGTTTTGTTTATGGTTTAACGCCATTATTCAACACAATATAGGCTATACGTGGCGGCCAGTATTAATGGTGGAGGAAGAACCAGGAAACCCCCCGGAAAGAACCACTGACCCATGAGAAGCTACTGGCAAACTTTCTCACATAACTACATTAGCCGAATCTTAGACTCGAACCCACGCAGACAGAGGTGAGGTGGCAGTCATCCGTAACGGACAGCGGTTTAGACCACTCGGCCTCTCGGGGCCTCTTGTATTGTGATTCTACATAACTATTAAATGAATAAAACTACTGCATTTAATTTTAACTCGTATCGTTCATTCCATGTCAACGAACTAAACAGACATTTATGTTTAGTGTTTGTATTATTATTATTATTATTATTATTATTATTATTATTATTATTATTATTATTATTATTATTATTATTTTTATTATTATTATCATTATTTTATTATTATTATTATTATTATTATTATTATTATTATTATTATTATTATTATTATTATTATTATTATTATTATTATTTTACAATAAAATAATACTGTCATGCAAGATAGATAATTTGTATTAGTTGATTCGAACCCAGGTCCGCGGGTAGACGGCACCCATCGCCTTGCCTGCACACATCAGCCAGTACTCCATGAGTGTCTTTTCACCCGCGGGAATATGTTTGAATCTCCATATAGTAGATATATATGTATATGTACATATGTCAACGATTCTTAAGAGACAGTCGAAGATCAGCATATGAGATGCTGTTCATTTATAATACGTCTACTTACATTAAAACATTGTAGAATTTAAAATGTCTCATAAAATTACAAAATAGTTTAAGCTTTGAATATCACAATTTATCTTATTGATCCATGTCATTAAAAACACAATACGAGATATTGTCTCTTCTATCTTCAATGTAACATACAAAGACTATGTTAATTTCTCAACTCAGCACTTTTTAAAAATCATATAAAAATATTCCCATTTTATAAGCAATTTATTTGGATTATGTGCAAATAAATGTTTCCGTTTTGTAATACCTTAAGCCCTGTTTTCACGAAATGTCCTTGTTTTTGGTTGTATTTTTTTCACGGCTATTCACAAGCAAATATCCTTGTATAACACGACAAGGTTATGTTTATTATGTACCAGAACAAACTGGTGTGTATGGAAATATACCATCTTTTATATGTTACTTTAGAGCTGTGTGCATGTCAACAGTATTCACGGACCACGTCAAAGTATGACAATATTCCAACTTTGTATTTACCATGTCACATTTGTGTGTACTAAAATGATCTCTTTTGTATATACTGCATCAATGATGTATCTCATTTACTATTTTTCTCTCTGAAATCTATTCCCATTTGGTGTGTACCATGATGTGTGTATCTAGTTTTCTCTCTGATACTTTAATACTATGCATGCAAATCTATTCCCATTTGATGTGTACCAGGATCACTTATATGAAAATGCCCAATAATAAATGCCAGATCCTCTGTTCTGGACTTAACCTCATCTGAGGTTCGATACCCGACGGCTGCCTTAGAGTGATGCTGTCACTTAGTTCCCATTTCCTGGCATGATATAGACAATTGTGTTTAAACTGCAGTTACCAAAACCCACTCAAATCGCACCCACCCTGGGCCAAAAGCGCAAGTGAGGACTAAACTGCCCCCGTTCCAAATTTGGAAAATTCACATGTAATGTAATGGTAGGAATGTCTCTTTGTGTCTAAGGAATGTCTCTTTGTGTCTAAGGAATGTCTATATGTGTCTAAGGAATGTCTCTTTGTGTCTAAGGAATGTCTCTTTGTGTCTAAGGAATGTCTCTATGTGTCTAAAGAATGTCTCTTTGTGTCTAAGGAATGTCTCTTTGTGTCTAAGGAATGTCTCTATGTGTCTAAAGAATGTCTCTTTGTGTCTAAAGAATGTCTCTTTGTGTATAAGGAATGTCTCTTTGTGTCTAACAAAGGAATGTCTCTTTGTGTCTAAAAAATGTCTCTGTGTATAAGGAATGTCTCTTTGTGTCTAACAAACGATGCCATATGTCTGCATGAAAAGTGTTCACAATCAAATGAAGATACAAAGCAAAGCTTGTCATGGCAATTTAATTTGTTTCTTAATTTAAATGCCTGTTGGCTTGCCGTTATCACACCGATATGTTAAAGGTTAGTTCAAGAATCAAAAGGAAGACGACCGGGTGAGCGAGGCGTGTTCTTATCCATCCATCCATATTGATATGCAGCAGGAAGGACATTGTAAGCTAATTTTTTTTGGATCGGTCGACATAAATAAGCAATCAAAAATTGAGCTACAGGGTTTGATTACAATTCCGATTCACTATGATACAATCCTAAATCTAAGATTAATTCAGTATTCGCCCACAATGATTGCGGATCAATATGGTTTGCTCAGAGAAAAGAAGCCACCCGTAATCTGGCGGCAGAACTTGTATAATATTATTTGGTCACAAGGATATGTGAATATCAAATCTCCTTTTCCTATTGTCGAAGGAACATAAATAGTTGTAGACATATACAATTTATTGCTTTATAGCTGTCGCACATAAAAAAAAAATCATCAGTATTTTGAAAAACAATGGGTTATGATTGTTTGAATATAATGTTAAGGTTGGAATCCTATTGGAAAGGTTATAGTACAGTGTTCTGTTGTGAAGCCGTCATAAAATGAACGATGAAGAGGAAACAAAGATTTTGGATAGCCACAGCAGCACTATAAGTTATATATATATATATATATATATATATATATATATATATATATATATATATATATATATATATATATATATATATATATATATATATATATATCCTTTACGTGAGTAACAATTATTTTATTTTTTTGCACAAGTCCTTTACATTTATCCAACTTCTTCTGCACGGTGCTGGTTGTTTAGCGAGTAGCAAATATTCTGTAAATTAAAATATAAACATGTTACTGTTTAAATTTTACGCAAAGAAATAATGATTGCTAAGGAAATATACTCATAAATTTATTATACTCGTTTTACCTTCAATGTTGACGTCGTCAACGTTACTTTCATCCTCCTCTTCCGATGAAATAGAGGACATTCCATAAGTATGCATTTTGATTCTAAATAAAAAACAATTTCATCCAAGTACTGCAGTAATCTCATGTCATACATAGAGATCCCTTCTATATTAACCAACTAAACTGAAATATCATCTTGAGTGTTTATATTACGTTTGATGTATATGTAAGCAAAGGTGTATGTCAGGAGTTTGAAGAAAAAGACTCGTCAGAATTATGTGAAAATACAGAGAATGCGTTTCTTATTCTGTAATGAAATAATCAAAGATTTGCATGCCCATCTACAGTTAAAAGAAGGTTATCGACAAAAGCACACTTTATAATTAAAATTCCTCAACAAAACTAATTTCGAGTCTTCGAGTACTTAAATATAACACTTTATTAGGAATTGATTTTTTTAGTAAAATTAATAAGATTGCTATTTTCTTTAAATTGTATTAAAGTAGCGTTTTATATTAAAGTAAGTTCTAAAGTGTGTTAAGATTAATTTCATTTATTTCCAAAGCACAACTATATATTAATGGAAGGAAAATAGTTCATGTGCAAAGCATAAGTTGGCAACGTAAATCACTAGCTATACGAATGTACATCATTGTGTGGAATTAGGTTATAAAGCAAAAAATCTTACTGAGTCAGTCAGCTCCTAAGTCTTATCAGTGAAACATATATTCTGTAAAACCATGCATTGGCAAAAGTCTAATTCGGTTAATAAAAATTTAGAACAAACTTCAGTGCTGACTTAAATACAGAATGGTTCTTATCTAATGATGGACAGTCGTCACTACAAAATTGTTCTTATCTAATGATGGACAGAGATCGCTGCTGGCTTAGTATGTTAAAACATGTTGCTGGCTTAGAATATTAAGGGATTATCATTAGGGCATAACCGATTAGCATTTTTCTACCGATTTCCGATTCTGGATTTTGGGCATAAAATTTTTCCGATTCCGGATACGATTCGATTAATCGGAAATGCTAAATCCGTATTTTTTTTCTAAAAAATTTCATCTTCCGTTTCCGGGTTTCTGGTATTTGGTTTTGCCGTGTCTAGCATGTTACTTAGTACTTTACCATATCCGGCATCATTTCCGGTTTTCACCCGTCGGTTCAAATAGATTGTTTCACAGCGTGGTTGTGTTGACCGTATTGGACTTTTCTGACTTCTTATTTAACTTTATTAACGCACTATCGAATGACACGCAGTGTTAGACACGGTGCTATAGAAATTCAACTTTATTATTTGTATTATCCGAATCGGTCGTTCCTGCCGGGTCCGAATCCGATTAATCGGAAGTTCATACTATCCGGTGGAATCCGATTTCCGGATCAAAAGTCGGTTATGCCCTAATTATCATAGTTGGATCTAACTTGTGCCAAACGAATATAGATAAGCCACAAATTTGAGTTTTACCTTGTGTCAGATGACGTTAATTATGCCGGTTTCGACCGGGAGAAACTGATTCTTACCTGAAGAAAGCGGACACATTTTCTCACCGATACCTTAACCCTAACACATGATGCGTATAAATAGACCACGCATTAAGGGGTCAGGTCAGTTCCGTATCGACGAGAAAATAGACTTTTGCCTTCTCATTTCAGGTAAAACAATTGTATATGTCGTAACTTCTTTAGGAATAAGTACTTTTAATGTTGAGATTTTAATAGTAACATTGTTATGTTAGCAACATTGTTCACTTTAATACTTTTATTTATAATATATTGTAACGAAATGTTTAAATGTTCTAAATAATTCATATTTCATTATATTTATGTAATTTTTATTGTGAAGGTTGAGATTGCTACCAACTTCATGTTTAGATTTAATGTTGAATAAAGTATTCTTTAAGCAAGAAAGAGTAATATCTAGCAACATATTTTAAATCTATATTCTATTTTAAAATAAGTAAACTGCATTTCTTTAAATTAACTGTTACATTAATTATAGTTATTACATTTTATATTTTAGGCTATCTTGAAAATGATTGAGAATTAACCATTTGTATAATATTCTAAAATGCAGAAGTTATACGAATAAATGAAGTTGGAAAGCTTAAGAAAGGAAAATATAATATGTATTGCATGAATTTTTATTATAAAGTTTTTAGATGTGTTAGAGAGAGAGAGAGAGAGAGAGAGAGAGAGAGAGAGAGAGAGAGAGAGAGAGAGAGAGAGAGAGAGAGAGAGAGATTAAAAAGTATATAGAGAATGCTAAAACGTATTGATTAAACGGCGAAAAGGACGAGTAATTTTTGACAATATACTGCTAAGTCAAACATAATTGATTTGAATGTTGTTTTGGATACATTATTTGTAAATCATTAAGCATGCACATTTAAATTAAACTGAGAAACACAAAAGATGAAAACAGATTTTTGGGTGACATCTTGACTTGTGCCATGAACAAATTTATGCAAAACTTTAAAAAATTTCCTACTGGTTCAAAATTACCTTTTAGGATTTAAATATAAAGCTGTTAGCTGCATAAAATGGTATTATTCTTTGGTTACCATGTAAACTATTCGTTATGTTGCTTCTTATCAACAGTGACGACACTGTTAGTTTGTGACAGTAGTAATTGTTTAATACTTGCAACAAACATAACGATGGCAGATATTTGAAATGAATATACGCACAAAAATCGCATTTTTTTTTTACAAATTATTAATGAAAATTAAAATCCCAGTTTTAACAAATTATTAATGAAAATTAAAATCGCAGTTTTAACAAATTATTAATGAAAATTAAAATCAATACTCGCATGCTTACAAATTTACCAAACGAAAATATTTTAAAAAACACTTTTAAACTAATCAAAATATAACGTGATTTCTAATTAATTTAAAATTAAAAAGCCACATCCGAATGAACGTTATTTTCCAAATTCAGCTTACAGTTAAATAAAAAAAAGGTGCAAATACAAATAAACGACTAGAATCTCTTGCTCATCGTAAACACCACACATGTCTGTATGAAACCTTTCATTCCTTGTTTAATTTGGTGATAAGTGTTAGGAATATTGTACTAACAATGAATATATATATATATATATATATATATATATATATATATATATATATATATATATATATATATATATATATATATATATATATTGCTCTCTGTGTTAAAAAATTAATCTATCATAACTGCATGTCATTGTTCACATAACTTATTTAAATCATGCTAGATTTCCCAATACATTATTCAGTGAGTAATTTGAAGCAACGTGCGCGAGCTGACAGCGAAGCAATGTGAAATTTTAACGCGTAAACGGTGACGTGGTTTTCGACTGCTATGCACGGGGTTTTAGGTTGAGCGAGACGTGTGTACCGTTGTGTATGATATAATGTGAAAAATTATCGACCGAACCGGACATGCTCAGCTCAGTTTTTGCAAACACACACACACACACACACACACACACACACACACACACACACACACACACACACACACACACACACACACACACACACACACTGCACTGCGCTAATCCCACGTGTTATGATATAGCTATTGACACAATGCAAAATACAAGACGTTCATTCGATATTGATTAGTTCCATGTCAAATTTCATTTTCTTGGAGTTTGTGTGCAGGTAATACATTGATACATTAGTGAGTACCAAATGATGTAATACAGTCATACCGTATCGTGTTAAATGTCTGGTATCTTTTCCGGGAAACTGCATCACCTTTGCCATAACTTTTCCCCTTTAGTTATAAGTCTTATGAAGGGAAACATTTCAAGTCTACTGTGTGCACTTACCCTTAAATATGTCTTGAAGAACAACGAGGGGATGAAAGGCAACAGGGAGAGAAAGAGATGTAACAAGTATTGGATAACAAAGATAATAAATTTCAATAAAAAAGTTGAATTACTCTATTCATAATTTTCAGATATTTTTGCATTTTTTACACTGACAAAATTTGTTGAAACAATAGTAAAGTGTTTTCTATTTAGAAATTGATGTAAATTTTTTTCAAACGATACCAACGAGGTCAGTGTATGACGAGGTCAAGAGGTTAGTGTGTCACGAGGTCAATGTGCCAATATCTATGGGATTGCTTTAATAAGAATTATTTTTGAATTTCATGATATTCTTCGGTGCCTTCAAGACAATGCCTAGTGGGTATGTTTTTCCTACCTATGTTTAAAATCCCCTTGTTTGTTTTGACAAAATGAAACCTTTTTGTATGTGGTGAAACCTATTGATGCTGAGCTGAACTTAAGTATTGTGATAGATACTCAGGAAACCTTTGATGGGTAACCACATTAAGGTTTAAACCTTTTACAGACATGCGTGCCTGGAAAAGTAACAACTATTTTTCGTTATCCCCCACCCATCCCACCCCCAAAAGAAGTAAGTATAATGAATACAATTTAAGTACATACTTTTGTATAAGACTTGCACAAAATATATCTGGTAGATTATAGTATTACATTGAAATATACCATAGATTTGACTTGAACCCAAAGTCATACATGCTATTGCATATTCAATGGATTTAGTCCGTAAAAAAGGTAAACACACATTCATTATACTGTCATGTCACAAGCTGTTAATTGAATAAAATGATTTTTTAAAAATATTTGATAGATATAGTATATTTGATTATTTTCTCAAAGATCATTGCTATCTTAATGTATCTTTCTTTCAATGAACTACACGAAATGAGATGAACATTTATTTAGATGTTGTTTGTAAATGTGAATAGAAGTTTATCTTTTTTATCTATTCTTCAAACACTTCTTGGCAATGTCCGCGTGACTTGACCCATTACAACCATGTTTATAGGATACCACTTAGATTGAAATCATACGATATATACTTGGTGTTGCTCTGTTCCATTATTCAAGATGCGGTCCATAGGCCAATCGAAATGTCAAATTAGCCCCCTTGTCAAATTAAAGATAAAATATGTTTCAAACCTTTCAGATACAATCAGTCCAAGTGTGATTCGGAGTGATACTTATATCCGATATCACCTGTCCTCCTTTGACGATGTCCATGTGCATAATTTGTACAGATGAGATTGGATACTCGATTCATATTGAATGGTGTTTCGATCGAAAGAAAAGGGGTCTTAACAGTGCTTTATTTATTTGCATATTCGTTTCACTATTTATTCGCTTTGTTAAATTTATTTATGTGATTTGCTTGTAGCCTCAGATAGAAAACCAGGTTTCGTTAGGCCTTTGTTGCAGAGAGACCGTTGCCAGTAAATAAATACAAACGTATGTAACTTTGTATGAAATCCAACATGTGCGGCATCCCACCAAAAGAAACGCTATAAAAAGTCTCGTATATTTCGTGCATTTTTGGCCAGTTTGGACATTTACATAGATTATAACAGTCTTTGATGGTTGAACTTATTGGAGGTCAAGTGCACATGTACTTATGATTGTGGAAAGAATTGTGTGTGTGTGTATGTGTGTGTGTGTGTGTGTGTGTGTGTGTGTGTGAGAGAGAGAGAGAGAGAGAGAGAGAGAGAGGAGAGAGAGAGAGAGAGAGAGAGAGATTTTTAAAGTTAACACTTTTTCAGTCATGTCGCTACGACGTCTGCCGTGTGGCAGTTCATAGCGATGTCTAGCAATGGAACATAATGCCATAGACATGCCACAGACATGTAGCATGATGTCCCACCCAGTCAAAGTATCCTGACACCAGGCCGGTCATTCTTAATATTAACCTTTAATTGCTGAGAGCCAAGAGAGGCATCTGTTAGTACTGTGTTTTTATAAGACTTTGGAATAAATCGACCGCGGTACGAATCAGCGACCTTCCGTGTTCGAGGCTTAATGTCTAACCACTTATGCCACAAGAATGGTAAAAGCGATCCAGCTGACAAATTGAAAGGTTTACAGCGTTGACATCGGCTTCTGAAGTAAAGCCGTTGGGTCTCTTAATGTCTCAATTTACAACTCAAGTTTCCGATAGCATTTACCGCTGAACACGTATATTGGAATCAGGCCTTTCATGGAATAGTACTTTTACTTTGCTAGGTAACCCCAAAACATCCCGTCAGTCTTCTAACCATTTATGACTCCCACTTGTGCATCTTGATTAGGTTATGTCAATCTGTTCGTAAGGTTCAAGAACAAAGTAATAAATCTAAACAAATCAAATTTGGATTATGTACTAATAATTCTTGCATGTTTGCTAACCAGATTCCATTCGCAGACCATTGCTAGCATTTTCAATTGTTTACACATTTTACTGGACTTCGGTAATATATTAGTTGGCAACACCAGGCAAACACTATTTTCGCTAGAGAAAGTAAGTTTAGTAAATAGCTTTATTTGTATTGATAGTATATTTTATCTCAGTATTCGATAAACACATTTGTGTCCGTTTTTGACAAAAACCGTGTAACGCTGTTAAGGTTCAACTTTAGGTAGCGTGCTGAAGACTATATTAATCTTTAAATAGTGTGTAATGAAGACTATACTAATCTTTAGGTATTGTGCTGAAGACTGCATTAAACTTTAGGTAGTGTGCTGATGACTATATTAAACTTTTAGGTAGTGTGCTGAAGACTATATTAAACTTTAGGTAGTGTACTGAAGACTGTATTAAACTTTAGGTAGTGTGCTAATGACTATATTAAACTTTAGGTAGTGTTCTGATGACTATATTAAACCTTAGGTAGTATACTGAAGACTGTATTAAACTTTAGGTAGTGTGCTGAAAACTATTAAACTTTAGGTAGTGTTCTGATGACTATATTAAGCCTTAGGTTGTGTGCTGAAGACTATATTAAACTTTAAAAGTAGTGTGCTGAAGACTGTATTAAACTTTAGGTAGTTTGTGCTGAAGACTTTATTAACCTTTAGGTAGTGTGCTGAAAACTACATTAAACTTTAGGTAGTGTGCTGAAGACTATATTAATCTTTAAGTAGTGTGTAATGAAGACTATATTAATCTTTAAGTAGTGTGTAATGAAGACTATATTAAACTTTAAACTTTAGGTAGTGTGTGCTGAAGACTATATTAATCTTTAGGTAGTGTGCTGAAAACTACATTAAACTTTAGGTAGTGTGCTTATGACTATATTAATCTTTAAGTAGTGTGCAATGAAGACTATATTAATCTTTATGTATTGTGCTGAAGACTGTATTAAACTTTAGGTAGTTTGCTGAAGACTGTATTAAACTTTAGGTAGTGTGCTGATGACTATATTAAACTTTAAGTGGTGTGCTGCATTTTGAATTCAACGTTATGTTGTGTGCCGTATTTTGTATTCAACGTTGTGTAGTGTGCTGTTTCTTGTATTCAACTTTGTGTAGCATGCTGCATTTTGTATTCAACTTAAAGTGGTGTGCTGCATTTTGTATTCGCATTTGTGTAGTTTACTATATTTTGAATTCAACTTTGTGTATTGTGCTGTATTTGGTATTCAACTTTGTGTAATGTGCTGTATTTGTTATTCAACTTTGTGTAGTGTGCTGTATTTGGTATTCAATGTTGTGTAGTGTGCTGTATTTGGTATTCAATTTTGTGTAGTGTGCTGTATTTTGAATTCCACTTTGTGTAGTGTGCTGTATTTGGTATTCAATTTTGTGTAGTGTGCTGTATTTTGTATTCAACTTTAAGTAGTGTGTGCTGTATTTTGTATTCAACTTTAAGTAGTGTGTGCTGTATTTTGTATTCAACTTTAAATAGGGTGCAGTATTTTGTATTCAACTTTGTGTAGTGTGCTGTATTTTGTATTCAACTTTAAGTAGTGTGTGCTGTATTTTGAATTCAACTTTAAGTAGGGTGCTGCAGTTTGAATTCAACTTTAAGTAGGGTGCTGCATGTCATATTCATCTCTATTCTTAAAAGGAATACCTCCAGAAGCTTGTATTACAATGTAAATTTTAACAGAAACTTTAAGAAACTGTTTTTTTTTTCTGTTCTGACTTTTCTCGCATGAATCCGTTTGTTAGAAAGCTCAATATCTAAATCTGAAATTTAGTTAAGACGATTATGGAAGTAACAGTTTCACGAAAATTGTTTTTAAATAATGGATTTATGCATCACTAAGTTTTCACGAAGTACCCCGAAAACTACATATTACGTTTGAACAGAGTATAGCATTTTTGTCACCAGGCTCTGTGCTCATCTGCTAAATTAATGTGTCACATATGAAAATAGGAAAATTAATTATGTTTTTTTAAAAAAAATTGCCTTAGTCATGTGTTGAAAAGTATTTCATTAGTCACGAAGAAGGAAGAGCCACACACATATATATATCTATTTAATGTACAGAATCTGCACTAGATACTTCGTCATGATCACAGAAGAAATATTCGCTAATATTGAAACTAGAGTATGTGTGTGTGGTAGCTAGAGTAAATTTAAAGCTTGGTGAATGTGCGAACGTGACATCAGTTAATATTGTCAAATATCCCCTCATATATAGCAAACTGGTTGGGGACTCGTCAATGAAGTGGTTCGGATTTCAATTATATCAATTGATCAGCCAGGGTTGACTGATATGGTGCTTGCTTGGAGCAGTTGCTTCATCACATAATGCGTATGTTGTTGTGGCAAAAACCACAAAACCACACCAACCAATCCAAACCAAATCATACCAGAGGTATATACCAACCAAAAACAGGGGGATTGATCCTGAGAAAGGCTGTGACTCAAAGAAGGCAACATCCAAAGTTATATTTTCCAACCAGTTTTGTATCTTTTTTTAAAAAAAAATATGTATTTGAATATTAAATGTACAAACTTGCAAACAATTCATCGGGAGTTAGAATCAGTGTCTTTTATTTTCTTTCATTGAAATGAATAGCTAATCATTTTATTACGCGATAAAATATAGTAATGAATAAATCAAAGTCAGTTGGAAAAAATGCATCATCATTTTATACCTGAAGAATTGTAACCCTTGCGTTGAAATACAGATGACTTATATACGTAGAAGTGTTGATATATTCTCCACTTCACTGTAATTGATTGGTGTGTATAAATGCGATCCTGACTAAGAATCAGATAAAGTACGAAAGTCAAATGCGTCTGTTAGTAATACAGTATTAAAATGTACCTTTCACTATTGATAATACTGTATTTCAAGTATCCTCATGTAGGTAGTAAGATAACATAGATAAATGTCTTGAAATCGCAAGCTGTACACAGTAATAGAGATTGGTGACAGCATTTCAAATGTGCCGTTATATCATTGCGACGGAAGATTTTAGAGTTAGGCTTCAAGATACATTTTATATTCCATGGATCATTTTGGATAAATGACAATGCCAGCAACGTCAATGTGACGACTGCTAATAAGGAAAAACACATTAACTATGTATTTTAATATTAAATGTCCTAATTCATTCCAATATGTTCTTAATAAATGATAATAGTTTAAACGTAAATTACATATTTATTCAACCCAGTATTGTACGTCGTTTAAAAAGATTGTGCAGGATGTTAAATCAAGGAAGATAAATGGTTTTACTAAAATCAGAACGTACTTGTTTCCCTCAACCTTGAAACTTCTTGCCAAGGAAGATAATATTTTAGTATAATAGACCGACACAAACCATTCTAACACTAGCTCTGTTTGACAAAAGTAATAAAGAATAAATTTACATGCTTTGCTTTTGAGATTGCCTCATTATCAGAAAATAAATCCTTTTATCTAAACAAGCTATCTGCTCCTGCTTTTTAAACTAGGTATCACTATTATTCCAGGGTCCATTAACGCGTCGGTACTGTATTCTTATTCTAGGTGTAAGCTACGGCAACAAAAGTGTCGCACACCAAATTATTTAGGTTGGTAACTGATGTATCATCATCATCATCATCATCATCATCATCAACAACAACAACAACACTTTTTATCATCATCATTATTATTACATCTATTATTATTATTATTATTAGTAGTAGTAGTAGGAGGAGGAGGAGGAGGAGGAGGAGGAGGAGGAGGAGGAGGAATGGTATCTTCCACAGCCTTTGTGATGAATTTCTGGTCGACTTTTTCTTTCGGAATTAGAGTACTTCCAGTACCCTTGGAGCTCAAATACCTTTCTTATTGGTCTTGCAGTTCCGATGCTTATGTCGCTTTCTGCAGCAAGTCTAACTTTAGTAATATTCCTTGCGTTGTTTGGCAGTATTCCTGCAGCAACTTTCTCTTTAGTAATATGCCTTGCGTTGTTTGGCAGTATTCCTGCAGCAACTTTCTCTTTAGTGATATGCCTTGCGTTGTTTGGCAGTATTCCTGCAACTTTCTCTTTAGTAATATGCCTTGCGTTGTTTGGCAGTATTCCTGCAGCAACTTTCTCTTTAGTAATATGCCTTGCGTTTTTCTTGCAGTCTCCCTGCAAAAAGTTTCACCTTCATAATCTGTCTTGCAATTTTGGCTGCCTCCCTTCAGCAAGTCTCTCTTTAGTTATATGTCTAGCGGTTTCTAGCATTGTCCATATATTTAGAGCAATGTTCCTAGTGTTTCCTCCACAATTGTGGTCAGTGTTGAAATCGAAATCTCACACGACTATTGTCTTGTTTTCTTTGCTGAGTGACCATGCACCGGTTTCCTTGATGAGGTTCGTGCAAAAGGTTCCGTTTTAAGGTGAAATGTAATAGTTTTCGCGTTAAGGTTCACGTGTTTCATTTCTCGATATCGTTATTATTAATGCGATCCCTACAACACCCCGAATAGACAACTCTCTCCAACCCAAACCCTGAAAGTTAACAAAACCTAAACCCCGAAAATTTCAACATGAATGACTTTTCATGTCAAGAGGACCAAACAAAAATATTAAGCAAAGAGATGTGTAACTCAAATCATCGACACAGGGACATGGTAAATGGAAAAGCGGACAAGGAAAATCTTAGGCATTTAAGTTAGCTGTTAACGTTCCTAAGCGCACAATCCACAATAGTACATGATAATTCATAGATACAATTTTGGTATCTCCTCAATTGCTTCTAAAACAATCTACAAACGCAGCAAGGTATTTCAACTTTTTAGTAAAAACAAGATGCTAATTTTCTAAGATATTTTGTTGCAAGTTAAATTAAAATTAAAAAACGGATAAAATCGTAAATGAGATATAGGAATCGTCAAAAGACGTATACCGTTTCAATCAAATGATTATCCATCCGATAAGGCTATTTATTTGATTGTTGAAATTTGTTTACGGTTTACACTCAGAAAAATGATGAAAAGCACTTTCGAGTACCTTTAAGCAAGTCTTTTTTATGCAGTCGGATTAGTCTATACTTTATACGAAGTTGATTTTTAACGAGTTTCAGTTTATATAAACGTGATTCTGTTTTTACAGTCTGATGTTGCTGTCAAAAGTGTTCAACATAGATCTTTTGTGTGTGATATTTATGTGTTTCCTTTAAGTCATTGAAAGCTCTGCTTCTCAGTACAATCCAGTTTTACTGTAATTAATGAAAAGGACTAAACTGACGGCTGTTAATACGGTGTGCGGACAGTTAATCACGCGACATTTAGACAACGACAGTTAATCACAGCGACACATTATCACAGCGACATATAATCACGCGACACATAATCACAGTGACAGATAATCACAATATATAAGTGACTTTTTTATAATATCCTTTTTTGGTTGTAAAATCATTGTAATTCAAAAAAAAAAGAAATTCAATAAAAAAAAATTATTTTATATTACTGCAAAAAATTCAATAAAAAATTATATTTTAATTTACAGCAGTTTACTGATGAGACAGATGAGCCATGGCGCGCAAATACTGCAGCACGTCGGCAGCCAAATATAGTCCAACTGCACGAGCCACACGTTCCTTCAATTCCCTTTACTTCTTCCTTTGAATCTACTGAACTCCAGTTAAACCTTGTAGAAAGGTCGCTTTCTGATTCTGCATATCTTTAGAGATGCCATCTAAGAATTTCCACAGAGTAGGGTGATGACATTGAAATAAGGTTTGAAGACCATAGTGCCATCCATCCATGGCGTTGGTTGTTCGAGCAATGCCGTCACCTGCTGCCTGATGTTGATTCCAACGATGCACCGGAAATATACTTGGTCCATAATTACCTGCTCGTCCAGCCCGGCGTCGTCCACGGATATATGTGTGTTCGAAGTAAGATAGCAATTCCGGCATGCGCTCATGAAGATCAGCAATATCATCAGCAAGAAGATCGAAAGCTTGTATGATATCGACTTCCGGCATGAGAGCCAAAGCAGCTAAACAGCGGACACTTCCACAGACAGCGTTGTTAGTTAGTTTGCGATGTCATTCAACTTACGTAAAACGCTTTGACAGAAGTGGAAATAACATCCGGATATGACTGCATTAGGATACGCAGCCTGGAACGCAGACATCGCAGCCGTTTCGAAGTCGACAAGAATTCGTTAAGGATTTGCTGCTTGTATCATAATTTTCATCTGGACTAGTATGCGCTCATACGAAGATCGTTGCTTGTTGCGGACAAGGCAGTATACTGCAACTAGATTATTGCCAGGACATAGCTCGAAATGAATCGAATACAGCTGAAAGAAAATAGAAGGCACTACTGCAAACGTTCCATCTGCAAGCCACAGCTTAGCGCGCGCCAGTCCGTCGAGTAATTCGTGGCATCCCAAAATCAGTATACGGTCTTCATCTTCTGCTCCAGAATCGTACAGGATCATGTCAACAAAACGTGGTGGAACAGTGAAGTTAGTATCGGCTGGCGGTGGAGGCAACACTACTTCATTCTCATTGTCGGCAAGTATAGCTCTTCTGCGTTGGAGAGTGCGAGTAAGGGTTGATCGCTTCGGCAGCGCCATCAGCACGTGATTGTCTAATCTTCGTGAAATCGATCCTATAACGGCAGCTGGCGTTAATGATGATTCACCCATTTTGTTCTTCATTTCGGCACCCGCTTTACGTGCGAGTGATGTAGCGATGTTGCCTTCATGTGTGTGTCCCTGCTCGTTGTTGGTTACGATGCGATCTCCTTTTGTCGTCAGATGAGCTTTGCATTTGAAACGCTGAAACATCTTGCAGCGCTAATACGTCTGTCCATTCTTGTTTTCACGGAACTTTACATATTCAAAGTTTCCACATATAACCGTTGGGCATCCCTTAGTTGATGTTTCAAAAGTAAAGCTATCCATGTTAACTGAATTTATTTTAATGTTATGTTTGGAAAATATGTAAATGTTGGAATTTATATGGTTTATATACTTCCAGTCGAAGTAGGTAATTGATAAGATAACAATGGCCTAATTACCTATCGAATCCAAGCAGAATTTGCCTCCTGTTTAACTGAGAAGACAATAACACAGAGTTGTTTTTAATTGCGTTCCATTCCAAGCAAGAGAAGCCGACACAACATTTTGTAAAAAATAATCAAGAATTAATGATGTGGAACGAATGTGTAATACTAATATGTATTTGGGGTATAATTACGGATTTGTTTCTAATTGCCTATCGAATCCAAGCAGAACTTGCCTCCTGTTTAATTGATAAGATAACAATGGCCTAATTGCCTATCGAATCCAAGCAGAACTGGCCTCCTGTTTAAAACATCACTAGAGAAACCAACACTCGTATTTGTACCAATAAATAGAAATAAAATGTTTAAAAATATGTTTAAAATACAATATAATGCTGTGATTATCTGTCGCTGTGATTATCTGTAACTGCGATTATGTGTCGCGTGATTAAGTGTCGCTGTGATTAACTGTCGTTGTTTAAATGTCGCGCGATCAACTGTCGTGTGATTAACTGTCATGGATCCGTTAATACGGTTGGATGAATATTTCTATTTTTGTTGTTGTTGTTGTAGCGGCCCTATAATTTTGTAGGAAAGGAAGAATTGTATGCTTCAATGAAATAGTCAACGAATTTCAAGACAAGATCTATATGGAAAATAATTTTTAGGGATATCAATGGGAAGCAATTAATCAGGGATATGCATGGGAAGTAATTAATCAGGATATGTTTCGAAAGTAATTTATTAGGGATATGCATGGAAAGTAATTTATTAGGAATATGCATGGAAAGTAATTTATTAGGGATATGCATGGGAAGTTATTACTCTGGGTTATGTATGGGAAGTAACTAATCAAGGATATGCATGGAAGTAGTTTATTAGGGATATGAAAGGAAATAATGACTTAGAGTTGTATGGGAAGTAATTAATCAGGATATGTTTGGAAAGTAATTTATTAGGGATATGCATGGCAAGTTATTACTAGGAGATATGCATGGGAAGTAATTAATCAGGTTTTTTTTTGGAAAGTAATTTATTAGGGATATGCATGGTAAGGTATTACTAGGAGATATGCATGGGAAGTAACTAATCAAGGATATGCAATGAAAGTAATGAATTAGGGATATGCTTGGAAAGTAATAAGTCTGGGATTAGTATGCAAAGTAATTAATCAAGGATATGATTGAAAGTCATTTATTAGGGATATGCATGGAAATAATTAATTAGGGGTATATGTAATTTATTGTCACAAAATAAATTCAGCGCATTAACAAGATGGTTATTAAGTGTTCATTTTCTAAGTACGTACCACTAAAGGTACGACTTGAACAACTTTCGATGTTTTATTTTGTTTGCGGATGTACCAAATGGCATGCAATCTGGATTAAATATCGTCCTTTTATTATTCCTGGAGTGTTCGATTACAAGAACGAGGAGACGCTTAATATCTATAACTTATTATTATGAGATATCTTGGCTGACGCATTAATAATAATAATTTTGAATTTAGTTGCAGAGCTTTGGTGATGTTCATGTTCATTCTTCTGATAGGTTGGTCAGTATCTTGCCACTGATTTATGTATATCCATAAATTTCATACATATTTGAAAGGTTCTGGCTTGTATGTCAGGTATTTAGTCATCAGGCTTTATTGTATACAATACATGGCTGACGTTGTCTATAATAGCAAATACCACCCGTTTTCAGAAAGAGCAAAACACACTTGTCATCTAATCGGAGTATCATTTCCAAACGTAGTGAAAAATGAGCATCACTGTGCAGGTAATAAGGATAGATAGCTTATGTATGTCAGATTACAATGCATTGTTCGGCAATCCGTATGTTCTTTTTGAATTGTAGTTTTATAACGAATATGCTCGCTTATTAGTCGAATCCAATTGCAGATAGTTTTATAACGAATATGCTCGCTTATTAGTCGAATCCGATTGCAGATAGTTCTATAACGAATATGCTCGCTTATTAGTCGAATCCAATTGCAGATAGCATATGCACTGATCTGCCCTTGCATAATACACCGGTATGTCATATATCAATTATGTATGTCATATATCTATTATGTATGTCATATATCTATTATGTATGTCATATATCTATTATGTATGTCATATATATATTATGTATGTCATATATCTATTATGTTTGTTCTACTGATTACTCCTAACGAATTGCATTTAAATCTTCCAATTGATTCAAAGGAACTACATCATGTTCAATCATTCTAATTATAAGTGTTGTTTCATAAATTCCGATTAATTAATATAAATTATACAAATGTGTAATATTATCATATGCAGTAACGTTTGCTTGTTTGGCACACCTTCCTGTGTTGGACCAAGAAATGAAACCATATATATATATATACAAGCGAAGGAAAAAGTTCAAGAAACTGTGAAAGAAGACTAACTGTCCGGACAGGTCACTTAAAATGTATGTTACGTCCTCCACCCTCTTTATCTAAAAAACAAACGTTTCATTAATAAATAATTTATTTCCGTTGTGTTGCGTTATATTTCCGTTGTGTTGCGTTATATTTCCGTTGTGTTGTGTTATGTTTCGCACGATGCAATCAATCCTTTCAAACTACACTGATGATCGTCTGTTGTAAAATCGATAAAGTTTGAGAACAAATATTAGTATCGGTTTTTTGTGCAAAAGTTATATTCTGGTTTTTAATTTTTTACTATTTAGTTTCCATTTTAATTTTTTCATGTGTTTCGTGTTTTACGATTGCTAATTTGTAGGATTAAGTTTAAAAGAATAATGTATATTTAACTAAAACATGTACAAATGCTGATCTCACATAAACTGATGCTTTTCAACCCCTCGCTTGCGTGATTGAATCCGCATGATGTGTTCAATACAATTATATTTTTGTAATTCTTTTAGACCATTATGCTTCATCGTACAACTCCATGCAAAAGTTTCAGGACCGAGACCCGACTATAAGATTATTAATTCTCGCCTAGAATCAGTCTGAACCTGGCTGCCAATGATGAATGTTGCCCTATACATGGATTACGTTCGTAGTTTGATCTACGATAATATCTGACACATTGATCGAGAGCTCAAGTTGAAGACGTGATTAATTAAAGTCCTAAGCGGGTTGATATGGGCTTAATTACCATACAATCTTGTACACCACGAATTCAGCCGCTAGGTGTCAAAGCATTTCACATCTTGCTTAAAACATGATAACGCTCACTCTGCTTGACCAATCACAGCTGATTAGTAAGAAAAAGTACTTTACCTCTCTAGCTATATCATAAGATTTCAAAATTTTAACATCAAATAATATTTTTGTGAATAAACGTGGCTTTTCTACAACGATCATTATATATTATAAATTTAATTTATTCATCTTTAAACAATAATGAGTGTAAGTAATTCAAAGTCGGATGATTAAAACCCTTGACAGTCCAAACATGTCGAGAGATGTGTGGTCTCTGTTCACTCTGTCACAGAATTAGGCGAAAAATGAATTTATTTCTTCTTGAATACAAACTAATTTCACCATTTTTGTTTCGTCGTACATGCGTTACCTGGGGGGAATAAGTGTTTTTCAAGGTAAGCGACGTGTAGCGACTTGCATGTACCTGGCTGGAAATCACTTGAAGTCAGGAACATTATAATCACGGGGTGCACGGGAATTTTGCCCTGAATTCTGCTCACCTATATGGGGACATATAAGGCAGAAAATTTCTAAAAAGATTAGGAGTCAAAAGTATCTTGTTAAAGGAGAGATAGCTCGTCATTTTCTTTCTCCAGCCAAAGGGTTGATTGTGCTGTGATTGTGCCGTGATTGTGCTGTTTGATTGTGCCATTTGATTGTGCGATCAAATTGAGGTGTCTGACTGTCTGTCTCTCAGACTGTCTGTCCTTCTACGTTTGTATCTGGCGTGAACAGGAGGTCATGATGTCTGAGGATATCTGTCGAGATGTGTAAATATCCGGAACTATCTAGAAGTCTAAATGTCCGAGTTTCAGGAGCTGTCTAGAGGTGTAAACGTCCGGGGTAGCATCTAAATGTTTGGGACCGGTGGTTCTAATAGGTGCTGTATGCTGTCTGTATGTTATTGTAACTGTAGTGGATCCGTGAAGGGCAAGCGGCTGATAAAAGTATTGGGTCAACCCTAGGTATTCGGAGAAGCTGTGCGGCGATTCAACAGTTGGTGAATCGTACCGTTGTACAGGGTCGAGACGCATGTGTGTGTTTCAGTTGTGGTTACAATTGAATGCATTGATATATTTACACGGAGTTACTTTGAATCTCGGTAGTATTCCAAGGAATTCCATGAATCTCAAGAACAGTTAGAAACTTGACTTAATACATATAAATGTTTGTACTTGTTATAACAATTAAAACGTGCAATAATATGATTTGAGGTTTATCGCAATACATACGTGCGATAATATAATTTTTGTAAAGGTTCCCTTTTATTTGAAACATTTATTCAGTCCAGGAGGTTCCTTGGATCTGTGTTCATTTTGAATTACTATTTAATTTTATTTTCAAATTGTGAATGGTTGTGAAGTTTGATTGTGGGTTGAACGCATGAGTTACTGTGTTGATACATCATTATTTTTCATTAATAATTTATTTCATAAATTTACATCATCTTTCACATAATGTATTTGAGTTATTCATTTGATCTACCATCCACTCGGTAACAATTCTATTACAATGGTGTCAGAAGTGGGATCGCTGGATTAAGTAAACTGTCAATCATTTTGTTTATGAAAGTATACATTTATTGTTTATATTTGAGCGTGACCTTCTTGACAAGATAACCCTCAAGCAGGGGTTTATTTTTGTTTAGTTTATCTAGGTCCGTGGGTCCAGTATAAACATATTTAAAGCATTGTTTTGGTTACCTTCATCAGGAAGATAAGGTCAGCCTGTTCTATATATTTATATTGTTACGGCTATTGGATTTAATTTTATTTATTTTTAATTATTAAATCCAAATTTGTCATTTAGGGTTTATTATTATTTAAATGGGAAATTTTTCTAGAAAATTCACTTGACCTGGACTTTTCTGGTAAACAGGCTGACCTTGGCTTGGTTACCTCAATATCTGACCTTGCTTTAGACATTGTCAACAAGTCTTCAATTCTATTGGTTGGTTTCGGGGACAGCATTTTATTAGTGGCTGATTTATTCTTCTAGTTCATTCTTTAAGCATGTGACTTGGTGAGGGTAGCTCTTTCCATGACCTTCCTGACTCACATGATTCCTCTTGTTTACTTCAGAAAAACAATATATATAGCTGTGTTTTAGAAGCTAATTTTAGTAGTAGTAGAATATAAATTGGGCTTATTTTAAAGAAGTTGTGTATTTTCTGTTTTGAGTTTAATATCTTGTTCTGGACTGTGTCAATTCGTTGGAAAAGAAGAATTATTCTATTTATCTGAAAAAGGACATATGTTTCATAATTTCATCTGGATGATTTAAAAACAAGAACTGTACCACGTGACATTGTCAGCCATTTTGGATTACATCGTCAAGATTCGAACCTGGAACTATTAGAACATTTATTTATCAGTACTTGTAATTCCATTAGTGGATTATTTTGTGAATCCTATATTTGTTGGATTTGATTCTCTAAAACCGTAAGTTTATTTATTTTATGAAAATAATTGTACTTAATAAAATCATTGTTAAAGTTATACAAGCTTGTTAGTTTTCAATCTTTCTGTGTTGCTGCTTATTCGAGCCTAAGCACGTAACAATATTTATATTACAATTGTCATGTCATCCCTTAAGGACTTGGTTACCTTAGGCAAAGAATTTAGGTATGAAGGAGAAAGTTTAAGGAAATTTATTCAGGAAGAACAAGCCCGGGAAAGGGAAGAAAGTGTAAGGGCAAGGGAATTAGAATTGGAAGCCGAGAGGGAAAAGATTGCATTAGAGAAGCAGGCCGAAAAGGACAGGATAGAATGGGAAAGGGAAGCGGAGGAAAGGCGAATAGAGTTAGAAAACGAGCAAAAGTAGAAATATTAGAGTTAGAAGAAAGAGCAAAGCAACGGGATCATGAGCGTAAGGTAGAATTAGCAACAGCTGGAAAAGGAGAACAAGATTCTGCCTCTAGCAAATTAAGGGGCCCTAAACTACCTCCCTTTGACGATGAAAAAGATAACATGGATAGCTATCTTCATCGGTTTGAGCGGTATGCCGAAAACCAGAAGTGGAGTCAAAATGACTGGGCACTACATCTTAGTGCTCTATTAAAAGGTAAAGCGCTGGATGTATACTCACGACTTCCGAGAGACGATGTGTTTAAGTACGACGTCCTAAAGGAAGCACTTCTCAAAAGGTACGAGCTCACAGAACAGGGTTTTCGTATAAAGTTCAAGTATAGCAAGCCCGATAAGGGAGAAATCTTTGGTCAGTTCATCGTTAGAATTGCGAACTATTTTGAGCGGTGGATTGAATGCGGCAAAGCGGTGAAAACGTTTGAAGGGTTGACTGATTTCTTGCTCAGAGATCATTTATTTAACACAGTTGGGCGAGAACTAGATCAATTTTTGAAAGAGAAAGTCTTCACAAACGTAAAAGATATGGCTAAGCAAGCCGATTTCTTCGCCGAAGCTCATGGGGGAACCCAGAACGTGGTTTCAAAAGATTTTAAGTCTGGAAACCAGTCTACGTGACCGATGCGTAGGGAGCTTGTGAAATCAACTGAGGCAAATATGTCAGTTAGGAATCCAGTTAGTCAGCGTGTGCAATGTGACTTGTGTAATGTATAGGGTCATGTTCAAAAAGACTGTCCTAAAAGATAGGGACTTGTACATAAGGTAGCAGTGGCTATACAAAGTAGAGGTATATCTGATAATATCGTACAGGTAGAACCATGTATTCATTCGCTTGGTACGTGTCTATTTCACGAAGCGCGAGTACCAACCGCGAGAGGGTTAGTCAACGGTCGAGAAGTCGTAGTATTACGTGACACTGGTTGCACGGGCGTAGTGATCAAACGTAGTCTCGTGCAGGATAACCAAATGCTCGGGTGGGAGTCCCCATGTATGCTACTTGATCAGACGATCGGTCGCATTCCCGTAGCAAGGATCACTGTAAAAACACCTTTCCTAACTGGAACTGTTGATGCCCTTTGTATGGAAAACCCTATTTACGATCTGACGATTGGTAATGTTGAAGGTTCCCGTCTTCCAACCATGGCAGATTTTAAGATACCTTTGGCCCAGGCGATCGAAACGCGAGCGCAAACACGACGAGAGAAAACCGCGTTTCATAAATTAATAGTCCCTGAATCGATTTCAGGAATCTCGCGTGATGAGTTCAGACGAGAGCAAGAACGTGATGAATCCATCAAAACAATTGTTGAGAAAATCGCGTCCGGCGCGATTAAACACTGCAAGGGTGGGGATAGCTCAAGATTCGTACGGAAGAACGAATTAATTCATAGGGAGTTTAGGGCTCCGGAGGGTAAGAAGTATTGGCAAGTGGTCGTACCCCAGAGATATAGATCTCAAGTACTTAGGGTGGCGCATGAGTTAAGCATGGCAGGACACCTAGGTAAGGCGAAGACCACCAGCAGAGTAGTCGCTGAATTCTACTGGCCCGGTGTTAATAGCGATGTCACACGGTTCTGTAGGTCGTGCGACGTATGTCAGAAAACCGTATGTAAGGGAAGGGTCACAAGGGTGTCCTTAGGACAGATGCCATTAATAGATACACCGTTTAAAGGAGTGGCAGTAGATATTGTAGGACCAATACAACCAGTTACCCAAAGAAAGAATCGGTATATTCTTACTCTTGTTGATTACGCGACCAGATACCCCGAAGCCGTAGCGTTACCAACTATCGAAACGGAAAGGGTAGCTGAAGCATTAGTAGATATCTTCAGTAGGGTAGGGGTGTCAGAAGAAATCCTCACAGATTGTGGTGCCCAATTCACCTCTGACCTCATGGGTGAAATAAGTAGGCTGTTATCCATCAAACAGTTAAACACTACCCCATACCATCCGATGTGCAATGGACTGGTAAAGAAGTTTAATGGTATAATGAAAAACATGCTACGAAAGATGTGCGCGGAACGTCCGCAAGACTGGGACCGTTATTTAAACGCTGTTCTGTTCGCGTACCGCGAAGTACCGCAGGAAAGTTTAGGGTTTTCACCCTTCGAACTGTTGTACGGAAGAACAGTTCGAGGCCCGATGCGGATACTACGCGAACTATGGACGGGTGATGTCGCGAACGAGGAAATAAAACTACTTACCAGTACATGTTAGATCCGCGAGATAAACTAGAGAGTACATGCCAGATGGCACGTGACGAATTAATGAAATCGGGGCGCAGATATGCCAGGTATTATAACCGCAAAGCGCGAAATAGGAAATTTCTTGTAGGAGATCAGGTTCTATTGCTTCTTCCAACTAGCTCAAGTAAGTTATTAGTCCAGTGGAAAGGTCTCTATGAAGTTAAAGAGGTCAAAGGTGACATGGGCTATAAAATTGACATAGACGGTAATTTAAAGACATTCCATGCTAACATGCTTAAGTTGTACATCAAGAGACAAAGCGACAATGTTGAAAATATAGGGGCAGACTACTTGAGTAGGGCATGATTGGAAATTTGTATAAATTTACCCAGTATTAAAAATCCAGATTGTAGTATAACCAGTGTTAATGTTGTAGGATATCATCAGTAGTCATTTTTCTTCCATTCTGTGTAAGTTTTAAAAATGTGTACATTTTTATTCTTAGGGGGGAGGTATTGTCACAGAATTAGGCGAAAAATGAATTTATTTCTTCTTGGATACAAACTAATTTCACCATTTGTTTCGTCTTATTTTCTTTTGAGATGTGTTCAGAAAAGTAAATTCATGATTCTTCACCTGTGCCAATCTCATTTCAGACATATGCGGTCATCATTTTCAAACTTGGCTATTAGCTGAGTATGTTTTCTTTCGGATGTTAATAAATGCAGGACCTATCTCGGGCGAACCTTTTGATTTTTCAATACATATAAAACAGTTGAAGAACCAATGCCTGTCAAAACAAAAATACATATTGCTTATCTTATTGTATTGCTTCTTACCTGCACTCACTTCCCGCCCACCAATGGCTGACAACAGTCTTCAAAAACTCGGACAATCTTTCTTTGATCCATGATCATTTCCAAAACGATGGAACCACCTCAAAAAAATTTCACGATATTCTAGAATTGTACCATCTATGCTTTGCACTATAGCATACGTATTATACTCTAATATCTATACATCACTCTTACTGATTATTGTTATATAACACTCGTATACATCCAGGTTACTGGCATACTGCGCGTGAATCTATCTATCATTTGCTTAGACGTTATTTTGTCTTTATGTAGACATTAAAATCATTTAATTCAAATAAAAACAATTTAGTCAAAACAAGTAGAATATTTAAACAATCTTTTCTCACCTGAACATATAACTAAAGCACACCTTGTCACACCTGAACGTATAACTAATGCACACCTTGTAACTAAAGCACGACTGATTTTAAAAATGGTAGATCAATGAAGAAAACCTGCGGTAACGTCCGTAGTATAGTGAATCCTGAAAATAGATGTGTCCGATTTGTAAAGGGTCAATTTAGCTGCTGTCCATTGAAATTCATTCTTTGTTAATTTTTCTCCAAACAAAATGATTATAGCTTTTGATTTCTAAAGTCAATTTAGCTGCTGTCCATTGAAATTCATACTTTGTTTGTTTTTCTCCACACAAAATGATTATAGCTTTTGATTTTTATTTGATGACCAAACAAGCAAAAGTGTTTGCCTTTGTATTTGAACTGTACCATGAAGAGAAAACTGAAGACCTCTATTATTGTGCTTTGCATTCTAATATAGAACTGGTTTTCTAATAACTCTGCTGTACGTAACGCTTATGGCTGTTGTCTGATAATATTGCTCTACATAGATGGTGCTTAACAATCCCCGCCCTAGTCCCAAATGGAAAGAATTTAAATATGAGTTGAAAAGTAACAAATATGTTGAAAAATAACCAATTTGTTGAAACATATAAATATGGAGAAATAACCATACCGTTATGAGCAAAAAACATTATTACAGAGGTCCAAAGTCCTAAAGAGAAACGTAAAATGGAGTAAACCATACCAATATGAAATACACCATACCAATATGAAATACACCATACCAATATGGAGTAAACCATGACATTATGGAGTGAACCATATCAATATGAATACACCATACCAATATGGAGTAAACCATACCAATATGGAGTAAACCATACCAATATTGAGTACACCATACCAATATGAAATACACCATACCAATATGAAATACACCGTACCAATATGGAATACACCATACCAATATGGAGTAAACCATATCAATATGGAGTAAACCATAACAATATAAAATACACCATACCAATATGGAGTAAACCATATCAATATGGAGTAAACCATACCAATATGAAATACACCATATCAATATGTAATACACCATACCAATATGGACTAAACCATATCATTATGGAGTAAACCATAACAATATAAAATACACCATACCAATATGGAGTAAACCATATCAATATGGAGTAAACCATACCAATATGGAGTAAACCATGCTAATATGAAATGCACCATACCAATATGAAATAAACTATATCAATATGAAGTAAACCATACAAATATGGAGTAAACCATACCAACCTATACTAAACCATACCAATATGGAGTAAACTATACCAACATGGCGTAAATCATACCAATATGGAGTAAAGTATACCAACACGGCGTAAACCATACCAAAATGGCGTAAACCATACCATTACGGAATAAGCCATACCAATATGGAGTAAAACGTACCAACATGGCGTAAACCATACCAAATATGGCGTAAACCATACCAATACGGAATAAACCATACCAATATGGAGCAAACCGTACCAATATGGAGTAAACCATACCAATATGGAGTAAACCATACCAATATGGCTTAAACCATATCAATGTATGGGCATCATGCCGCAGACATGTAGCATCATGTCGTACTCAGTGACATTATTCTGACAACACGCCGATGAGTCCTAACACTAACCTCTTAATGCTGACCGCCTAGCGAGGTAGCTGCTGGTAGTACCATATTTTAAGTCTTTGGTATGACTCGGCTTCGAACACGTGACCTCCTGCATCCGAGAATGACACTTTCACAATTAAGGGTACCGGAGCGGTCATACCAAAATAGAGAAAACCTCATTTCAGAAAGTCTCAAGACACTTTTGTAGAATAGGAAACTAGTACACTCAAAGTAAGTACATTAATTTTTTTTTATTGACGTTTAAAAATAAATGAGGGAAACAATTAAATATATCCGTAGAAGAGGAGTGTAATGTTATCTATAATTGTCGCTATTTTCAATTGGATTCCCCCTAGATAGAATAATGACAAGAAGATTACAATGATTATTCCCTTCAATTACAGGTAAGGTACCTTGATCGGTACCTTACTTGATTCTCTATTGTAAGAATATGTCATGGGTATAATTGACTTTTTCATAATTGCACATATTAAGTGTTATATTGACCTTTATTAACCCAAGGAAATACTGAGAAAAAATAGCTGACAGTCCATGTTAATGGTAAACGGTAAAAGTTGCTAAATCATGACTTTTTTTTTATTACGCTTCATAATTTTAATGATACATAAAATTAGTGTTTTTGTCTGATGCGATTTCAATCTAGTATTAATAGCCCAACTAAGGTCGTCAAACTTCAAAATGTGATGTTCGGGCAGACGTCGTTCTTTATTCAAAGATTATTGAGTATGCTGTGCTTGTCATCTTGTCTTTCTAAAATTGTATTTCTTCATTTTAAATTCATCGGTTATCTTCTAAACGAAAATTCTTTGTTACATGTTTTATCAAGTCCTTTGAAAGGTATTCATTTCCCCTCAAATTTTGTAAAGGTTTGGAAAATTAAGTTATAAAGATATCTAATTTGTAGAAATCAAGAATAATTGTTTCCGTAACGACATTGTGTATGTTAAATCCTTCAATCTAAGATAATGTCTGACATTTTCGTACTCAATTATAATATGATAGGAAACTTGCCGACATACAAATCTCATCGTCCACTGTTTGGTTAATGTCATCATATATTTTATAATAAGACAGTTTACAGTTTTTTAAACTTTGCTTTAATCTGAAATAGAACAGGTGTCTACATTACTTAAACTGTTTGATTCATTGTGTATCAATCAGGGTAATGGAAATGCTATTGAATTGTGTATCATTCAGGGTAATGGAAATGCTATTGAATTGTGTATCAATCAGGGTCATGTAAATGCTATTGAATTGTGTATCAATCAGGGTCATGTAAATGCTATTGAATTGTGTATCAATCAGGGTAATGTAAATGCTATTGAATTGTGTATCAGTCAGGGTCATGTAAATGCTATTGAATTTTGTATCAATCAGGGTAATGTAAATGCTATTGAATTGTGTATCAATCAGGGTCATGTAAATGCTATTGAATTGTGTATCAATCAGGGTACTGTAAATGCTTTTGAATTGTGTATCAATCAGGGTAATGTAAATGCTATTGAATTGTGTATCAATCAGGGTAATGTAAATGCTATTGAATTGTGTATCAATCAGGGTAATGTAAATGCTTCGAA
Organism: Unio delphinus; assembly: GCA_029339505.1. Taxonomy (NCBI): domain Eukaryota; kingdom Metazoa; phylum Mollusca; class Bivalvia; order Unionida; family Unionidae; genus Unio; species Unio delphinus. The sequence goes on from JAQISU010001235.1 coordinate 40,892,011, forward strand.
TTGTGTATCAATCAGGGAAATGGAAATGTTATTGAGTTGTGTATCAAATAGGGTAATGACTATTGAACTGTGTAAGAAGCAAGGTAATGTAAATGCTATCTAATTGTGTATCAATCAGGATAAAAGAAATGCTATCGAAATGTGTATAAATCAGGGTAATGGAGATGCTATCAAATTATGTATGAATCAGAGTAATTGAAATGCTGTCGGATTGTATATCAATCAAGGTTATGGAAATGATATTGAATTATGTATGTTTGTAGATGATGGTATTTTACAGATCATTGTTTGGTGATACATATCAAAAGATCAATTATGGGCCTTTTAATTCCCTGTCTTATGTGCAATCAAGTATCAGTAATTATCGCTTTTGATACAACTATGACACGGACGCATATATACATGTGTTATGCCTATATTGTCTTCAAATAAATACGTTTTTTTAGAACAACCCTGACAAAGGGCATTTCATTACCAAAATAAAATCGTTCATGACTATTTTGAAAAACACTTGTAAATCTCAGTTTATCCTTTTCATGTCTGCCTCGGAAGGTACTTTGGAAAAGCAGCTAACTCCTATTTTCTTAGGAATGAAAGTGATAAAAATGCATTAAAGTGCCGGTAAATCAAACAACATGCTATGATTACATGACAATGCGTTAAAACTGCCATTGAATAAAATTAAACAACATTCTATGAAATGCACAACAGTGCGTTAAAAGTGCAAATAAATCTGAAAACATTCTATAATGTATAGTCCTTCTTGTACGCAAGTGCACGTATCAACAGTAAATTCCATTTCTTCACAAACAAACAGCATGCAAATGTCAACCACTACTGCTTTCAAGACCATCAACCTTGATTTTCTCATAAATCTTCACCGATATCCTTTGACAGTTTTGAAATTCCGTATAAATTTAAGCGAATGTCTTTGCCCAAGAATTTAAAAGGAGCACTTATCTATTGCCAGGAAAAAGAATCACTTGAAATTCAAATAATTTGAAGAAAATAAAAAATTAGCCCAAACTTGACAACAGTATAAAACAACTTGACAGTGTTAATGCACTACTGAGGGAATTCTGATCATAACATCAGTTATAAGGCTAACTGTAAAGCAAAATAGATACCAGGATAGGGGTCAAGAGTTCATCTTTCCAGAAGGAACAGATGTTTGTTACATGATAATTAGCACGTCATCCAGGTATGTAATTTTGACTTTACCTAATAATTATTAATCTGAGATAGATTAAAAAAAGATTCAAAAAATATATTGTTTACCAAAACTGCCACTGGTTCCTAAACAAGATCAGAAACTCGATACAATTTTTATATTACTAGGTGTTAATCAATGAAATAAAAAATAATGTTCAAACATCAAACAGAACTGAACTTAATTTATGGACAATGTCGAATCCATTAAACAATATTACATGTAAAAGAATATAAAATGTCACTGATTATTAAAAAGGCAGTATTCTACATAATTAATAGCCCCAGAGGTGTACAAGAGACATTAGAATCGCCCCAAAGGCTAAGAAAGAGACACAATTATTTTGGGAAATGTGAAATTTATTCTATTCAGCTGCAAATGAGATATGTTTTTGCCAATAAACATTTGAGCCACTTTCATATTTTTCCGAGTTCCAAATGACGATTCGGACTCTTGAATACACGAGCAAATGGAGAGATTAAGCTTTACAAATATTTTCAAAATTTGTAGATTTGGCTGCTGCAACGCAGTGGTCAAACGTCGAAAACAGACAGTACCTTTTCTTCTGGCTTCATATCGGTCTTGTTACAAATATAAGACATTGTTTAACGTTTATTTAGGTATGTAAAACAAAAACAAAAACGAAATCGATGTTGACACATAATGACAGAGTGTTCTCTGAAGATTTGTATCACAGATTAAAAATTCGAATGTCTTGTCCTCTGAGATAAAATCTCAAAGACTTTTATCTCTGAAAAATTTGTAATATTGTTCAAACATCGGCACATACAGCATTGTTTGTGTACTTCATCAGACATTGTTTAATATCCTTTAAATATAAAATAACAAAATGTTTTATATTTCTATATATCGCTCTATACTAAGTTGACAGATAAAGTTATTTTACTGACTATTTGCTGTTAACATTTTAAGCTCGATCAGATTCAAGTAATATTTGATAAACGAAAAAGGAATTACATAGATTTAACCAGCTTCCACATCAACATAACGTACATGGCCTGACTGACTATTACATTAGGAAATATAGCTCATAATGGTGCAAATCTCTCTTGGAATGCTTTCATGAATAAAATTTAATCATTGCTAAAGAAGTTATCATCTTTTCACAGTGGTAGTTAAAAGATTATATTCCTTACTGACGTGTCGCAGTAGGTTGTCTTCTTGTTTATTTACCCTATTACTAACCCATGTTCGGTACTCACAAGACGATGATCTTAAACCTACATGCAAATTATCCATTATTACATTCAAGCTTAAACCTACATGCAAATTATTCATTATTACATTCAAGCTTAAACCTACATGCAAATTATACATTATTACATTCAAGTTTAAACCTACATGCAAATTATCCATTATTACATTCAAGTTTAAACCTACATGCAAATTATCCATTATTACATTCAAGCTTAAACCTACATGCAAATTATCCATTATTACAATCAAGCTTAAACCTACATGCAAATTATCCATTATTACATTCAAGTTTAAACCTACATGCAAATTATCCATTATTACATTCAAGCTTAAACCTACATGCAAATTATCCCTTATTACATTCAAGTTTAAACCTACATGCAAATTATCCATTATTACATTCAAGCTTAAACCTACATGCAAATTATCCATTATTACATTCAAGCTTAAACCTACATGCAAATTATACATTATTACATTCAAGTTTAAACCTACATGCAAATTATCTATTATTACATTCAAGTTTAAACCTACTTGCAAATTATCCATTATTACATTCAAGTTTAAACCTACATGCAAATTATCCATTATTACATTCAAGCTTAAACTTACATGCAAATTATCCATTATTACATTCAAGTTTAAACCTACATGCAAATTATACATTAATACATTCAAGCTTAAACCTACATGCAAATTATCTATTATTACATTCAAGCTTAAACCTACATGCAAATTATCTATTATTACATTCAAGTTTAAACCTACATGCAAATTATCCATTATTAGATTCAAGTTTAAACATACATGCAAATTATTCATTATTACATTCAAGCTTAATCCTACATGCAAATTATTCATTATTACATACATGGTCAATTTGATACAAGTGGATACACTTACCTTTTAAGATAAATAATTGTCTCTTTCAATACCTTCAAATTTTATTAACTTATCAATGATATTCAATACTTTAATAAGTAAGTCAAACGATTTAAACGACCCTTGTTAAGAGGGAATGATATTTTAGAAAAGTTAAATGAACCTGTACGAGGACAGAACATATGGTCCAAATTGTCTGTTATTGAATAACAATAATCCTAATAATGATATTAGCTTTAACTTTAATGTTGTCCATGGTAATAATGGAGTCAACATTGACGTGTTAAGTATGTAGTAATTGACTCGATACACTGTCTTATGTATAATAGGGTACGTAACGTTATCCTTTATTATACACACGAAACGCATTTAATGGAAATTTTCTCACCGTTATGCCTTACAATTTCATTATCTGAATCATGAAAATAACTCACTAGTGTGAATTATCGGTCACACCGTGAAAATGGAAACCTACATACTATGTGTCTGTCATATATATTTACGTAAGTTGTCTACGTCATCAGTGTGAGATCCGTATCGTATGAAGCCACGTTGCCATCGCTTTGACGTTTCTTCATAACAATGATCATGATACGATTTGTTAAAATGTTTAAAATTTCTGTTATAATTCTGGCTTTTATGGTTATTCAGCTGCTCTATGTAGAAACAATAACAAATACTTTAATTTCTTGATCACGAACAACGAGTTGATTATTGTCTCTTATGACGTATATAATAAATATAAGAATATGTAATAGACTTACATGTGACATTATAATACATATGAGAATCTGTAATAGACTTACATGTGACATTATAATACATATGAGAATCTGTAATAGACTTACATGTGACATTATAATAAATATATGAATCTGTAATAGACTTACATGTGACATTATAATAAATATATGAATCTGTAATAGACTTACATGTGACATTATAATAAATATATGAATCTGTAATAGACTTACATGTGACATTATAATACATATGAGAATCTGTAATAGACTTACATGTGACATTATAATACATATGAGAATCTGTAATAGACTTACATGTGACATTATAATAAATATATGAATCTGTAATAGACTTACATGTGACATTATAATAAATATATGAATCTGTAATAGACTTACATGTGACATTATAATACATATGAGAATCTGTAATAGACTTACATGTGACATTATAATACATATGAGAATCTGTAATAGACTTACATGTGACATTATAATAAATATATGAATCTGTAATAGACTTACATGTTAGATTATAATACATTATTGGCGAAGTAAGTTTCATTTGTTTCATTTCTATATAATTCAAATTTTTATGAATTAAACGAATTTCCTGTAATATGATTGGATGTAAACGGTCACATGATGTTGATCAGGAATTGTTTTCGATAAATTCTGGGACTACTTTCGGTTTTTGGAATATAAATAAACATTGCAGACACGTTATTGTGAAACGATTTTGTCATCTGTAAAATATATAATTCTCCAAATAAATATAACTTTTATACTTTTTATACTTTTTCCAATATTCTTTGATTCAAATGCATAGTTTACTATGCAATTTAGCATTTGACTGCTACATTTCATTTCTCACTAGATCACCGAGTGGGTCTTGGTAAGTATTAACGCTGCTGAGAATGACATAAAATGTTACTCTTGTATAGAATTTATTTCATTGTTACCTTTATATAGTAAGGGATAGCATCATCTTGTTCATATTTCCATAAAAATTGGAAGTATTCACTGAAAAAATCCATAATGATTTCAGGTTTGATTGAAATTTAATTTAGCCCACTTGTTGAGTCGGTATCAGTTGTTATTATGTAAGGTCGTGGTCATCTGACGTAACAGATGGGACTGACTAAAATTGAACAAGAATGTTGTCAGTAAACAAAATGTGTTAAAAACCACGGTAACCATTGCCTATGATGTAAAAGATGAGGTTTATGAATAAACGTAACTGTGGCTGTAGTCAATTTCTTCGTGTGATTCTGTACAGGTTATGTATTACGGGGCGGTGTGAAACGCCGAATGAAAGGTAACTACGCGCTACGTAAATTCGAATGCATTATTGATGGAATAAGTTAATTTGACAATAGAAATGATGAAACTGGAATTATAAGGATTAAATGATCATGGGTGGGTATTTATTGATGTGTAAATTTTACCTAATCACCTTCGGACTTTATTTACTTTGTGAGTGATTAGGTAAAATTTACATATCAATAAATACCCAACCATGATCATTTAATCCTATAATCTCTTCATGTGAAAATTCATGCCATGCCATAAACCGTACGAAGTTTGATCAGTGTGTTTTCAGACGTTACACCTATGGCAAGAAAAACGTCAACAGACAAATAGAAAAGGTATTATCTTTCAAAGATTGAAATTATATTGTGCTGAAGAAATCGGACTCGACGACGTCGACTTCTCTGTGAAGTCAGTTCCCCTTGTTACATTGAATACAATGATAAAGTCTCTATTTTGTGCAACAGACTTGCTTTGTCGTCCGAGTTGATAAAAACAAACAAGTTTACAATTTTCAAAAACAAATGTAAGTTTCTGTCATATATTAAGTCATCACAATCGAGGTTCTCTTATACCTGCTGTGTTTGTATGAGTCTATGAACACGGTTGAAAGTGACGTGATTTTATGGAAGGCTGAGGGATGTTGTTGAATTTAGAGAAAGGGGTTGGGGTAGTTGCTCTGAGCTCAGTTTTCTAAGCTTTAAGGTTTACAATATAATAACATGAGAATTTTCTTTTAACGAATAATATCATATTTATCTCATGTACAGCCACATATATTTTAGTTCGTGGATTCACCATTGGCTAAGATATTACGATTTGTTGTACCACCGATGAAATATATCAGGTATTTGTAACGTAAGAAACGAAAATATATTATATGTACAGTAGCATAGCGACTAGGTTTATTAACTCAATAGTGGAGATGAAGATGATGAAGAAGACGACGACGGCGATGATATAAATATTCCGAGATACATATCTTCGTCTTCTTATACTGTTGTAAGATTCTCTGTTAAGTAACATATTGTAATAACTTTGGAGTAAGTGTTAGTGAATTTGAACCATGCTTGGGTCGTTAGTAGTGATTTTGGGTACAAGCCGAATGACTGGCCCTGTAGTAACATAGTCCATATTTAAATTCAGTGGTGTATACAAGTAGTGTGATTGAAAAGGCAGCATTTATGGTTGGAAATCAGTAAATTATAGAATGGAATCAATAAGTTGGAACTTGGTAGGTACCGTTTATGTGGCCATAGTGGAAAATTGGCGTATGTATATGAGTGTGATACGCCGGAAATTCTGTGGATGGACTGGCCTAGGGTCGCGCAGTTAAATATTTCCCAGTTAGTAAGGGAATACTGGTGTAATTTCTATGGCATGACAAGCTATCGGTACGGAAAACGGATAATAATGAAAAACCATGTAAAGGTGCAGTTAATGGACGTTTGGGCAAGTTGTCTCCTCTGGGTCGCCCATTGATTACAGCAAAGATTAATAATTATAGCAGACACGTCTTTCTTTCCATTTTACAACTTAAGTTGTATGGAAGTCTTTGGAAATTTGGGGAAAACATATGACTTCCAGCGTGACTCGCGCCAGGGTTTTGACACCGCTCGGTCAAGTGAATACCCCTGTGCGTGTAACAATATCATGATGTCATGTTAATCTGCTTTTGAAGTAGACGATTTTACACACACACACACACACACATATATATATATATATATATGAGAGAGAGAGAGAGAGAGAGTGTGTGTGTGTGTGTGTGTGTGTGTGTGTGTGTGTGTGTGTAAAATCGTCTACTTCAAAAGCAGATTAACATGACATCATGACATGTTAATTAACAGATAATCTTACAACAGTATAAGAAGACGAAGATATGTATCTCGGAATATTTGTCTGAATTTCAATAGCCGTCAGTAAAAATATGACAAACTTGTTCGCTTGCTCGCTGACTTGGTATTTCATTGATCCTAGATACCGATGAATAATAAAATATAAATAGTGATTGTGCAAATGCGCTTTATTCTTCTGAAACGTTCATGATCTCATGAAATTTGTACATGTTAAATAGACCATACTCATAGTAAATTTACTCATGTTCACCAGACCATACTCATGGTAAATTTGCTCATGTTCACTAGACCATACTCATGGTACATTTACACATGTTTACTAGACCATACTCATGGTAAATTTGCACATGTTTACCAGACTATACTCATGGTACATTTGCACATTTTCACTAAACCAGACTCATGGTAAATGTGCACATGTTCATTAGACCATACTCATGGTACATTTGCACATTTTCACTAAACCATACTCATGGTACATTTGCACATGTTCACTAGACCACACTCATGGTACATTTGCACATGTTCACTAGACCATACTCATGGTACATTCGCACATGTTCACTAGACCATACTCATGGTAAATTTACTCATGTTCACTAAACCATATTCATGGTACATTTGCTCATTTTTACTAAACCATACTCATGGTAAATGTGCCTGTTTTCATTAGACCACACAAAATATACATGGTAAATTTACACATTTTCACTACTCCATATTCGTGATAAATTTGCACATTTTCAGTAACCCATCCACATTTAAAAATTTATTTTGAAGTTAATTAAATCGTTCATGACAACTTATTCATGAATGGTTTGAAGTTGGCTGTAACATAATTGTAATCATAGAGTATTCATAACGGGTATCAAGCATGCCCTGGCAGCATTATGGCTGTCATAGAAGGAATCTTATCTTTTTTATATCTAAGAATCTAGTTTAATGCGGTACATTGATATCAACTTCATTATAGGCATATTAAACTTAAATACCCATAAACAGGACTTAATCCTATTAAATACGTTAGCTTGAATTTGATGATTCTAATTGATACAAGTTTTCAAGAAATAAACTATAAGTAACATAGTAAAAGCCTGTATTAACACCACTCAATGTACATATTAACCTCTGTAACGCCGGATTTATATTTCATATGAAAATTGTACCCGATTTAGTTCTGTGAAGACTTGATTCGTAGTATTATAACAACAACATCAGCAACAAATATATTGGCTACTACTACTACTACTACTACTACTACTACTACTACTCCCACTACATCTATTACTGCTGTGAATACCTTTACTTCTACCACTGCTACTATTGCAACTACTTGTGTAACTACTACTATTACTATTCAATTGCTACTACTACTACTAATCCTACTTCTACTTCTACTGCAGCTGCTATTTTTATTATTTTTAATGCACTACTACTAGTATCATCATTCATTATTGCTACTACCTATATTATTACAAGTAATACCGCTACTACTATTACTACTACATATACTATTACAAGTAATACCGCTACTACTATTACTACTACATATACTATTACAAGTAATACCGCTAATACTATTACTACTACATATTCTATTACAAGTAATACCGCTACTACTATTACTAGTACCTATATTATTACAAGTAATACCGCTACTACTATTACCTATATTATTACAAGTAACACCGCTACTACTATTACTACTACATATACTATTACAAGTAATACCGCTACTACTATTACTACTACATATACTATTACAAGTAATACCGCTACTACTATTACTACTACATATACTATTACAAGTAATACCGCTACTACTATTACTACTACATATACTATTACAAGTAATACCGCTACTACTATTACTACTACATATACTATTACAAGTAATACCGCTACTACTAATACTAGTATATATATATATATATATTATTACAAGTAATGCCGCTACTACTATTACTAGTACCCATATTATTACAAGTAATACCGCTACTACTATAACTAGCACATATACTATTACAAGTAATACCGCTACTACTATTACCTATATTATTACAAGTAATACCGCTACTACTAATACTAGTACATATATTATTGCAAGTAATACCGCTACTACTATTACTACTACCTATACTATTACAAGTAATGCCGCTACTACTAATACTAGTACATGTATTATTACAAGTAATACCGCTACTACTATTACTACTACCTATACTATTACAAATAATGTAGCTAATACTAATACTAGTATATATATATTATTACAAGTAATACCACTACTACTATTACTACTACTACAATTGGTCCTGCTACTATTGTCCCTACTACTTGTTCTCCAACTTATTACTACAACAGCTACTACTATTTTACAACTAATCCCGTTGTTCTTCAAAACTGCTGTTTTTGCAGCTACTTGTACTACCAAAATTCTGAAAAGTATTTATGATCCTTCACATGAGTATTTCAGGAGGACATAATGTCAGGGAAATTAGACGACAAGCTTTCTGATGGAATGAGGTACATGTCGATAAAGCCTAAGTTATGGTGTCTAGTAACCTTAATGATTGTAACAGTTTAAAGAAAGCAGTACAAAAATGTGTATATATCAGTTTATATATATTCGCATCACATCATTGTAAAATTTTGTTTTGAAATTTCAAATATATTTATGTTGCATAAAATCATGTTTCAGTGTAGCAACCTGTGTAGTCGCAAAAATGTAGTATACTACAGATTTTGAGACAAAACACGGTAAAATAGTTTTGGGGTAAAACACGGTAAAATAGTTAGCTTTTGAGACAAAACACGGTAAAATAGTTTTGAGAAAAGAAACGGTAAAATAGTTTTGAAGCTGCACAAACTACCCTTACAGGGAAGTAAGATAATTCTTGCTCTCTTATATTTGATATGTGTGCATCCTGTTCATTGCAAAATGCGACAATATGGATGGAATGCTATTATCTGTGCATCTTTGTTGTGAAAAAGCTAATGATAGAAAATATAAAGTACTTTCTTTATTGATTCCATATTATGCTGAAGACATAACATTACTTTTGCGCTTGAATTTATTCATCATTCTTTATTGCCATAATAGTTTTCAATAAAAGCTGTAAGTCGCAAATTAGACATATTTTATTACCTTTATTAATTTATTATATATATATATATATATATATATATATATATATATATATATATATATATATATATATATATATATATATATATATATATATATATATATATATATATACAAAGATAATACCGTCATATTGTACAGAAAAGTGTGTTCTTCGGGTATTTGAAAACATTTGTTGTTCATGGCACAATAGTAAGCGCTTTAAAAAAAAAAAAACAACAGATGTCTGTCAATAGGTACTTCTGATTGTATCGTTGCTCCTGAAAGGCAAGACACTCTCATTGGCGTCTGTGGAAAGAGGAGTAAAATAAATACCTTTCCTCCTTTCTCTCAAGTAACTATTGTCGCCCTGTCGAGACGCTAATCTGCAGAAATCAGCTGGAATTTACAATGTTTCTTTTCCAACTGCAAAACCTTGAAATTTAATACCAACCATTCAAGTCCTTAATTCGAGTTCCTTTGTCACGTGTAATTTTTGTCGCTTTAGCGCTCTGGTGCCACGTAATGATACTTCAGTATTCTGGAGTTCAAACGCTATCTTAATACTTGTACCCGTTCATAACAGAGAGGTCGGTTGAATTGTGATATTTTAATAGGTGATAAGAACAAATATAAGATTCTGTTATATTAATTAAACACTGAAATATGATATCCTAAAGGACAAGATGTGTAAGTTGGCTATTGCAACGGATGTTAAAAATGAACCCAAGAAATCGATTGTTTTCATGCTATATAGCCGTTATATAGTAAGGTTCTTTTCGTCATTCCCTGTGTATGGTCGTGGTCTCGTTTATTTGCTAACCTTACGTTGATTCTGATACAATCTTTGAAATGTTGGATCTTATTGGAGGTAGTGTTCTTTTTTTTTTTTTGTTTTAGGTTTTAAGTCTATCTCTATCTGTTTTGCTGTAGTTCTTTGTAACATACGACAAGAAATGTTTACTGTTGACTCAGACCTTTAAATAAACTATCCACACACACACATAATAATAATAATAATAATAATAATAATAATAATAATAATAATAATAATAATAATAATGAGGACTTTGCATAGCGCCTTATCTTTAGAAGCTCTATGCGCTTTACTTCTATAAGAGTGTTTCACGGTTGCAACGGAGATTACTGATCGTAGCGCCTAAAATTACCTCCCTTAGCTCCAATGCACATGCCCACAAAACATTTCCAGTTCCGGATAGTTGACTATTCTACACTTGATTAGCGAAACATAAAATCAACAAAGGAAATGAAAGGAATATATGTCAAACTTATTTTGATCATACTAGGAGAATAATTAGAGACACTAAATCAGATAATTAGATTCTGTGTCCATACTTACATTATATCAGATAATTAAATATTTACATTCCATACTTTAAGAATGACAAATAATTAAACTAAATACACTGTCCATATGTATGTTAAACCTGATAATATAGATTCATTATAAATATTTTCAGATACATTTGAATGAATATTTCACCGTGCCCTCCGATTTTAAACATTTATTGCACATTTTTGGCTGCATAACTTTAAAGAAAACAATCTCAACAATATGCATTTTATATATGTTGATATATCCTTCTTTCTCAGCTACTTTTGCAAGGCCAATAGATCATTTATAACAAGAGTTAAGAACTTTATAACACAAGTTCGATAAGAAAATTATAACACGAATTCAATACGGCAGCTGATCTGGAATGATAAATATTTTAAATTACAAAAGTGTTTTGTTTGGTTTTTTTTTAATTTAAAAAATGGAACATAGTATAATAATGTATTCAGATGAACTTGACAAAGCAATAATTGCATTAGCTATCCTAACGGTAAAGGAGTGTAATTAATTAATTCATATTTAGGTGTAAAAAATATTTTATTTTCAAATTAATGACGTTTTAAATTGTTTCATTTTCTTTTAGAATTTTGAAACATCAAGTATCTAACGGTACATAAAATAACATTTAAATTTGCAGGGGTCTTTAGACAATATTTCTGATTGCCAAATTCATTTACAACAGCTTCTTAAAATTAGATTTTTTCTGTTTAACTTTCCTTGCATTTTTTCATAGATTTGGTCCTATTACTTTGGTTCGTCTTTTGAATTAATATTAATCCATGTAGCCCGATGTAAACTTGAAAAATATGAATAAAAAAAGTGTGATGTTTGTGGTGGTGGTACAAAGACCTCATTAACATTAGACGATTATCATAAATACGGCCGGGTTTAAATATATACATATGCTAATGTGCATGTCGAGGCTTATTGATACATATGAGGCGCGTACTAATTAATTGTCAAATCCAATCGATTCCTATTGTAACCAATTTTGTATATGTTTGTACATTCTTTTCGTAAAACCTGCCAAAGTTCCATGTCTGGATAATATGTCAGATTCGACTTTTCAAAGAGGTGGAATTGTCATATATAGAAACATGCAGCCAGACATACATACGAACAGACAGATGTCACAAATTGCTACGCTAAATACAGGAACAAAGTATTGTTTTAGCAAATAATATACATTTCTTGACTAGTTACCATTAATAATATCTATGAGAACTATGTATGTGTTGATATAAATTTCAAACTTACAGATATCACTACTTTTCGTTGAACTTCGTTACTTAAAATCTTGCCCTGCTATATCTCAAAAGATGCAAGACAAATAGTAACATATACCATGGCGAGTAATAAAATATACAATGGCAAGAAATAAAATATACAATGGCGAGTAATAAAATATACCATGGCGAGTAATAAAATATACCATGGCGAGTATTTATATAAGTATTTATATATGTTATAGCAAATAAATACTATGGCAAATATGAACATATATCATGGCTAAAAAAAAATAGATGCTATGGCAAATAAATAGTATGCGAATATTAATAGAAACCATGGCAAATATGAACAGAAACCATGGCATATACTAGTATTAACAGAAACCATGGAATATATTAACATAAACCATGGCATATATTAACAGATTCCATGGCATATATTAACAGATACCATGGCAAATATTAACAGATAACATGGCAAGTAATAACAGATACAATGGCATATATTAACAGATACCATGGCATATATTAACATATACCATGGCATATATATTAACAGATACCATGGCATATATTAACAGATACAATGTCATATATATTAACAGATACCCTGGCAAGTATTAACAGACACCATGACACATATATTAACAGATACCATGGCAAATATTAACAGATAACATGGCAAGTAATAACAGATACCATGACACATATTAACAGAAACCATGGCAAGTATTAATAGATGTTTCGGAATTTATTAATAGATGCTATAGCAAATAAATACTATGCAAATATTAATAGAAACCATAGTAAGTATTAATAATACCAAGGCAAGTATTAACATATACCACCGCAACGTATTAATAGATGCCACGGCAAATATTCATATATAACAAGTATTAATACAAACCATGGCACAAAGATACTGTGGCAAGTATTAATATATACCATGGCAAATATGAATTGATGTCTTGCCAATTAGTAATAGATACCAGTGTAAGACTTAAAAAAATAGCAGAAAAAAATAGAAAACAAGGCAAAATAACTGGATACCCTGACATATATTAATAGATATCAATGCAAATATTAATAAATACCACGGCAACCATTGATAGATACCATGGCAAATAGTAGTAGATACTATGGCAAATAGTAACAGATACCATGGCAAATAGTAATATATACTATGGCTAGAAGTAATAGATAATATGGCAAATAGTAATAGATAATATGGCAAATAGTAATAGATATCATGGCAAATAGTAATAGATATCATGGCAAAAAGTAATAGATACTATGGCAAATAGTAATATATATCATGGTAAATAGTAGTTGATTTCAGGGTAAGTATTAATATATAAAATTATAATTATTAATAGATATCATTGTTAAATAGTAATTGATACCATTGCAAATAGTAATATATAATATGGCTAGAAGTAATAGATAATATGGCAAATAGTAATAGATAATATGGCAAATAGTAATAGATATCATGGCAAATAGTAATATATATCATGGTAAATATTAGTTGATTCCATGGAAAGTATTAATAAATACAATTATAATTAGTAATAGATATCATTGTAAAATAGTAATTGATACCATTACAAATAGTAACAGATACCATGACAAATAGTAATAGATATTATGGCAAAAAATACATGATACCATGGAAAATAGTAGTTGATTTCATGGCAAGTATTAATAAATAAAATTACAGTTATTAATATATATATCATTGCAAAATAGTAACAGATACCATTGCAAACAGTAATAGATACTATGGCAAATATTAATAGATTCCATGGCAAGTATTAATAAATAAAATTACTATTATTAGTAGATAACATAACAAAATAGTAACATATTCCATTGCAAATAGTAACAGATGCGATGTCAAAAAGTAATTGATACTATAGCAAATAGTTCTAGATTCCATGGTAAATATAGATACCATGGCAAATAGTAAAGGAAACTGGTAAATTTAAATAAATTAAATGACAAGTATTAATTCATACCATGGCAAGTATAGTAATGGATACCATGACAAATAATACTATTTACCATAGTAAATAATACTATCAACAAGGCGAAAATTATGTTTAAATATATCTTATCACTGTACAGCTAAATATATTCAATTAACTCAAAATCATCATTCATGAATTATACTCCCCTTTATGAAAGAGAATATCGGACAACAGTTAATGAAGGATATTGTTTCGGAAATAATGTATATCGGGACTAAGAGAAGCAAAAGTGAAATAAGTTATTGTTGCAATTCAGCATAGAAGGATGGGCCATCTCAATTAAAATTTAATGCATTATGCATGGTTCATTGTGGGGATAGGAACTATGACCACAATGAACTATAAAGAACACAATTTGCTGGAAGGTGCATCGTAGACATTCAATAACAAACATTTATGAAAAGTACTTGGTTAATTTTTCAAAGAATATTTCTTGGATATACTTGAAAGAATATTTCTTGTCATTTTGCTACCTTTTAACCACTTTTTCAGAAAGAGTTAACTCATCAAACCCGCAGTTGCCATTACGTCGTATTAACATTATAGCATCACAACAAATATCATTCCGATTATTCTCGTCTTTTTCCTATACGATTCTAATAACTTCGAGTCTCAGAAAGAATACGAAATAGACACTTCATTGAAATGGTATAATAGTTCCCATGGTCTGCTTGGGGATAGGAATTCAAGAGTTGTTGCCACAGTTTTGAAAAAAAGCAGCTAAGTATCGACAACGGATTCATAAAGATTATTAGTTATCGACCAAATCAAAGATAACTGATATATTGCATTTTAAAAACTATAAAAGGCGGAGATTTTAAAATTGTGATGGAGGCACACACACACACACACACACACACACACACACACACACACACACACATATATATATATATATATATATATATATATATATATATATATATATATATATATATATATATATATATATATATATATATATATATTGTAATAATCTAAATACTCTTAGAGTAAGACAATTTGTCTTGGATATGTGAACATATGTCAGATTATATTTTATAGTATTTTGATTATTTATTTGTATTTGTATGTTCGCTTTTGTCCATGATTGTTTTATGTATATTTAATTTCTATTGTTGTTTATTGTATTACATGACTATGTTAAGTATATTTAATTTGTATTGTGTGTTTGCTGTTGTACATGACTGTTATGTATGTTTAATTTGTGATGTGTGTTTGCTGTATTACATGACTATATTATGTATGTAATTTTTATTGTGTGTTTTCTGTATTACATGACTGTATTATGTATGTAATTTGTATTGTGTGTTTGCTGTATTACATGACTATGCTATGTATGTAATTTGTATTGTGTGTTTTATTTATTACATGACTATATTATGTATGTAATTTGTATTGTGTGTTTGCTGTATTACATGACTATATTATGTATGTAATTTGTATTGTGTGTTTGCTGTATTACATGACTATATTATGTATGTAATTTTTCCTGTGTGTTTGCTGTTGTACATGACTGTTATGTATGTTTAATTTGTGATCTGTGTTTGCTGTATTAAATGACTATATTATGTATGTAATTTTTATTGTGTGTTTGCTGTATTACATGACTATATTATGTATGTAATTTTTCCTGTGTGTTTGCTGTTGTACATGACTGTTATGTATATTTAATTTGTATTGTGTGTTTGCTGTTGTACATGACTATATTATGTATGTAATTTTTATTGTGTGTTTACTGTTGTACATGACTGTTATGTATATTTAATTTGTATTCTGTGTTTGCTGTATTACATGACTATATTATGTATGTAATTTTTATTGTGTGTTTGCTGTATTACATGACTATATTATGTATGTAATTTTTACTGTGTGTTTGCTGTATTACATGACTATATTATGTATGTAATTTTTATTGTGTGTTCGCTGTTGTACATGACTGTTATGTATATTTAATTTGTATTCTGTGTTTGCTGTATTACATGACTATATTATGTATGTAATTTTTACTGTGTGTTTGCTGTATTACATGACTATATTATGTATGTAATTTTTATTGTGTGTTTGCTGTATTACATGACTATATTATGTATGTACTTTTATTGTGTGTTTGCTGTTGTACATGACTGTTATGTATATTTAATTTTTATTGTGTGTTTGCTGTATTACATGACTATATTATGTATGTAATTTGTATTGTGTGTTTGCTGTATTACATGACTGTATTATGTATGTAATTTGTATTGTGTGTTTGCTGTATTACATGACTATGCTATGTATGTAATTTGTATTGTGTGTTTTATTTATTACATGACTATATTATGTATGTAATTTGTATTGTGTGTTTGCTGTATTACATGACTATATTATGTATGGAATTTATATTGTGTGTTTGCTGTATTACATGACTATATTATGTATGTACTTTTTATTGTGTGTTTGCTGTATTACATGACTATATTATGTGTATTTAATTTGCATTGTGTGTTTGCTGTATTACATGACTATATTATGTATGTAATTTATATTGTGTGTTTGCTGTATTACATGACTATATTATGTATGTACTTTTATTGTGTGTTTGCTGTTGTACATGACTGTTATGTATATTTAATTTTTATTGTGTGTTTGCTGTATTACATGACTATATTATGTATGTAATTTGTATTGTGTGTTTGCTGTATTACATGACTGTATTATGTATGTAATTTGTATTGTGTGTTTGCTGTATTACATGACTATGCTATGTATGTAATTTGTATTGTGTGTTTTATTTATTACATGACTATATTATGTATGTAATTTGTATTGTGTGTTTGCTGTATTACATGACTATATTATGTATGTAATTTGTATTGTGTGTTTGCTGTATTACATGACTATATTATGTATGTAATTTTTATTGTGTGTTTGCTGTATTACATGACTATATTAAGTATGTAATTTGAATTGTGTGTTTGCTGTATTACATGACTATATTATGTATGTAATTTGTATTGTGTGTTTGCTGTATTACATGACTATATTAAGTATGTAATTTATATTGTGTGTTTGCTGTATTACATGACTATATTATGTATGTAATTTGTACTGTGTGTTTGCTGTATTACATGACTGTTATGTATATTTAATTTGTACTGTGTGTTTGCTGTATTACATGACTATGTTATGTATGTAATTTGTACTGTGTGTTTGCTGTATTACATGACTATATTATGTATATGTAAATTGTACTGTGTGTTTGCTGTATTACATGACTATGTTATGTATGTAAATTGTACTGTGTGTTTGCTGTATTACATGACTATATTATGTATGTTTAATTTGTATTGTGTGTTTGCTTCTGTCCATGATTAGATTATGTATATGTAATACGTATTGTGTGTTTGCCGTTGTACATGACTATGTTATTTGTTTATTTCATTATAAATGAATGCAAAATAACATTTTCAGTATATATTTATTTCACTTAAATGCACCGGTTTTAAATTTAAGTTGACTTAACTCTTTTTTTTTAATACTTTTAATATCCCCATAATTCAGGTCATTTCACACACAATGCCACCACAATACATATAGCGTGTCCTACATAATGTCAATGTTAATGGACCGTTTTGTTGATGAGATCATACATGATGATATAAAAATATGAATACTATTTGCACAAATTTTCATATTTGTTTTAAGGGAATGCTTAACAATTTCGAACTTTGTACATGCTTAAATTTTAAAAGATAACGAATTTCAATCGTTTCGTCACTGGTTGTACTAACTATTAAAATAGAGTTTTTACGTCTCAGTATTGTTAAACGAACTTCACTTTATTTTGATGTATGATTAATGGGTGTATTTTGGATTATAGAGCATACGGCATGGACTCCCTTCAGAATGAATCTTACAAAAACTGCTAGCTCCGCTTGCTCATTTTTACTTACTTGACTTCAGACGTAACTTGTAAAAAGACAGACGGTACCTGATTTTTACAATTTACATATCTGATAATTCATTCATTGCGCTTTCAGAAAATGCATTTTCTAGTCTGCCAAAATTACATTTCCCTTTCGTAATAGCTGCTTAAGGTAGTGTAGTTTATGATAATTCAGGCTGATCTTTGGAGCACATGAGAACGATCGTTTTGGTTGGCAGTATCCGTAGATCGTGTACAATTTTTGGAAGTACAATACCTAAAGAAATTTCAGTCGCAGAACATGAACTATTGCAACAGACTTTCCATTGTGCATTTTTTAAATGCAAACAACGTAACCTTACACTGTTGAATGTCTCTGAAGACCATAATATATGTAGAGCGCCCCCTACCGTGTTTTTGGTCTTATTTTTAGATTAATGTATTATTGGAGCTTACTTAAGCGAAATTGTTTTTCTTCATAATATGCCTGTTTTGGTGTGATTCTCTCTGTGATTGTGCTACAGAGCTACGTGAGCTATTAGAAAATGTGTGCCTTATGACACGTTTCTGTTTCTTCTTCTGATTAGGTACTGAACAAATGCTGGTTAACGCATGACAAGAACTTCACAGTGACTTCATCTTTGAAGATATTTTAAATTAATTCACCAGAATTAAAACTGCAGAAATTAAAATTCTAAATCTATTTATTTCATGTCATCTGTAGATTTAATTGATATGGTATGCATTACCATTATCCGTGATTGAGTGTAGCGTTTCGGTTTACCTGATTGTTGTCATGTTTGTAAGCTATAAATAAACTGCTTAAAGATTTCCGAGTTGAAGATTTTGTCTTATTTATTAGCATAGACTGTTCTGGAAGGGAACGTGTGACCCACATTTTGGTCAGTTTATTCTGTCTAAAGTTTTCATATTAAGTTTTGGTAAACATAATTATTCATTCCTATTTTAATAAAAATAATTAACTGGAATAACGTGTAGTTTGCTCAGCTATTCTTTGAGAGGACTCATTTATTTGTATTATTCATAGGACCCAGATAGTGATCGTTGACTTTTTGGACTAAAGTACTGCTTTGGGATGAGTGAGACTCATTCATTGGTATTCTGGGTTATATCATTCTGATACATTAAGACTATTGGTACATCATTACATGGATGGAAATCATTCATAATACTGTAAGTTCCTCCTATATTTTCAATTTGTAAAACAGCGAATTAGAATATTTATAGACCTTGCTAAACTTGCTTGTTTTGCTTTTCTGTTACAGATATTTAAAAAAAATAGACACTTCAGTAGAATAAATACTTCATTTAAATTAATTCTTCTTTCAGATAAATTCTTCATAAAATACATTCTTAATTATTTATTTCTTGTTGCTATTTTTGTACCTCTCATTGTGAACAACACAGTTGGAATAGCCAGTACGTCTTTTGTCCATGCGGTGTCCGTAAGAACTGCTATATATTATATATTCTAGAAAATTATGCTGGTAAAATAAAAATGCTCCTGATAATGAAACTTATTTTAATGATGTCTCCACAATAGTATTGTTTCAAAACTATTATTTGTGAACATGTGTATCTGTTTAATTGCTGTGTTTTGTTAATAAGAAGACAGTCATGGACATCGCGCACTATTTTGACATCCTTTTCATTTATTTCACATTTATATGATTTTATGAGTACAAAATTCGGCTTGATTTAATCAAATATTTTGTAGCTCATCTCCTCTACATAAAGTAAATACGACTATATATTATTTGGCAGTGATTATACGAGCAAATAAATCTTACAGCAAACGTGTTTCACGATCAGAAAAATTAATACAGCATCTGTAATATTTCGTTTAATTTTTTAAAATTATTTTCTAAACACAAATATATACATAAACAATCTGCTACAAAATGACACAATATGTAACATGAATCATTATATTACTTGCTAATTTGATATGTACAGGCAATGTTCTATGTCAATACATTGTACATTACTTATGCATACAGTAATTGAGACGTGTACAATACCTTAATGCCATCAAGGCTATCTTTTTTCGTACATTGTTTTACAAGCAGCTACAATGTGTGTTATAAATAACTTTAAGCAACATGTAACAGCTTGCGATATTGACGTCAGGTATTTAATATATACTAAAAATAAACACTGGTAATACGCAGCGTGTAAATGGAATGTTAATTTCGATGTAATGCTATTATGATACATATGCAGCTGTTAACAATAGCAGCACAAACTCAAAGACACATTCTCAGTATTAATGCTCATTAACATTATTTCTCATATTTCAGTGTCATCGGCAATCAACTCAAATATTCTCCCTTTGAATATCACTCATAGACATGAACTGAAATTTACACATCAGTGATGGGACGTATTTGTCGTCATGGCAACTATTTAATTCTCAATCATCAAATAATACGATGTTCTAGAGATAGAAAACAAGGGTTGCATAGGAATAGCTGCCTAAAAGTTCCCCTAATCAAGAATATGTTGTATGAAGATGTATAGCCTTTTTCAGCACACGATAGACTATACATGGCGGCCGGTATTAGTGGTGGAGGAAGAACCCGGGAAAATTCCCAGAAAGAATCACCGACCCCCGAGAAGCCACTAGCAAGCTTTCTCGCACACTCACATTGGCCGAATCTGAGACTCGAACCCACACAGAGGTGAGATGGCAGTGATCCGTAACGGAGAGCCCCTATCAAGAATATGAAGTTCCAGACAAAGTGGATGTAATGAATATGAATTGCATAAGGACTACACTGAAATCACATAGGAATTGCATAAGGACTACACTGAAATCACATAGGGATTGCATAAGGACTACACTGAAATCACATAGGAATTGCATAAGGACTACACTGAAATTACATAGGGATTGCATAAGGACTACACTGAAATCACATAGGAATTGCATAAGGACTACACTGAAATCACATAGGGATTGCATAAGGACTACACTGAAATCACATAGGGATTGCATAAGGACTACACTGAAATCACATAGGGATTGCATAAGGACTACACTGAAATCACATAGGGATTGCATTAGAATCGCAGCCTTTTAAATCCCAGCTATCAAGAATATGAAGTTATAGAGAATAAATATTTCTATTTCATCTCACTAATGAAATGCTCTGAGTTAAAATAATTTTCCGGTTATTGAGTGTTGCTTTAATCGAATTGTTTTTTCTAAATCACATATTTCAATAGGAATAAGGAACATAATCGTGACATTTCTTCCAGTTCGCGTTTTCTGGAAAAACACTAAAGTTGTTGTATTTCTATTTTTGTATTGCTAGAAAAGTTCTTGGGTAAAGTAATACGATTTAGTTTCTCTTTGTATTGCATTTTATGAAATAGTCTATTTGAAAACTTAACCTTAGCAAAACGTTATTGATAAATGTTATTTTTTGCCTGGCAGGAGAATTTTTTTTTCTCCAAAGTATCTTTGGTTATAATGTATTGCTTATATAATGTTAAACCTTTTAAACCAAATTTAAACTGTTTTAGATAGTGTTACAAATAATACCAGGTTAATTATAGAGCTAACCTCTACTTCAAAATAATCAGGCGGTGAATATATTTTCAGACAATTACTAAAATTATAGCTACACAAAGATATCTATATTAACAGAAGGACGACAGGACAGATATATGCTTGCAATGTGTTTCTTATATAGTTCTTTACAGGTATTAATAAAGTTTTCAATTCCTTATAGTTTTGCGTTGTTTTTATACATTTTTATGATATCGTGAGAAATAGCACGGTCACCGGTTAAAATCATCACATAATGTTGCAAACCACAGGCCACATTTTTGGACTACCGGTTACAGGGCATTTGTACGAAGTCAAAAACGTATTAACATTTCCACAAAATTTCAACTGAAATTTGAAAAGATGCTCTCTCTCTCTCTCTCTCTCTCTCTCTCTCTCTCTCTCTCTCTCTCTCATGCTGGATGTTACTTTGCACACCAACTTCATCTAAACACCCAGTGTGAAACATTATGTTCAATATATTGTTGTCCATATCAACTAATTCTTTTTCTCCGCCTGGATACAGTGAGGTACACATAAATTGTTCGTCGCTACTTATGCTCCTCCATCATTATCCAAGGCAGCGAAAGTGACCATTATAACACAAAATGACTGCATTTCTAAACATTATAAGCCATACGGTTTTGAATAATTTGAAATGCATTGCAATAAATAGTTCCCGATAGCTCTCTCTCTCTCTCTCTCTCTCTCTCTCTCTCTCTCTCTCTCTCTCTCTCTCTCACACACACACACACACACACACAAACACACACACACACACACACACACACACACTTAATGGTATGGCAGTTTTTAATTAGAAACAACAACAATATCACAAGTGAAGTGTCATTGAAAGAAAATGTGAATGTATTGTAATGTGTTGATTATGTAAACAATTGACATAACAGCGGAAAATCTGTATTAACATTCCCACAAACATTGCATAAAAATAGAAACTATATAGTAATATTGGGCTTTGAAAACTCACAATGTCTCAACTGAAAATGGGTCAAATGTGAAGTTTATTTAGCCTAATTCTGAATCAAATAAAATTACATATGTTATTTTCACAACAGATGATTTTCTCGTGTAAATAAAAATAGATGATGCTTGAAACAAATGTTGGAACTATGACATGTTTTAAAGGCTACATAACGTGTTCTTCTCGTCTAAAAGAATCAAACAGTAATAAAGCCTAATTGTTCCATAGAAAATCATTCAACGATATTGCTTACTGGCTTTTCACCGTCTTTGCCGACATACGTCTGCCCGGTCCAGAATGGATACATATTGTGTGGAGTGTGTTTATTATTCGACGAAGAGATTCCATTGAAGCCTGAGACTGAAGACATTGATATACGATGCGTAAATGGCAAGTATGGCATTGCCAATGCTAAACTACGACCCACGTATCCGCCCCAGGTATAGCCTCCTGAGTTCAAAGCGCCAACAGCTCCTGGTGACGGTACTGGAGAAAATGCTGATTTTAGTATTGAAAAGTTCAAATCTGATAGCTGTTGATCACTGTAACTAGTGGAGGCATACAGTGCTCTATTGATTGTTGTCCTTTCTTCTTCGTTCTGGGTGTGTACAATCTGTTCAATTGCCCGAATGGTATCTCCTCCACAAGCTTGCAAAGTTAATTCCAGCATATTTCTTTTCATGTGAGGAAATATCCTGCACATAAGATCTATGGACTGTCGTTTGCAAGAGTTAGTCGCCAGATTCAATGCATGATTTTCCGAACGACATTCATTTGGGGATGGTTTTGAATCCTCATCAGAGCCATTAGGGGTTGTGCAAGTGGATTCAGACAATGTTCCAGATGATACGTATTGCCCATTTTCGACTGACTGCGACTTATCTAACAAAGCAGACGACACTGACTGTGAGCACTCGGATGATGTTAAATCTCGTTGTTCGTCATATGTTACATCTTTTCGAAGTCTTTTCGGTGCTAAAAAGCAAAATGAATATTTATAGTATATTTATACTTGTGAATCTTAAATTTAAATTGGAGTATACTGAAGACTTAGAAACACCTAAAATTACATTTACTTCCAATTGTCTGTAAGTTACCTCATCTTTGTATCTACTTTTATATCAAATTTTTATAACATAAAGAATCCAAAACGTGTCAAATTAAAACTTAGAACCTTATTTAACATAAACAAGAAATTGCAAAATTAAATGTCTAAATTTTTATTCACCACAATGTAATCCTGGTGCAATTCTGTGTTTTGGACTGTAGTATTCAAATTTTAAATTTGGTATGTCTCCTTTTGGAGAGAATTTGTACTCTTCATTGGGTAAATGAAGTTAACTGGCTTTTTCGTCCGCTATCAGTATAGCAATGCGCCTGTGCAATTTTGTGCATATCATGATCATATCGATGACAGCTAAAATATTTTCGAAACAGATTTATCTTAAAGATTAGAAGTTAACTGTCTAGTATTTCAGGATCGAAGTACGTCAAGGACTGTTTCGCTGTCGTAAAATAACCTTTACATATCAACAGTATCACCCACTTTTCATCACTAAGACAAGACTGTTTCACATTTAAACACCCAGAACAACGTGATCATATACTAGAATGCATAACAGATGGAGAGGAGCGACGTTGCAATTAGGTAGAAATACAAGCAGTGTATTTAAGATGTAACTGAAGTAAATTCTGAAGTTTACTAAAGTTGTACCAATCAAAAACTCATTAAAGATGTGTAACCAATCAGAATGCTCATTAATGAAGCTATAACAACTATAAAACTGATTAATGACGTTTTACCAGTAAGAAAGCTTGTCACTGATGGTTTACCAATCAGAAAGTTGATTATTGCCATTTCTCCAGTTATAAAATTTATTACTGATGTGCAAGAAACCACTGTTTATTGCTGACGTTATATCACTTTAAAGTTCATTAATGACGTTTTAACACTTTAAAATTTATTACTGACGTTTTAACACTTATAAAGTTCATTACTGACGTTTTAGCACTTATAAGTTTATTACTGATGTTATATCACTTTAAAGTTCATTAATGACGTTTTAACACTTAAAGTTTATTACTGATGTTTTAACACTTATAAAGTTCATTACAGACGTTATATCACTTTAAAGTTCATTAATGACGTTTTAACACTTTAAAATTTATTACTGACGTTTTAACACTTATAAAGTTCATTACTGACGTTATAACACTTTAAAGTTCGAATATGTATTCGGAAACAAATTTAAGAAAATTACTACGAATATGTATTTGGAAACAAATTTAAGAAAATGACTACGAATATGTATTCGGAAACAAATTTAATAAAATGACTACGGATATGTATTTGGAAACAAATTTAATTTAAAAAAATGACTACGAATATGTATTTCGAAACAAATTTAATAAAATGACTACGAATATGTATTTGGCAACAAATTTAATAAAATGACTACGGATATGTATTGGAAACAAATTTAATTTAAAAAAATGACTACGAATATGTATTTCGAAACAAATGTAATAAAATGACTACGAATATGTATTTGGACACAGATTTAATAAAATGAACGGGAATTAGATAGAAATGTAAATAAATAAAGTTCCATGTCCTCCAGGAAATTTTTAATTCTATTGCACTTGGCAAAACCTGCAAAGTGAATTGCTGTTGGCATGTGTATTTTTTACATCGATGTTTTTTGTATTGGGAACAAGAATGAGAAGTAAATGTCATTACTGACTTCATCAGATTCTCACACGTTTCTCTATCAAAACCGTTTGAACATACACATGAAGGGAGTGATCAATTGAAAACATAAATATTTATTGAAAGAAATAAAACTCCAGCCCAGAAATCAATGACTTTGATAATGATAAGGGTGGTTTAGGGTTTCAGTTCAGTAATATATACGATTTTATGGTACGAAAGGAAATAAAACACATACACATACATCACATTCCAAAAAGGTAACTGTCATAATTATTATTATTGGGCATAAAACTTCATTTTAATTATTCATACTGACTATACGTTTATACGATTAAATAGCATCATACCTGGTGAATTTGATCTGTCGTCTACATCACTTTCAGACCGTGAAAGGTACGAATTTACGGGGAATACGGAGACGCTATCTGGGTTGACTCGGAGAAGTCCGTTCGGTCCATACAGAAGCCCCATCTCCCGTGCCTCGTTTTCCTCTTGAGCCTGTTGCCTTCTCAGTGCAACCTGTGCGGCCATCACTCGTTGTCTTTCGGCAATAAGGACACATTTGGAACACAGACAGTCTTTCCAGTGGCAGTACCTTTTATGTCCTTTTAAAGCAGTTACAACTCCATGGTTTCGGCAGCGGGCACATTTGGGTGTCCTTGGACACCTCTCCGATGCAGATTTCATCAAAGAAGAGCTTCGTTCTGCGTCTTCAGGAGTGTCGGAAACTGTCTTATCTTCAGCTGATGATCCTGTCATTATCATATGTTCCACTGTTAGTGATTTTTCTAGTTGTTCTATAATCTCTTTTTGCTTGTGGAATGAAGTCCTGGATTTATAAATTTTAGAACATTTGTGGTTTTGAAATACTTACAGAGTAAGGTCCAAGGAAATTTTTAAAGTAATCCAATAAATCGGAATTTGCACTATTTCGAGTAAGCGTTTTAGAGTCTTCTAAAATCACTGAACCGGACCAGTAGGCAAACTAAAGTAATAGATAGGTGAGCTGCCAATGCGTTATGTGGGATTAGTGGGGACAGCCACAAATCTTTTCTAAGCTATCACTGGTTCTTTATCACTTTCAATCGATTCCTCAGCGCGTATTTCAACAATAGGAAAACAAAAGAAGTGTGGCAGAACCACCCATTCTATTCATATAGTACGAGCTCTTCATGTTGTGTCCTCTCTCTACACTATATTTGTTCATTTGAATGGGCGTATTATTTGTCAATTATCAGAAGGGGTTTGTCACCTGCCCATTATAGCCAATAAACGACACAAAAAGCGAGTACCGCTTTACTTTCATACCTTGTGCTAACCGCAGATTAAAACATTAACTGGATCCCAGTAGTAGGCAGAGATGGAGACATGATTGATCACGCATTGGTTAGGACACGCCTGGCCTTGCCACAGATGAAAACAATATGATGCTTGGGATAAAAAACACAAAAATCCTCTTTCCCAGATAAGGCTTATCGTGAAAGTGATTTGCATATTCGGGTTTGAAAAGAAAATGTAAATTGATTCCTTCTTTCATTTAAACATTTTCGCGTGAAAACCTGTCGAAAGCGACACATTTCAGAGACGGGTATACGGTAGTTTTGTCTAATGCGTTAAAAAAGACGAAACAGATTATATTATATCGAAATATTTCATCTCTTTGTCATACGTCAGTAACATGCGCAAAGGTTTTCTAAAAATTACTTTTGGAAATGAATGACATTCAATATTAGCTGATAGTATATCTCTGTCACACATTAAAAAGAAATCAAACAAAATTCCTCTACCAATCAAAAATATGTGTTAATTGTTTATTTAGTCGAAATGCATATTTTTTTTATCTTTTAAACGTATACATTTTGTGCTTCTAAAACCAGAAAAAACACCTCAACTTTATAGACAACAACTAAATAATAATGACAAAAGTAAAAATTAGTCATTTCTATTTCAAATAAACATAATGAGTACAATAGTACGTTTACTTTCTTTGACTTTTTTCTTATCGTCATTGTTGATTCCATGGAAAAAATTTTGATGATAACCGCTGACGTAATCTGATATGTGTTATGGGGATATCACCATCAAGTGCTTCTCCGTTTCAATAACTGGAGATTTATCGGAAATATGAAATATACAGCATTTATGAGTGGCTATCGATGAGGTCTGTGATTATGACAGTTAAGGAATTGAATTATACCATAATACGTCTAGCGTGAAATTTGAGCTCTTGTTCACCGCCAGTAAACAAGATCGTAGAATGGTATTCATCGAGAAGGGGAGAAGAGGGAGGGAAAGAACACACCCTGGACAGTTAACATAACTCTTTATATCTAATCCACTCAGTGCAAAATATAAATTCGTTACTTATTATTAACCCATCTAAGTATAAGAGAACGGTAAGGCAAGGATGATTTAAATTCCACGCTGAACTGTAGCCATGGTGTAAAATTTCTTATTTCCTTTCTAATGTGTATTTAACATTAAGATAATATATAGTGATTGTTGTTTTCTCATCATATTTGTCGTAAAATTATTTAGGTTTTTGAAGACTGTACAACATGTTATTGACTGATCCATCATAAATACCCTAATTAGTTGATACATAAATAAGATTTTCAAAGTCTAGAAAAGCGTTGTTGAGTTTTATTTTAAAACCATGTATGAGAAATAACAGAGCCATCTCTGTGACTAAAATTTACAGGTCTCCAATAAGTATCAGATTAGCATTGCGACAAATGCATATGCCTCGAATAAAAATACCTTAGCAATGAAAAAAGTGATAAAATGTGTATGCCTCGAATAAAAATACCTTAGAAATGAAGCAAGTGATAAAATAAGTATGCCTCGAATAAAAAACCTTAGAAATGAAGTAAGTGATAAAATAAGTATGCCTCGAATAAAAATACCTTAGAAATGAAGCAAGTGATAAAATAAGTATGCCTCGAATAAAAAACCTTAGAAATGAAGTAAGTGATAAATACATATGCCTCGAATAAAAATAACTTAGCAATGAAGTAAGTGATAAAATAAGTATGCCTCGAATAAAAATACCTTAGAAATGAAGTAAGTGATAAAATAAGTATGCCTCGAATAAAAATACCTTAGAAATGAAGTAAGTGATAAAATAAGTATGCCTCGAATAAAAATACCTTAGAAATGAAGTAAGTGATAAAATAAGTATACCTCGAATAAAAGAGAACTTAGAAATGAAGATAACATAGTCTGTTTAGCAGCTGGCATTGAAATAATGAAATATACATATGCGACAACACAAGATCTAAGCAATTACATATTACTACAACTACTACTATTATGAAACGTTCAACAAACTGGTATGAAAGAAGCTTGAGCAAGTTTCATTTTAACAGACCAGTGTGAACTAGAATTTTTTTGAGCCACTTTCTCCATTTGTGTGACTTTATGAATTGACAGTTCATCTATGTTTGTATTATTATCATTATTATTTGTACTCGGTGGGAAGTGTGCCGTGTGACCGAATGGTGTCTGACTGAGTTGAAATAATCGGTAATATTTCTTTTAACCTTCGTTTGTGATATGGTTTTTGCGATTCTTTGTTCATTTTCTAAAGTCAGCTAGTTTTGCCAACGTATTATATATGCGTTTTGCTGTCAGTGGGCGTAAAGAACGAGTTTGATACAGTGCAGGAAACATGAGGCCGTCAGGTTATTAAGTGTTCATTCGCCATTCGTGGTTTTGTATCTATTACATATCCACATTTGATTCACACGTTCTTTTATTGTCTTAATGGATACTGAGAAAAAACGAATTAGGCTTTTGATGTTTAATTAAAGATCCCAAATGTAATTAACTGGAGCTGAGGCAGAGTACACTGTACATGCGTCATCAGTATGTCTGCATCGTATAGATAGATTTACTCTTTAGTTTTGAATTTTTTAAAGTGTTATATGGGATATATGAATAGATTTATTCACGAGCAAGTGTAATTTTTAGGTTTCAAATGATATAGGTTTGGGACAGTTAAGTGACTCTTCTTGAACTTACTGAATAGACACTCAACTGTTATGCACCTTTTAGGGCAAATTTCATAGAATAACAATAATTAAATAAATTTTAGTCAGAGATTTCATTAATTTACAATACTTTAAGCTCTCAATTTTTATATTTTCATTTCGTACAATAAATTTTTGATCCATTACTTTACTGTGATAATTTAAGCTTTTTTTTTTAAACTCTGAAGTTCAAACGGATTTTAGCTAAATTTGGTATTTAGGATGATTTGCATTATGGTATGTCTCTATGTCTCTTTGGAATTAAATGTGGAGTAAAGTTTTCTGGTGCATTTCTCACCATGCCTTTAATCTTTAATACCCTTAGTATTTCTTATAGAGTGTGAATTTAAACAATATCAATACAATCTTTCAGATGCGAAATACACACACACACACGCACACACACACACACACACTCTCTCTCTCTCTCTCTCTCTCTCTCTCTCTCTCTCTCTCTCTCTCTCTCTCTCTCTCTCTCTCTCTCTCTCTCTCTCTCTCTCTGGTAAAATGGTAAAGATAAAACATATCCGGTGAATTATCGTGGTGTCACTTTGACATCTTGTCTGGAAAAATTGTTTGAAAAAATAGTGATGACCAGAATTCAAAAGTATTTAGATAAAATAAGCTTTCCACATCCTTATCAATTTGGATTTCGTAAGGAGGCTGGAGTTATCTCCGCTGCATTTACTCTTCAAGAATGTTTGATGTACTTTACTAATCATAACTCTAATGTATATGCTGTTTTCTGGATAACGAAAAGGCATTCGATAGACTGTGGCATTGTGGACTACTAAAAAAACTAAAAATATTAGGAATTAATGCAAAAATATGGATAATAATCGCCCATTCTTACACATAGTCAAGTGCCTGTGTAGCGTGTAGAGGATGTATATCGAACTTATTTCCATTAAGGAGAGGCGTTGGACAAGGGCGTGTAATGTCGGCCTTTTTATTTCTCGTGTACATAAATGACCTATTGAATGAACTAGTAATAACTAATTGCGGGATAACTGTGAATCAGATGAACATACCTGGCATGCTTTTGGCAGACGATACTAATCTACTAAGCTCTACGCTGAATGGATTCCAAATACTCGCGAATACAGCTTATCAATATGCAAATGAAGTGGAAATTGAAATATAAATCTAACAAGAGTAATTGGATGATATTTAGTAAAAAAAGAAAAAAAAAAGAAGTGTACTCATCAAATGGAATTACTCTGGGATCACAGAATATTCCTAGAGCAAAAGAAGTGAAATATGCAGGAGTTACCTTTTCAAAATCAATGAAAACTAATGATCGTATAGTCTATTCCTACGATAAAGCTAAACGTGTAACAAACTCACTATACTCAATTGAATTAAATGCAAATGGGATGAATCCTATATTTTCTGTGAAAGTCTGGGAAAGCCTTATGCTTTGTATGGCTCAGAACTCTGGTTTAATATGTCATTTCAGGACATTGAATCAATGGAGAAAATACAACGATATTTCACCCGGAGAGTACAAGGTTTCCCTCAAAGATCGCCTATTGGATCCACGAAATCATGCTTGGGGATGATATCAATGGAAGCTCGCATAGATAAGCAAAAACTCGTATTCCTTGGTCGCATGTGTAGAACATCAGCAAACTTAACTGCTAAAAAGGTTTTCCTCTGGGCTGTTGAAAATTTGATTTTTGATCCCCAACATAGCTACAACTCTTTTGTATATGATATAAATACTGTACTCAAAAAGTATGATTAAGAAGACCATCTCAACGACTTTATTTTCACTGGAAAATGTCCAAGCAAAATAACATGGAAAAACATAATTGGGACATGAGTACAGATATTTGAGGAGAGAAAACATGAAATAAGTATCAGAAATCCATCAGATGGATTCGGTAGATTTTTAAAAATTAATCCAGGACTAAAAATGCATCATCTATGGAAAATAGCTTACACTGGCTCAAGCAGAAAAATGGAATATGGGACTTTAATTCGTATTGGAGGAATGCAAGCAAGACCTGGACTGTGTCCCCGATGTGGCAAAATGAGTCATGGCCGTATTTTGCAAATTTCGATGAATTGTTACTTAACCTCAAACGACAGAAACCACTTGATGGAAAGTCTATTTTCGTATATGCCTCCAGTGATTTACCGTGATTTCTGTGATCAGATCGATGATGTTATACTGATTATACTACTTGGTGGTTTAAATGATATATAGAATTTGAGGCATGGATAAATATGATCAGACTATGTACCAAGTATTTCATTAAGATAAAGGATATTATATATTCAATTCAATAGAGAACTCACTCGTGATTATAAGGAAAGAAATAATTGTACCGGATCGCAAAGCTGTTAGGAATCTAACTATTTTTGTTGTGAGGATACATTTTCAAATGTTCTATCGTATATCTATATCTATCTAGTTTAGTAATGATTTTAATTTATTTATTCGTTTGCTATTGGAAATAATTCAAAAAGTAACGAATCCGCTATTTTTGTGATTCTATGTATATAAAGGCATTTCTTTTTGTCTTAAAATCTTCAGAAATTGGAGGAATAAAAAATTATCACCATCATCATCATCATCATCATCATATCTCTCTCTCTCTCTCTCTCTCTCTCTCTCTCTCTCTCTCTCTCTCTCTCTCTCTCTCTCTCTCTCTCTCATGCTGGATGTTACTTTGCACACCAACTTCATCTAAACACCCAGTGTGTATATTGTTGTCCACATCAACTAATTCTTTTTCTCCGCCTGGATACAGTGAGGTACACATAAATTGTTTGTCGCTTCTTATGCTCCTCCATCAATATCCAAGGCAGCGAAAGTGACCATTATAACACAAAATGGCTGCATTTCTAAACATTATAAGCCATGTTTTGAATAATTTGAAATGCATTGCAATAAATAGTTCCCGATATGTAATAAGTAAACTATTCTTGAAAATTTCAAAGAAGTCAGATACGGAACTTTAGGCGTGCGATACGGGAATGTATGATATAGAATCACCTATTTGAACGTCTGTATTGAACGCCATGTGATTCATGTAAGAATACCATATGTCTATAATATAAACTTGTACTTCAGGACGTACATAACGATTTTACTGTGACGTCTTAACCGTAGCGTCATATTGTAAGTAACGTACGTTGATGAATTCTTGAAAACTGTCTCTATCAAAGCATTTGTGCCTATTTAAAGTTTTTTTTTAGAACCAGTGGAAAGCTGTGTAAAAGTGGATACCGGATATCTGTAAAATGTTTATCCTTTAAGGAGCCTATATTAGACCCGTTAGTTAAAAACACTGGTTCGCTCCCGGATAAACCTTCTATATAAGATTAGATCTTTCAGAGGGTGATGTAGTATATAGAGTATAGAATCGGGAAAGAAAAATAGGATTGCGTTATTTTATCACATTTCGTATTATTATTTTCATCGTAATCAGCTTTACATTAAACCACCTTGTGTCATCGTACGTTGCCACTAGGGGGGCTATCACTATCCAGGTGGTTTGTTTTGACACAAACGACATATTGTCAATGTCTCATAAGCCTTTACAATGTCGAGTTCAGATTTTTTTCTCTGATATTGGTGAAGGGAATCTTTCTGTGAACTATTTGATTACCTAAATAGAGGCCACATAACACCTAAATAATTAGAAACACAACTGTGTTTTGTGTTATGTTTATTTTATTAATTGTAACTTTGTTAGTATTAAAACAAAACATTACATGACAGTGTAATGTAACATTGTATGTTGAACTTGACCTTGTCAAATACTGAGTTCATTTCTGCTTGACCTGATTGTTTTTTTTTTAAATTATTAGTATTTATTCATTTATTTAAACAACTAATAATAGATCACTCATTATCTATTTACGTGAGCATATTATCAGGATTATTATTCATTTAAACAAGAAGGAGTCAATATGTTGATCAGGGTCAAGGTTGTGGAGATCCCTAGGTGAATTTTGTTGCGTTGTAAAATAAACAAGGTTAATTAGATCATTCTAGAAGGTTATTTTCCATGAAGTAATGGTTGTGTTTAGAAAAATGCTAACTGTGACCTGATGTCAAGCAGAGAACTGTATTATCTTGTGACTGTGAGAATTTTACCAGTTGTGCTCTAACATCATAATATTGCATTATGTTGTGACCAGTTTGAGTTGAATTTTATTTATTCCAATTATTGAATTCAAGTGATTATTGTCTCTGGATATATAAAAGTGCTCTGATACAAAATAGGATGAATATATTTATTGGAATTTTTACTGAATTCAAAATAGAATAAAATGTATGTGATTCAACAAGACACGGTTGATAGATCAATACTTTGTAGGCTATAGCAGACACGTCATCGCCTTGATGTTTTGAACTTTTCGGGACTTGAACTGAGTTTCATTCGAGACGTTTTTATTACTAGGATTTGTGTCTTTAAGCCTTGGATTTTGTTTTGGATTTAATTGGCAACACTGGAAGATCTTTCTTTTCATTTTTCCCTTTGAATTGCAGGAAACAACTATTTGTTAAATATTACAAAGCTCGTTGTCTTCACTAATGTTTTGCTACTTATTTTAAGAGGACAGACTCGTAACACACTTGTCAGAGAGAGAGAGAGAGAGAGAGAGAGAGAGAGAGAGAGAGAGAGAGAGAGAGAGAGAGAGAGAGAGAAGAGAGAGAGAGAGAGAGAGAGAATCTCAGATGTAAAATATTTAGCCGGTATTGGGTCAAATCTAAGTAAATCTAATATCCTCCTCGAAAACATATGTGCAACTCGTTTTTATTCACATGGTCGACCCAATTGTTTATTGTGTTAGTAGGTAGAAATCTGCTGTGGCTGGAAATAATTTTTGTTGTTGTTGCCTAACCTCATTTTGAAAAATCATATATGCAATCAATGGCATGTCCGACTGAGTTGTTTTCAGATGGTCTGGTCTCTATGATATTAAGAAGGTCCATATATTTCTCTATGAAAAACTCAGAAACACGTGCAGAAAGAAAGCATATATTGCAAACATCATTGTGGCAGCTGTTAATTTAATATATCTGTGGAAAAAGACATTTAAAATATATTTTGTCTTGCATGTTTGTGACCATCGCGTTTCACGCAAGCATATGAGTTGTTAACTACTCAGCTTTAGTTTTGTACACCATTAAGCAGATATTGTACAAACTGTTTTCGCTCACTATTATTTCAGGAGCGTATCATGATGTAGGTAAATAGTTTAAGCCTGCATTATCTTATGAAACAGACATTGTCGAAGTATATAATCCCATCTGATGTTTTTTTTTAGAATGATAATTTAACCATTTCACTCGAATTAAGAAGATCTAAGGGTTCGTTCGTGCATTTGCATTACTAATTGTAGGTGAGCCAAGTGAATGTCAAGAGGAACATTAATATCGCGACAAAACATCACGGTCTACGCAATAACAAACTTTTAAATCATTTTCCGTTTTGTAGTGTTTCTTTTTGACATATGGACGATGCCCTTTATTATTCACCCTTTTTATAATTTCAATAACAAACGTTGGTGAAACGATTAACGAGCTTCGGTTCAGAGATATTGACAGCAAGCGTTGAGTTAATAATTAATGACAATAATGTTTGCCTATATGACAATAAATAAATATTGCTGGGATGATTTCAAGGTAAGTGTGAAAACATTAACATGCCCATTTCGACACCTAATGTGCACATTATCACGAAACTATCAAAGACAGAGGGAAACACTGATTTATTTGATATTCAGATCTAACTCAAAGCGGGGCAACATATACAGTAAAATGTTATCATAAAAATGACAAATAATGACTTATAATCTTTGTAATTTAATTCAATTTTACCTGCTTACCTTCAGTGGAAGTTTTTGCTGTAGGGAACATTAAAGTTACCTAACACTTAGTATTTTACTAGCTTGTAACTACGCAATTTTGCAACTATTTTAGAAAATCCGTTTCTTTCGAAGTGCGGTTAGATTAAATGTTGGTCTTGGTCTTCTTAAGCAATTAAAACGTCGTGTAACATAATAATCGGAATTCAAGATGTCGTGTAACATAATAATCGGAAATCAAGACGTCGTGTAACATAATAATCGGAATCCAAGACGTCGTGTAACATAATAATCGGAATTCAAGACGTCGTGTAGCACAATAATCGGAAATCAAGACGTCGTGGAACATAATAATCGGTTAGGCGTACCAGACATTAGAATCTAAAGTTTAAATATATGATCTTGAGAATCAATAGTTAGCAGTATTACAAAAATTTGGCGGAACAAAGCAAATAAAAACATACTTCTGTGACCATTCGTAATGGCGGATTTATTCGACTAATAATCAGAAAGCTTCGAAAACGGTCAGTCATTTTTGCTGGATTGTTGTGAAATATTACTGCAAAGTATATGTATTTTAATTATTGAAGTATATCTATATATTTGTGTATATATAAACTCACCATTGTAGTTTGATTTATTCGTAGTGTTTGATTTATTCGTAGTGTTTGATTTATTCGTAGTGTTTAATTTATTCGTAGTGTTTGATTTATTCGTAGTGTTTGATTTATTCGTAGTGTTTGAAATACATGCGTATTTTGAGATATGAGCAATGTGATGCGTAGAATTAATATTTTAATTTGTATATTTGTGTATATTTATTGGAGTATCATGTGTATGGATATATCAGAGCATGAATGTACATATCTGTGTACACTTGTAGAAGTGCAATTTACAGAAATGCGTCAGATTATATGATATTGTTTTGCATATAATAAGATTGAGAATTTATATTTATATATTTACCGTGTACACTTAGCAGGGTTAATGTGTATTTCGATTGGCACGAATGCGTCACCAGAAAATAGTAATGGCCTATCTGATGATACTAATGTTAGTTTGAGACGTAGCAAAAAGTATATCCTTTGCTAATGTCCATGTATGTATTCTCTAGAACCTTTTAGGGACCAGAGGGAAGTACCCAGTGCAGTTGTCCATGTCTCTGGGAGACAAAGAGAAGATAGGAGGAAGTTGAGGGACCAGAGGGAATTACCCCAGCTGTGGCCCGAGTCTTTGGGAGACAAAAGAGAGAAGGAGAGACAGACGAGAAGTAGAAGGGATAACGGAGGAAGACAAAGGAATATAAGAACATATAGATGAGTAGGACTCAGGACAGAAGGGAAAAGTACACATAATTCAAAGGATGAACTAGCCCGTCACTTGGTGGAGTGATATGATATTAGCTAAATTGTATTTGAGAGATTACTGTTTGAATTATATTAAATTGTTGTTATTTAAATTTAAATGTGTATATTCATTAATTTAACCGTCGGCACCGCTGACTGGGGGCTCAGAGCTTTGCATCTCTCTATCACTACTTCAATTTCTGACAAAAACAAGCCACGGTGGATCTTCTATATTAATTTAAATAAATTAGAAGTACCCCACCCCAAAAAGGGAAGCAACCTAGACCTGTACAGTATAATATAAGACATAGTGTGCATCCATTACTAAATGTAGTATGATAGATATAATTATAATTCATTACTAAATGTAGTATATGAGATAGATTTAGAATTCATTACTAAATGTAGTATACTATATAAATTTAGAATTCATCGCGAACTGTAGAATATGAGACGGAATGTGATTTCATTACAAAATGTAGCACATGAGATGTAGTATCTGAGAAAGAAAGAGTGTGAATTCATTACTAAATGTAGTACATGAGGTAGATTTAATTCATTAGTAATTGTAGTATGTGAGATAGAGTGTGAATTCATTACTAAAAGGGTTACATGAGATAGAGTGTTCCATTACAAAATGCAGTACATGAGATAGAGTGTGAATTCATAATTAAATGAGGCATATGAGATATAGTGTGAATTCGTTCGTAAATGTAGTATGTGAGATAGAGTGTGAATTCATTACTAAATGTAGTATATGAGATTGAGTGTGAATTCATTACTAAATGTGGTACATGAGATATAGTGTGAACTCATTGCTAAATGTAGCATATAAGATAGAGTGTAAATGCATAACTAAATGTAGCATATGATATATTGTGTGACAGATATAGTGTGACTTCATTCGTAAATGTAGTATGTGAGATAGAGTTCATTATTCATTAGTGAATTCATTACTAAACGTATAGTAATAAATCTGGGCTATGCACATTTGACAGCGCCCCGTTTCAAGCAATTCTTAGATTTGTCTGATTATTGGGATTCTGCGCCATGGAAATATTCTTAGTCCGAAATAATTAGCCCATTAACAGGAGCAAACGTCACGGAGTCAAATGCTAGTGAGTCTGCATGATGCCATGGTTCACTAGTAGTGAATTCAGGTCCAATCCGAATATGTGACCCTGGAGTAAGATAGTCCATAACTAAATGTAGCATATGAGATATCGTGTGACAGATATAGTGTGAACTCATAGTTACATGTATATGATATAGAGTGTGAATTCATTACTAAATGTAGTACATGAGATATAGTATGAATTCATTACTAAATGTAGTACATGAGATATAGTGTGAACTCAATACTAAATGTTGTACATGAGATATAGTGTGAACTCAATACTAAATGGTGTACATGAGATATAGTGTGAACTCAATACTAAATGTTGTACATGAGATATAGTGTGAACTCAGTACTAAATGTAATATATGAGATATAGTGTGAATTCATTACTAAATGTAGTACATGAGATATAGTGTGAACTCAATACTAAATGTTGTACATGAGATATAGTGTGAACTCAATACTAAATGTTGTACATGAGATATAGTGTGAACTCAAAACTAAATGGTGTACATGAGATATAGTGTGAACTCAATACTAAATGTTGTACATGAGATATAGTGTGAACTCAATACTAAATGTAATACATGAGATATAGTGTGAATTCATTACTAAATGTAGTACATGAGATATAGTGTGAACTCAATACTAAATGTTGTACATGAGATATAGTGTGAATTCATTACTAAATTTAGTACATGAGATATAGTGTGAACTCAATACTAAATGTTCTACATGAGATATAGTGTGAACTCAATACTAAATGTTGTACATGAGATATAGTGTGAACTCAATATTAAATGTTGTACATGAGATATAGTGTGAACTCAGTACTAAATGTTGTACATGAGATATAGTGTGAACTCATTACTAAATGTTGTACATGAGATATAGTGTGAACTTAATGCTAAATGTATTTTATTAAAACGTGAATTCATTACTAAAGATTTTATATGAGATGGAGTGTGAATTCGTTACTAAATGTAGTTTATTAGATGGAACGTGAATTCATTACTAAATGTAGTACATGAGATATAGTGTGAATTCATTACTAAATTTGGTACAAAAGATATAGTGTGAATTCATTACTAAATGTTGTATATGAGATAGATTTTGAATTCATTACTAAATGTAACATATGATATAGCGATTGATCATCTTTATCTAACACTTAACCCAAGAGGTCTTTGGGGTACCACAGTTTACAACTAATTCTCTCCACCTTTCTCTGTTCTCTACGCTCTTTGGGAATATCCAAATCCCATGCCTGTCCACTCGTTAATGTTGTGTTTGTACCTCTTATCCTGTC
Organism: Unio delphinus; assembly: GCA_029339505.1. Taxonomy (NCBI): domain Eukaryota; kingdom Metazoa; phylum Mollusca; class Bivalvia; order Unionida; family Unionidae; genus Unio; species Unio delphinus. The sequence continues at coordinate 40,931,791 of JAQISU010001235.1, forward strand.
TGTCTCTTCTTCTGAACCCTCGCACTATTCCTTTCAAGTTCGTTTATGCCATTCCAGATGATGTTGATACGCTTTTTTACAGTGGTCAAGAGGTCTTCATAGCATCCGATGGATCGTTGGATCCTGCTGTGGACTTCCTCAGTGGTTACATATCAATGTATGAGAGAGATGACCAAGATCATGTGGTAGCATCTCAATTAAAAGGTTTGAACTGTGCTTTGTAGATCTGATGTAAGCGTCTATGTTTCAGAAGACTACAGAAAGATGGATAAGACAATCGAACGCATCATCCTGCCTTTGGAACCAAAAGGAATGGTTGTGTCCTTCCATATTGGTCTCAGACTGATTGTTGCTGCTGTTGTCTGGGAAATCATACAACGTTCTTCTGGTTTGGAGCCCTCGAATGTGATAACTGAGCCCAAGTACTGGAAACATGTGAATCTTTCGAGCTTCTGCCCACTGATTTTATTTCTGCACTGATGCCATTGGTGTTGTTTGTCATCAGTTTGTTTCTTTCAACGGCGCTAATCTCCATACTGTCGAGGCGACCAACCGAGTCAGCCATTGCTTATTCCTCTCCTGCTAAACCGTTAATATCATCTGCAAAGTGAAAGTTGGTAATTATTCTTCCTCCAGTATTGACAAAGTCATTGCGGTCATACAAGGCATCCTCCACGACCCTTTTCAAGAAAATGTTGAAGAGTGTATGTGACAGTGTTCATCCCTGTCTAACGCCAACTGTTGTTCTAAACCAGTCCTCCCTGTTGCCATTGATGAGGACATCATTGTTTTTTTTTGCCATAAAGGTGCTCGACAACCTGCATCACGTTTGAGATTATGTACTTCCTTATAGTTCCCCATAAGGCCGTATCAAGGTCTTTTTAAAATCTATAAAGACGTGGTATAGATTCTGCTGATGCTGAGAGTATTTCTCGCAATGGAGTCTGCGATTAAAGATTTTGTTATGTTGTGCTCTTCTTTGCTTGAGGCTTTAGTCTTTGAGAATTGTCTTTAGCATAACTTTGCTAGAGTGGCTGATCAGACTGATGGTTCTGAAGTGTTAGCATAGCCGTTGGTTTCCTTTTTTGGGGAGCACGTTTACCAAGGATTCAGTCCATGTGGTGGGCACTTCTCCTATCAGCCATATCTTGTTGCAGATTGTTGACAGTTATGTGGCTATCTCTTCTCCCCCTGCTTTCATATTGTCAACGCCAGCTGACTTTCCTTTCTTTTGTGACCTAACTACCATTTCTACTTCTTCACGACGAATGGGGTTTTCATCAATGTTTCTTCCCGAGGCTAATTTAGCACTGCTTGTTCTCCTGTGCTAGAACAACGTCTCACAGGGCATTCTGTTTGTATTCGTGTAGAGGCCTTATTGAAAATTCAAAACGAGTCTTTATGAGATTGATTTGCATTAGATGTATCCTTATATTTAAACTAGTGAAGAGATTCAGGAACCAATGTGATGTGTCTGATTTGATCCACTTGTTAATATTAGTCTGCGGTTTTGAGAGTGTTTCGGTGACCGGAGACCGACTAATAGATGACCTGGTTGCAATGTTAAATACTGGCATTTTGTTTTTAAAACTATCTATAAGTGAACTCATTTACTGCGAACAATATTGTCTGCAATATATTGCAGTTTTATGTACGAATCAGCTAGATCAGATTCCATGCCATCCATCAATGCCAATACACGTTAGGGTGCTTATTTGTCAGACCACGCACTGACCTATTGGTTGTTTTCACAGACGTCACGATTAAGTACGCAAATACCCACAATGTAACTCGCGCGCGCCTTCTGCCGCCATTTTGAGTCTCTAACAAACGGTTGTCAACATTAGTCATCATGTATATTCAAGATAATACTCTGATTTAACTATCGATAAGGATATATGCTTTATCGACACAATGCATCGATTATGCTTGAAATTATGTGTCCTATAGCACAAACTATAAAAGTAAAGCTGGAAGTTCTCTTGCTTATATTCGAAAGACAGAATAGTAAAGTTGAACCGTAATCGTGTATATTGATATCGGAAAGAAATGCACTTATTTTGTTTTACAAACAGACAATATTGGCATTTTTAAAAAGTCATTCGTATCATATCCCTAAGCTTGTCATCTTGAAAGAGTATTTACAGATAATGATTTTCTGGATATAATATCATTCACGAATTAAAAATTCTTAGCATGTATTTTACGCTTGAACTTTTATGTACAAATACTTTTCGCGACAACATGTGTTTGTGCCAAGGAATATTTGACAAAACATTATAATTAGTTATGGTCAAATATTGTATTTGAGGTGGAGGTGGTGGACGTAGGCTTATATTAAAGGCATACAACCTAAGATTTTTGACTTTTTTGTTCTTGCAAATGCATGAATTTATGAAAAGTATAGTAGAAATAATGAGTAATTACAGGTCATTCAGTTTCACAAAATGTACAACTATAAGTTTAATCAATGAAAATATAACGAGTTTCTGTACGGATTGCTAATTAATTATGCAGAAACGGAATTTACCCCTTTGGTAGCCTCAAAAACAGCAGTATATATATATGTCATGGGGTACATGCGGGTTTCAAACTTTTAGCGATATTGTTGAAGGTCTATGACATTTTATTTCAAGCTAAATGGAATAATGCCAGTTTATATAAAATGTGTTATTTTATGAGTTTTGATAAAGAATTAACAATACAGAAATAAAATAGCGGTATAAAAATTTGACTGTTCATTGCAAAATTGAGACTCACCTATCCAGCAAGAATTTGGCAACCTCTGGATTAGTTTTCAGACTCAAAGTGGACTTCTTTTTATTCCATCGTTCATGCTTGTCACCAATACATATGCGTGTGCTGCCATAATTTGCTCAGAGAGCTTTTTCCCACCTCCTTTCATAATCTAAGTCTTCGCATTCGATATAGTTGCGAACGCTATTATTTTTGTAAATACGTGTTTGCGCATGGCTAAAATTGTTAATCTTCAAGAGAGTTCAACGTAGAGGTTACATGAATATAGGCGTGGCAAATAGCGAATTTTTGTCTGCCAAACAATAATGAAAAATCGCGTATTTTCTCACAAAATTTCCGATACTAGCCTGATTTCGGCCTCAGTAACAGCCTGAATCGCAATTTTTCAACTAAATAAGTAATCACGAACTGAAAAAAGAAATATATAATTTCATTCGTTTTTACTTTGGTTGTATGCCTTTAAATGAGAACGATAATCGGTCAAAGAAGTGTGATCTTTAGTGTATTCAAACGAAACACGTGTCTAACGGAACATGAAATGGTTTTAGAAATATGAACCTATATATGAACAATTAGCTTTCTAACTTTACCAATAACCAAATTATTGACTTAAGCCCGTGAAAATTGAAAAGCATTATATGTTTCGACTTGGTTGTTTATCCACTTGTTTATGCGTTTGGTTTTTGATTGATCTATTTGTTTACGAAAGAATAGCAAAGATGGTTGAAATTAAAATATTTTACTTGACGAAAACACGATTTAAAGTCACGCATTTGATCTCGTGCTCTTGACACGCACAACAGAATATGATGTACTAGTATTATTATATTCGTACTCACGAAATCAAAATGAAACGTACCTTTGTAACTATGCAGTTAGAACAATGTAGCTAGGTTATGGGGGATAGGGAATGAAAATGACGGATATGGAAGTACACACGTTTTGTGACGTCACGTGAAAACAACACATATTTACTTTAGCGATGAGATCAAGGAATACATTAGCCATGTTTGATTTGTCAAGCAACGCACTAGCATATATTTTCCTTTATGAAAAACGAAAGGAAAACAAAACCATGTCTGTGTTGTAACGTTGGCCTGTAATGAAGAAACTATTTAGGACACATGGTTCCACGTGGAATGAGAGAGAGAAAAGAGGGAAAAAGAAAGAGCGACGGAATAAGGTATGTGTGAACTTATATATATATATATATATATATATATATATATATATATATATATATATATATATATATATATATATATATATAGTTACATATTTGAAAAGATCCTTTCACACAAATTTACAAGAATATACGCAATCGTATCGGGATTTTTCAAAATATTAACTTTAATGACATTGCATTTTCCTAACCCTTTGTATGTCAGAGAACAATAAGATCAGTTTCGAGGAATGGGCGATATTTCATTAACATGGTGAATTTACGATATTTGGTTAGAATGCAAATTATCTGAAAATAATTATAATTATAACATGTTGCCATTAAACTAAGACAAACACTATTGAGGAGGTAATACGTTGTATATTTCTTTATTACTAGGAGTGAGAATTACATATCAAAGTCAATATTTTTCATGCGAGGCCATTCGCATCATCATTCGCCAAGATTCCTATTTGACGACCCCATCTACACCTTGGTGTATGGAGCCGATATTTCTATGCTTCGGATCTGTGAATTTCAGTAGATACGGCGGCATGATACCGCATCCAATAAAAAAAAAGTTGGTCACATTTGAACACGGTTCATATATAATCGAGACAACCGGAGGATACGGCTTGAATGGACTGGTAAATAAGCAATTTACCGCCCAGTCCGTTTTTGTACAAATACCTTTCACACAAATACACCTGTAATGGCTTCCCTCTGGTATGTAGTCATACTTTAGATGTTAAACTTACAAAGTATCATTTTTCAAGTCAACTGTCGCCTCCATTTTCAGTTAATGCACAATGCACCGCTGTTAAAGCTGTCGGTTAGATGACATTATACACTAAGGGAGGTAACTTATGAAATCCAGTATATGTCGCTAGGACAAAGCATTAAACTATCTGTTCGATCCGCCAATGTGTAGATAGGGTTATCATATCGGTAACGTGGTTAGCAAAGATGGGTCATTCACTTATATGCAACTAGCTTTTTTTCCTGGAAATGAAATTTTCACACAGTTGCTTCTCTATTTATAATTATGTTAACTTGACAGTTCGTCAGTGTCCGTCTCTCCATGATTGAAGGTGCAGATAACAGCAAAATTCAACCATCTAATAATTATAATATCGATGTTTTATTTTCGCAGCTTTTTGTTTTCGATGTAACTAAAACTTGTAACCTTTGCACTTCCTTTCCATAATAACGTGCACTTTTTCCCACACCTTTTCAATACTCGAGAGTTGTAAGATAAGCAAGTGACTACGTGACGTGCAGATTATGAAATCTTTAAAATTTGCGCATTAGGATACACACAAACTATACTGTGATTTGGAGCAAGTATGCTAGTTTGATTTGAAAATTTAAAGATGGAACCATCTAATTGTTTTTTTTTGCGGATAAAGTAAGCGGTTGCCATTCCTGTTTGAACAAAAACGAGCATTTATTAAAATTCTTTTTAATCGCTTTATTCATTTGTCGTTAGAGTTGTTCAGGAAAGAAATTATAACTTGCTCGTAGTGGTGCACTAATGCTTCATTTAACGCCTCTGTCTTCTTTCCTATGAAAAGCAGATTTTTGGCACAAAGGCGTCGTTTAACGTTATAATGTATGCAGATTTTGACTGATGGGGCATTTCATCTTTAGATATTAATATCGCTAAGGTCATCATGTGGTTTTATATGACTGACTCTAAGTTGCATACCATTCGTATTTTGCATTTCGTATAAAAATTGTAAAGCGCGACATTCCCAATTAATATGAAACGTCACCAGGTGCAGGTAAAGAGAATATATTAACATTCAAAGCAGAATGGTTATATAGTACAATATACTACTGAGAAAGGAAAAGAGCACAAATACTCAATGTAGGTTATGTATGTATGTATGTATGTATGTATGTATGTATGTATGTATGTATGTATGTATGTATGTATGTATGTATGTATGTATGTATGTATGTATGTATGTATGTATGTATGTATGTATGTATGTATGTATATATGTGTGTGTCTGTGTGTGTTTTGGGTTTAAATCAGAGCAATTCTATCTATATAGTTCTGAGTAAAAATATTCACATTTTTAAGGTCAAAATAAAAATAAAACAATCTTTAGGGAAATAAATAGTTTCGAATAAAGTAAGCCTGAAATATTAAAGAGAAAGGGTAATATGGAAACCATCCCTATACAAAAAATTAAAACATGCAGGTAATTATATATATATATATATATATATATATATATATATATATATATATATATATATATATATATATATATATATATATATATATATATCAATGGGCACTGTTAAGAAAACCAAAAATTATTTTGGTATATATAAAGAATGACAAGCACCATCTCATCAAATCTGCCTGTAGTTTTCGCGCAGTTTTTATTGTTAAATATACAGTGTTCAAATTAAACTAATACTTATAGCTACTGCATGGAGTATTCAAAACATGAAAAGGTGACAGCGTGGCCCATGTTTTGAATTGTTTGTATACAGTGATGTACCGCCACAATGGTCAATGTTTATTTCAGTTAATTAAGGCTGAAAGATGCTATATGACTATTTGAACTGCACGTATATATTATACGAATTAGAATGTGTGAAACTTGCGTGTTTCTCTGTGCTACTCGCGTTATAGGGTTGTTAAATTTCATATACATATTTCTCGGTTTTAATTTGTGTTTTATTTACTTAACTTTTTGTCAGAGTTATATAATTATATTCGTAATAGATTTATAACTTAATGCATCCCCTTCCTCTATTAAACACAACCACACACAAACACACACGCGCACCGAACTCACTATTTTGAATTTTTTTACAAATCACAAAACAAAATCCGAGTACATGTATGTAGTAAATAGGAAAGGGAATTGTCCAATTCGGTGACACATAGTTTGTGTGGGTATATCCAATACCTGTATATTATAAAGTTCCGGAACGAATAAGATAAATTTAAAAGAGATGTCAGCTTTCTCCATAGGGAAAATATATTTCTTTTTATCCAGGAAATTTTGGTCAAATAATTGTAACTTATTTCAAGAAGAGAACGATACAAATGGGCTTTCATTTGGAAATATAATGTTGCTTACATGTATGACTTGAATGGTAATGCTTATAGGAAGACTGTGTTCGGATTTAAAAGACAAACATGATTAATTGCAAATATACTAATCTATTCTAAAGGTTATCTTACAAATTTAGAAAGTTTTCAAAAGAAAAATTTAAATATTAATCAGAAATAAACAGAGTCTGTCTAATATGTCATATGATCAAGGATTTAATTCATGCAAAATAGTTTTCGTCGAGAACGATACCAGTGATTTTGCAGTTTTAAAAGAGATAGCATCAGTTTTGAAGGAAGTATCTCTTATCTGTTAGATCACCCGTGGGAGAGGTTAAAAAAAGGTCCTAGTACATACAGTTATTAAATAGTGTACAATAACTCTTCACTAACACAGACTTCGGCAAAAATAACTATATCTGACACAAGATACTTGAAATGTAACTTAAACCTTCCATATCCATTATCAAGCATTGTTGGTTTAATTTATAGACAGGAATGCACAATATCTTCAATTATTGTCTATTATCCAAAACCATACACAAAGACATTTGGGTGGTATGTCGCTAACATAATTACACAGCACACAAATTACTCCTATACCAATAAAATAGATGGCCCTCTCGCTTAACCGGCTTGAAGAAGCTCTGCTTTTGTGCCGTTTTTGATGGTATATGTGCTTGTTGTCTGTCTTCGCCATCACGTGATACAAGCTAATCAATCCGATTATGCTATGATAGACCCTCATTAATTTCTTTAAATGACCACTTACTGGCTCTCCACGCTACATTGTGATCTAGGCTAAACGAACTTGGATTACATTCATTATTACTTAACTGCAAACGGAAGCGAAATAAGAAACTTTGTTTCAAAGCTGGCCCGGAGTGGAACAGCATGACTGTTTCCAGTTATCTCCCTCTTGCCCTTTCCGGCTTAACATTCTAATAATTTGGCTGTTAAATTAGATAACCTGATTCGATTCCCTACTCAAACTTTGTCTCAACTATCCAAGAGATACCACTGTGTATTGCATTAATTAATGCTACGGAAACGTGCACAGAAATAGTTAATTTGATCAACGATCAGAATATCGACGTGTTTTTTTCTACTGAATTTGCATCATTGTATTATATACATCAAGACTATTCGCATATTAGCATATCCAAGGCTACTAGCACATCAACACATTAAATATTGGAATTCGTTCTGAAGACCACTAGAATGTATTTCTGAATATTTTATTCGTTTGGACGTGTGATAGAACGTTCAGGAGTATCTGGGATTTAATACATAATACTGTATGTTTTAAATTTAATCTTTGTATTCAAATGGAAAAGAAAAAAAATATAGAATTTTTAATCACATTCTGGTTTTATATATTTTATGTTACTTTGTTTCAGACCATAAAGTCGTAATACTATCGAACCCATACAATACAATTTGTATTACATTCAAAGAGCATATCCACGTTGAAAAGATGAACCTGTGTGTTGAGAATAAGCGCTAAAGGGAGGACGACACGTCAGAGACATATTGTCTAATTAAAAGCGAAATAATATAGTACTATTTTTGACAACGATAAAATGATGTGTTTTCAGAGAGCCTTACGTGCATTTCATTAAAGTTCGAGTCGCCAACAATTAGAGGTAAGAAAGTGAAATCCCTCGGTACCTTGAATTAATGTCCGTAACAAAGTAAACTTCCTCGATACCTTGAATGATTGATCTTACATAACTGAAATTCATCGGTGCCTTGTACGAATGGCCACAAAAAGTAAAATGACTCGTTAGCTGTAATGAATGTCTGTAATAAAGTGAAATTCCTTCGAGCCTCGAATGAATTTTTTGAATTCATGTTTAAAAATTACTGACGTTTTTTATTCCAGCGAGTCACTGTCGGAAAAGAGTGACGATAGTGTATTTCACAATAATTTGTAGGTGAGAAAGCCGCGAAAGTACAATGAACTTTTAAAACAAAATTCAAAATGAAAATTGTCCTAATTTTGGCATCTTGTTTCTTGGATAAACACATCTATTTCGTATTCTACTATCTTCAGTATATCACGCTTGTTTCTTAGCAAATAAAACATGCAACAAAGACCGATCATTGTCGTTGCTAATTTTACTTAATATATCGTTTAAAAATATATTTTTAGTCACAAATATTAACTTTGTTGATTGGTAATAGGATATTGCTACAAAAACCGCTTTATCTATATCATAGGAAAAAGTCTTTAATGTATTTACTTATAAAGTGCTTAAAAAGCATTGCACTAAAAGTGGACATTATATTTTTGTCATTATTTGATAAACAACTTTTGATGTAATTTTTAATAAATCAAGCAGCTTAATTTTCGCCTTACATCCATTGGTACGCCAGTGCCTTTTCTAATACATTATATGACGTAAACTTTTACCAGTTCGACATCATGTATTTATATGACATGACGTGTTTGCAGGTAAACACATCGTGTAGGTATTTGTCATCACGTTTGAGCAATGTAACACATCGTGTATTTATAGGTCACGAAGTTGAAACATTTTAGCACATCATGTAGGTATATTAAGCGAGGTTAAAACATTTTAGCACATCATGTAGGTATATTAAGCGAGGTTGAACGAGTTTAACACATCATGAATGTGTATTGCAAAGTTTAAGGATTTTGGATATCGTGTAGTTTTATTTCAACGTTTAAGAATTTAAGACATCGTGTAGGTGTAATTACAAATTTTGAGGTTTGAAGATATCGTATAGTTGCATTTCAAAGTTTAAAAATTTTAAACATCGTGTCGGTGTATTACAAAGCAATTTACGACATTGTTATGGGGTATCACAACGTTTAAGGTTTAAGACATCATGTAGGTGTATTAACAAAGTTTAAGAATTAGGTGTATTGCAAAGTTTAAGAATTAGGTGTATTGCAAAGTTTAAGAATTAGGTGTATTGCAAAGTTTAAGAATTAAGACATTATGTAGGTGTATTACAAAGTTTAAGAATTTAAGACATCATGTAGGTGTATTACAAAGTTTAAGAATTTAAGACATCATGTAGGTGTATTACAAAGTTTAAGAATTTAAGACATCATGTAGGTGTATTACAAAGTTTAAGAATTTAAGACATCATGTAGGTGTATTACAAAGTTTAAGAATTTAAGACATCATGTAGGTGTATTACAAAGTTTAAGGTTTAAGACATTATGTAGGTGTATTACAAAGTTTAAGAATTTAAGACATCATGTAGGTGTATTACAAAGTTTAAGAATTTAATACATCATGTAGGTGTATTACAAAGTTTAAGAATTTAAGACATCACGTAGGTGTATTACAAAGTTTAAGAATTTAAGACATTATGTAGGTGTATTGCAAAGTTTAAGAATTTAAGACATTATGTAGGTGTATTACAAAGTTTAAGAATTTAAGACATCATGTAGGTGTATTACAAAGTTTAAGAATTTAAGACATCATGTAGGTGTATTGCAAAGTTTAAGGTTTAAGACATTATGTAGGTGTATTGCAAAGTTTAAGAATTTAAGACATCATGTAGGTGTATTACAAAGTTTAAGAATTTAAGACATCATGTAGGTGTATTACAAAGTTTAAGAATTTAAGACATCATGTAGGTGTATTACAAAGTTTAAGAATTTAAGACATCATGTAGGTGTATTACACAGTTTAAAAATTTAAGACATCATGTAGGTGTATTACACAGTTTAAGAATTTAAGACATCATGTACGTGTATTAAACAGTTTAAGAATTTAAGACATTATGTAGGTGTATTACAAAGTTTAAGAATTTAAGACATTATGTAGGTGTATTACAAAGTTTAAGAATTTAAGACATCATGTATGTGTATTACACAGTTTAAGAATTTAAGACAGTATGTATGTGTATTGCAAATTTTATTAAGGTTTAAGACATTATGTAGGTGTATTACAAAGTTTAAGGTTTAAGACATTATGTAGATTTATGACAATAAACTTAAGAATCTAAGACATCGTGTTGGTGTAAGACATAACGTTGAAGTAGTTTAGCACGTCGTGTATGCCTACGATTTGAAGCGTAAATAGTTCAACGTGTTATAAATTCAAGATCAGAAAAATGTTTGTGTGATAAGATCATTTCAAAAGCTGATATCTGACACACAGTCTTACGTCTTACGTTTACTGTATTCACTCACACTAAAACTTCTTCCTTTAAAAGGACAAATGAAGAAAAGTATACACTTTTACTAATTTTACTGATTGAAAATAAATACGCCCTATAACCCAAGCATCCCCCAAAATGACTTTTGATTGCTTTAGTACTTATACATGAAGAAAAGCGTCAATAGCATTACAAGAACGGTGACTTAAATTACAGTTTAAATTAACACTCCTACTAATTAAGATCATGTATACAAATCGTCTTGTTATCCCAATAATTGGTAAATCATTTCATCGTTTGATCGATAATTGTATACCCTAAATGATAAACAAGTCTCTGTTTAAAGAGACATTCAATACTGTCGTCCGGTTCAAAGATATTGTATGTTACTAGATATAATCTTAATTGCAAAGGTGACCAATTACATAATAATTTGTATAAATTTTCTCATTTTCGTATTTGTTATATTAAAATTATCAGGGTTACTTTATAGTCAGTAGGTTTAGAAAATAAAGTCTATTAACCTTTTAAAGTTATGTTTGTGACAGTTTACTAATAAACATTGACAACAAAATTAATCATCAATTAGTCATTGAAATACGAGCTTTCTTTCTTAGTGAGAAGTGTATGCTAAAGATAATTTGTAAGTTTGAGTCAGTCCTACCGATTATTAGATAGATTTCATTCGGACCGTTTCAGCTATTTACGAAACAAAGCTTGACCGAGAAGCTACGAATGAGCAAACTATTATTTTCCAGTCGTAGCCTTTTTTTTCTTCTTGTCATAAATCAAATAGTTTGGGTATTATATTTGTATATTTTCCTATATTCTTTTGACGAGTATAAAATCTCTGTTATGAAGCAAATGTGATTTTTCCAGCTTTTGCTTTAGACTCGTTGGTCCCTTTTGTTTAGGCCTGGACCCACCGCCACATTACTAGCCCAAACTGGGTGAATATACAAAACAACCGTTTAAAAGTACGATTATGTAGCTTAAATGAAGTTTCTGAAACAACGAAGGTGGAAGGAAGGATATTTTCCAGATTATCTATGTCTTGGTTTAGTGGTTAGAGTGCCAGACTCACTACCAGATGGGTGCTACTTCGAATCCCGCCATCTGGTTAGTTAGATCGGCTAGTGTGGGGAATACACTTTACTCCAACTGCCTCAGCAGGATGTAACCCTAGTGTGTTGATATGCCATAAAACACAAAAGTGACCGTTGTTGTTGTCTTAATACATTATACATATTTGTCTTTTTAGAAATTTGAAAAGCCAATCGTCATTGACGTTGATTGTCTCACAAGCATACTCCTCAGATATCAACACTGTTCTACAAATCTCGTAGTGGAAACGAAATGCATCTATTGTTTGGTGGGTGGGGAGGCGGGCCTGTGGGTTGGGTTTCTTGCTTTGGTTACCCAATATTGTTTTGAAATATATATATATATCCTCTCCTTCAATCTCATAACAATAATAAATGAAGTGTATAATATTTTTCATTATGAACTACACTCTGTATAGAGTTAATATTAAAATGTCATAAATTTGTATACCATGTTACTTAAAACCAAGTAATGACCTTGCGAATATTAACAAAGCAAAGAGGAAACCCCCATTAATACAAATCTGCATACGTCATGACTTGATTTATATTTTCGTACCGAAACCTTCCTTTCAACCCAATGTACGAAACCTTTGAACAAAGCATGGACATCTACGAAAATGAAGTTTGCTATCTTGTTTGAATAGATGGATATCAGAAGAAAGGAAATCGTTTAAATGTACAGTCTACACTTTTATATTTATATGGCCTCGTACTTATCCATTTTCCTATTTATGTATTCTCTCTACAGGTGCTCCAAGCGAATTCTAAATGCTTGATCCTGATTCGATACAGAGGGGCAAAGATCAAAGCGTATTTACCATTATCTGAGACAAACATCAAGTTCAATAACAAGTAAGATAACTTCATAAGGGTGTTCACTACTACTTCGGATTATTCCAATAAGTGTTTTTAAAAATTGATTCGGATCTAAGTAAATATTTTCAACCCACAAATTAGAAATACATATTTGCCGAAGAGTCGTGTTCGCTGCAAACCAGTTTTATTAGAATATTCATGACCCGAATTCATCTCTGCAATGTAATATGTACGATCATAGAATTGCACGTGTGCAGGATTACACACATACATATCCATATCACATATAGATCAAAGTCCATACTGCATTACATAAAAGTCCATACTTCATTACATAAAAGTCCATACTTCATTACATAAAAGTCCATACTGCATATACATTAAAACCAACATTAATTTATACCACTTATGACGCACACAGAACAAACATGGAATCAAAAATGAATGGAATAATGTGTTTAGTACTCTTATTTTGATTTCCAAATTTTATAATTTCAAATAATAAGTATGCAATGATAACATAGACATATCGCCCCACCCATGTCATTCGTGTGACACCTTGGATATGTCCCCTTACCCATCTCATTCGTGTGCCAACATGGCTATGTGACACGATAGAAAGGAACTCATCGACATATGTCATAGTCACATACTAGGATATGCGCTTAACCCAGTAATGAAAGGTTGAACTTTGATGTAACATTATATTAGAGATAAGGGTGCGAGTCATGTCTCTTATTTCTTCTTTGATTGATAAAGCGTAATCATGCTCTTCTTTAGTCTTGTCAACTTAACTGAACAATAAAGCTTTTTAAAAGTATAGTTTCATTTATTAGCTGTTTTAAAACTCCGGCCAACGCAATTTAATGAAAACTAACACTATTATGATGGTAGATACAGAATTCATGTCGGACCATATCGCTCCGATGGACTAGAGGTTAGAGCGTACTCATCAGGTACGGCAGGTCGCGGATCGAATCCCGGTTGAGTCGTACAAAAGACTTATACAAATGGTATTAACAGCTACATCAGCTTGTAGTGTTTAGACTTTAAATTAGTAATAATAGTCAAAACTCCTCCTCACTCTATCTGTGTGAATTTGAGTAGCGTTGTAAGGATGAATTTGAGTAGCGTTGTAAGGATGAATTTGAGTAGCGTTGTAAGGATGAATTTGAGTAGTGTTGTAAGGATGAATTTGAGTAGCGTTGTAAGGATGAATTTGAGTAGCGTTGTAAGGATGAATTTGAGTAGCGTTGTAAGGATGAATTTGAGTAGCGTTGTAAGGATGAATTTGAGTAGCGTTGTAAGGATGAATTTGAGTAGCGTTGTAAGGATGAATTTGAGTAGCGTTGTAAGGATGAATTTGTAAAATATCTTTAGGCTTAATCATTTGACAGATTATTTATGTTTTGTTGTTGAGAACGCTGCTTTTTAAAGGGTACAATTTGGTATGTTACGTTCAATGACTATTTCTTCTACATGGAAATGATAATTAATAAATCATTACCTTTTATTGTCCGTAATTTTCATGTTATATGTATATTTTTACCTGTCAACTTGCTGCATTTTGTTTCATATGTCTCAATCGTGCATAATAATCATTTTATTAATCAGAAATATCTAATATAAACACAGACAAACACACACACACACACACAAACGCACAGAAATATATATATATATATATATATATATATATATATATATATATATATATATATATATATACTGTGTGTTTCATTTATGTTACATGGATGACATAGTATGTTTCTTATTGTTGGTGACTTGAAGAAACAAATTAAGTGAATGGCGATTTATTAAAGGGAAAAAATATTCAATTTATCTACTTATATTCTCACTAATATATTGAATCTATTTGCAAATTGTATTACCCAGCTATGTGCCAGAAGTTCAGGATCCATGGCTTTTGTTTTGTTATAGTTGGGCCGACATAAACTCGACTACATGAGGTTCTTTAAGATGCCTACTTTATTCATTAATTGGAGAATTATGATCAGATTAATCTTTGACCTCTAAACTTAGAGACCTAATAATGTTTTGTATCTTATATGTTTTCAGCATGTTTTTATTTTTTCATGGTTTTTGTTTTTTGTTTTTCTGTAGTGTACTCATATAATTATAGATGTTTAAAGCTTCTAAAGACTAGGCGCTATAAAAAGTATTCATTATTATTATTATTATTATTATTATTATTATTATTATTATTATTATTATTATTATTATCAATCTAGGCCGTGTCTTGAACTTCCTCTGCGTATCGGATTGCGATCTAAGGGCGTGCGCTTTGCTTCTGGTTCTTAAATAAATTAATTATTTATGTTGTTCCAATACGTTCAAGTGTCCATGCATCTGCTCAAAAACTCAACTTGAATGCATAAAGAATGAATGAAATGGAGGATATAAGACATTCAAGCAAATTGACTGGGCTCGATTAATTGTGCTGTATCATGTCTTTCACTTTAACAAAGAGATAACTGTTATTCATATTTATGTAGTCGAAGGTTTGTCCCTTGACTTTGAGCTCGAGTAGAGCTATTTTATAACGACACTGGATTGTGTTTTGTTTACAGTCATTCTTGCAATTTTATCATCATGTGGCATGGTAAACAAGTCGAGTTTTCTCTTAGAAGATTTAAAAGATTTTTGGAACTTGATCTTTGCCATATTGGATTCATTATAAGCAACGTCGTCAGTCTCTCACTTTATTTTGTCTCTTCTTGTTGCAATGTCTTATGTATGCTTCTCCAAATCACTTCGCGTTCCGTCTATGTTAAAAAGTGTGTGGATCAAATGATTGTATGGTATGGTTGTATAGACTGGGCGCACAGACCTACTTTTGTTTTCTTGGTTCAGCACATTTTCCATGTACCCAGCACCCTTTTACATGTACCCAGCACAATTGTCCATGTACCAAGCACAATTTTCTATGTACCCAGCACCATTTTACATGTACCCAGCACCATTTTACATGTACCCAGCAACATATGTTTACGATTCCGTCAATTACTCATCACGTCCAGGATGATTTGCTTTACTTGTGAAACGGCACATGGTGTCAAGTAATGAAATCCATGGTGGATGAAAGGTTTCAAAACCAATACGACAGTAAGACACACTGATTTAAATAAACTCGTCTGACACGGGAAACAGCAATTGCAAGCTACTCGAGAATTCTTTACTTATATTTATTTCAGGAATACAACGGTTTGTATAGAATATCCTTTAGTAGTAAGATTCATACCATCATCCTAAGATTTACCTACTGGATAGAACGTACAGAACAAAATATCATTATGTATGATATGCGTTTCTTCCTTCATTGGCATCACTATTGGAAAAGACAGACACTAGTTTAAATGGAATCACCTTTAACCATTGCTAGGATGTGTATTTTACCAGATTGTATTTAGTTAACAAGGAGTATTGATTTCTTAATCAATGTTCCATAGGAGTTAGAGAATAATGTAAAGACAGGCGATGGGCCCAAGTGCGTGAACATACACCCACTCTCATTGAGGTGGAATTGATGTCATCACAAAACATTCCATGATAAAATGTCTTAAACACAGCAGAAACATATTTCTTCCACACATTGTTTGAACTAGTCCAAACAACACTCACAATGGAACAATGGTCAGTCCAGTTTTTTTGCCACTACCGCCCTCCTCCTAGTAGAAAAAACCGGCTGACTGAATCTCTCTTTTTGAAGCAGTTTCCAAAATCTCTGGAAATTCGATAGGTTACAGCCTAGTTATTCTTGGGAGATTTCAACTTTAACTTTGACTTCCTGGTAATCCATACACATCAAAACTCCTGTAAAGATGATGACATGAATGACATTTCACAGCGTTTCATTCTATGGCAGATGCACTATCAACGCAGGCGCTTTTGAAAGGATTTTAATAGTATTTATTGTAGTAAATTTTATGTGGAAGAACATTTGGAAACAAAGAAACATTGAATTAGCTCGTCTTACTAACTCCAGTTCTAAGGTAACTACTATTTTACAGCAGAACACAGTTGTTGATACAAATGTTCTAAATGCAGAGGTGTTATTTACAGAGTTCTTAACAGAACACGGACTACCCCTAGCGGTAGAATGATATGCTGCTCTTTTGTTCAAACGGATGTTTCCTGATTCAAAAATTGCTGAAAACAGCCGATAATTCAGGAGTTACATTCTTTAGTTTGAAAATGTCTCAATCAGTGTATATAAGAGGTTGGTGCTGTCATGTGATGCGGAAAAAGATACTGATAGGTTAGAGGGTTGCAACACTTGTCATACACCATTACACATCGGACTGATGTATTGATAATGCTGGTAAAGAATATACAACTACATCCAGATGAAAAGATATACACGCTCCTGTCTTTTTCACAGAAAAGCTTTGACCATGAGGTTCAAGAACGTAATGCAACTTCAGACTGGTGTCGGTTGTCACATAAGCTCGTTGTAAGTCTTCTTCGATAGATTTGAACTTATTTAAACAAGTTTATACATGACTGACGTCAGAGATGATTAGTTGTTATGGAAACGGTTGAATAAATTTGACAGTCTCTTCGTAATGAGTTTTCTTACTGACAGTATAGTACAAGATCCCTAACGTATTTCATCTTAGGGATTATCGGGTGCTAACCTGATTTTCCCAAAAAGAATTTAATATGATTCAGACAGGTGTCATTCTTCGTGGAGTTCAGTGAGTTCTACGTCAGCTCCATCCACCGTTTGGTAGCACCGTTGCTGAAAGGTTGTTTAATTCAAAACAATCCGCTGAAGCCCATGGTTTCAATCAGATTGTCAAGATAAATATGTTTTCTTTATTCCGCGGTTATAACTTACAGGGGTGTACGTACCTTTGGTATTCCTGCTTTCATTGCTGTATATTTCTTGTGTATTCCTGCTTTCATTGCTGTATATTTCTTGTGTATTCCTGCTTTCATTGCTGTATATTTCTTGTGTATTCCTGCTTTCATTGCTGTATAATTCTTGTGTATTCCTGCTTTCATTGCTGTATATTTCTTGTGTATTCCTGCTTTCATTGCTGTATAATTCTTGTTTATTCCTGCTTTCATTGCTGTATATTTCTTGTGTATTCCTGCTTTCATTGCTGTATAATTCTTGTTTATTCCTGCTTTCATTGCTGTATAATTCTTGTGTATTCCTGCTTTCATTGCTGTATATTTCTTGTGTATTCCTGCTTTCATTGCTGTATATTTCTTGTGTATTCCTGCTTTCATTGCTGTATATTTCTTGTGTATTCCTGCTTTCATTGCTGTATAATTCTTGTTTATTCCTGCTTTCATTGCTGTATATTTCTTGTGTATTCCTGCTTTCATTGCTGTATATTTCTTGTGTATTCCTGCTTTCATTGCTGTATAATTCTTGTTTATTCCTGCTTTCATTGCTGTATATTTCTTGTGTATTCCTGCTTTCATTGCTGTATATTTCTTGTGTATTCCTGCTTTCATTGCTGTATAATTCTTGTTTATTCCTGCTTTCATTGCTGTATATTTCTTGTGTATTCCTGCTTACAGTGGTGTACGTTCCTTGAGTGTCATTGCTTACACCGATGTACTTTCCTTGATTGTTATATCTCATATTGAAACATCAGGTTCAATCATAATTTGAAAGTGACCATTTAGTGTTATATCATTAGCGTGATTGAACATTACAACTAGAACCTTTCAAATCAATGCTTTTGCAAACTGGTTATGCATAAAGGCTATGTTTACGAATATAGACTTCATAGACAAGGTAGATGAAACAAATAAACTGTTTTCAGTTGATGATTGAGTTCAGTAATTTGAATATTGAAGTGTATGAAAACAAAAGAACTCTTAACCTACCAAAACATATTTCCCACATCGTGACATTTGATATGATCTTTTTCCACATCGTGACCTTTGATATTATTTTTTTCCACATCGTGACCTTTGACATGATTTTTTTCCCACATCAGGACCTTTGATATTGTGTTTTTACACATCGTGACCTTTGATATAATTTTTTGTTATATCATAACCTTGCACATATATACAAATTATGTAACCTGTTTTAACTGTGAAATCTGATGTTGTAAGCAATTCTCGAGAATGTCTTCGTATTAACAAAAATTAAACGACTCATTCAAAGACACATTTAGACATGGTTACTCTATAGTAAATCAGACCTTTGCTATGCCAATAGCTGACTCAGATGAAGTGATCAAAGAACGGTTTCAACTTCTCGTCAGATTTGATTTACAAAAAAGTTTGTGGTTTACTTTTCTGGTGAGAAATTCGGGTTGCCTTTCTCATTATGTCAAATAAAATAATATTTTGACCTCTGAATGGGGGTGTATTTTTCATAATATATGGCATATAGAAAACAGAGAAATCGACCATGTCAATACAATAAAGCTACTCTTCCGGACTGCTCAAAGAACATAGATTGTATTTGAAACAATTCCTACACAATGAGCATAGGTTGGAGCTAAAATGATTCCCTCATACTATGTTTTGGTTTCTTTGTTCATTGACAAATGAAACCAAATATACTTTATAACGTTAAAAGTAAGGATGTAAGCGATGATGTACAAAACAATCCTTACTCTGTCATTATATTAGTAATTACATTAGTCATTGTGTTACTTTACATTGATATATTCAGTCTTCTCAATTTATCAATGAATAAAAAGTATTGCCTGAATTAGAATAAAACAATATCCCTTTCTGAACATAAAGCAAATATCTGCATTTACGACAAACCTTAAGTTGAAATATACATCTACTCGGTTTAAATTAACTCTATAAAGGTGTGTAGTAGGTGAAATGAAAGTACACAAGTAAACTTTCACGTTGACGAACGATTTAAAACTTGTAATTATATATTTTCTTTTCACATGTTTTTATAATCCCGAATGCAATATAATTACAATCAAATATTTAGAAAAGAAATTTTTCTAACCAATCTAGATTTGACGATAATAATATTTGTTATTTATGTTCCTAGGGCTTGGGTTGGGTTTTGTGTCACTAGAAATCACACAATTTATCAAAAAATAAACATGGAATAATTTCAGAAAGAATTTAGTTTTGTTACATTCCTCTAATCCTTGTGATTCTCGACACACTGTATTTAATCTGAAACTTAATAAGTCCCACAACTAATATGGCTGTACGATTTTGTCTGACACAAAAAAGACATTCAAAATGTGTTGCTTGGTTATTTATTATTTTTTTTAAAAAAAAACAAGGAAACCATTGAAAAGGTAATATTCGAGCACAATATAGATATGTTTCAATAATTATGCCATGTGTATGTATTGATTATGAATGGAAAATGTCAGTAATTCGTTTTAATGTTATGTTTACATATTCAAACGACTGCGACTGTTATCGTATAAGATTATGATTTCATTCACACATTAAGTTTATCGAAAACGTATATCCCCAGAAGAATAAATGTGTTTGTGTGGAATATCTGTTTATAAAAGCCTGATTATTTTTATGACAAAGACATAGAAGAAATAAATCGAGGACTGAACAAAAGATGTAATGGACCTAGACGATTCCTACGTATATGGCAAATCCAAGCATATAAGGGGGCGTCTCAAACGTATTTACACACTGGATAAGTAGTACCCTAGGATTAGGTAGTTACTGAACTTTCCAAATGACGTTTTCAGCAAATTTAAATCTCACTTCCATTGTATATTAATGATAGAGGAATTTTTTTTTCATCGAATATGATGAATAGTGTTATTATTACTGTAAATTAATGTGGAGCGAGAAGGTGGTAAATATATAGTTTCATCCTTGTGACCTTTAATAAAGAGCATGACTACAGTGCATGCTATCTACGTAACCAAATGATGTTGTTTATGTCATTAAAATTGTTTAATCAAACAATTTTTACTGTTAAACCCTACTCAACATTTCTTTACTTTGCGTTGCATGGACTGCAGGATGCAACAAGCAGTTATAATATTGTATGAATTTGTTTATGTTCCTATTCCTCATGCATTATGTTTGTTCTTTTTTGCAGGCATCACATTACATAAACAAGCTTTAAAACCATTGTTTAATGACATTATTCAAGCCATTTTAGCAGAGGCTTACCAATGATTCTCCTATACAGTGACGTCACTAGGGGGGTTGCGGGGGTGCGGATCGTACCGGATGACACCATCAGAGAGAGTGACACATTAGTGACTGTCTAAAAAGTTTTGAATTTTTTGCAGGAAGAAGGTCATGACATCATGAGTAACCGCACTGGGTGACACCTATATTAGAAATCAAACCCATTGCAGGTTGGCTTCTGAGCCAGTACTGAGGCGCAGTCATCAGCAAAAAAGAGATCCCTGATGATGTCTGACATGACCTTTGTTTTAACGTGAACGATCCCGGGATTGAATAGTTTTCCATCTGTACGGTACCGGATGCCAAGCTTGACGCCATTGGTTACTAGCAATGGCTCAGATGTCACTCTATTGTCCTGGACTAGTGCCTACATGCCATTGTGGAAATGCTGCATCATGGATATAAATGTTTGTCGGCATCCGTACTTGTCCATTATCTTCCACGATCCTTCTCTGCTGACATTATCAAAGGCCTTTCCCCAGTCGACATAGATGGAGACATTGCTCTTGTAGCTGCCTCACAGCAAGAACCATTTCGATGACCCACGTTATTTTCGGAATCCACACTGGCTTTCTGGTTGTAGTCTCTGGTCAAGGTGTGTAGTGAGTCGGATCATAAGGTAGCGTTTCATGCTGCCACATCATTAAAACTAGTTGGTGGAGTCTTTCTATCAGGCCTGTGCGCTCTTCCTTGTAGACGTCAGCTACGATGGAGACTGAATTTGGTGCTTTGCCACTGGAGTGCAGAGGTATCGATTTCTGTGTCTCTAGGAAAGTTGGAGGGTCAACGTTGAAAATTAATTGGAGGGGACGACAGATGGCTTCATCGTGTATGAGTCAAGGGCGATTCATGACGATGTCAAAGTGTTCAACGTTATAGAATCCCCTCTTTGTCAGTAATTAGTGTGTACCCGTCTGCAATGAGAAGGGGGATGATCATACACTTCTTTCAGGGCATTGTAGACGTTCTTTGTGTCATGCTGATCTGATTAGCACTGGATGTCATCAGCTTTGTTGGTCAGCCATGTGTCTCGCATCTGAAGGAGTTTCTTCTGTACCGTTATGCTTATGTTGTTGTACGCATCGTTCCTAAAGGTGGGCTTGGGTTTGTTGATGTATTTTGACGGAAGTGGTGTTTCTCATCCAGCAACATCTTGATCGCTTCGCAGTTGTCATCAAACCAGTCTTAATGCTTTCTGGCTGAGGGTCCTGGGATTTAAGAAGCCTTGCTGTAGACTGGTTCTCTGAATTCCGTCCATTCGGTCTCCACATTCTGTTTGTAAAGAGGGATGGATTTCAGACGTTTTTCCAGAGAATCCACCAGAGTCTGTTTGGTACTGGAGAATTTCGGCTTGGTGATGTTCAGTTGTTTGGTAGACATCTATCACTGTGGGCGTCTTTTTGGCTCAATGCGGCTGTTGAGCTTGGTCATCATGAGGCGGTGGTCCGTTAAGCAGTCATCGACGCACAAGGACTTGGTCACACGGTCATTATGCCTGTCCATCTTCCTGACAATGACGTAGTTGATGAGGTGCCAGTGCTTAGAGCTTCGGTGCATCCATGACGTCCGGTTACGGGTAGGGAGGCGGAAGACCGTATTGGTGATCAACAGCTCATGCTCGGCGCAAGTCTGGAGCAAAAGAAGACCTTTGCTGTTACAGTGACCTACTCCATGCTTTACTAGCACAATCCATCCCAGACAACTTGATCACAGCCAAGAATTATGAGCTTATCTGCCATTTGAACGTCAGCAACGGCGACGTGAAGATCCTCATAGAACTTGACCTTCACTTCATCTGGGTTGGACATGGCTGTAGCATAACAACCGATGATGATGGCATACCATTTGTTTTATACATTTTGATATAAAAGTAAATTCGGCAAGCCTCGTTTTCTTTTAATGAAAGATTTATACATGTCGTGGTATAATAACGATAAAGCATACATACTATACATACATTTTATTTATATCATATATAAATACACATATTTACGTAAAGTGCCGAAATCAATCCAAACTAACCACTCCCTCGAGTCCTCATTTTAAGATTGTTTTGTAACAGTTTCCAATTGTGAATATTTAATTCCGATCATCTGTCGCGTCAGCAATAATTATAAGCTAGAAATTCCGCACATTCTGTTGTGATGGTTTTAGTATCAAAAAATTATATTAACGAAAAGTTCATCCGACGCGTAAACTTGTTGCAAACGTTAGAACAGAAAGACTACCTGATTAGACTAATGATTTACATTCATAAATGATTCGCCTTATCTTCCAGTACTTACTATTCCAGTTACATACAAGAAGGTATCTGATCCTGTTGACACCAATCACAGGGTCTCATAAATGGCCAATTAGATAATTTAACAGTGTTTTTGTTATCTAGGGTTGACTAAAGACCCGTTTTCACAGGTATCATCTGCTAGATGAAATATGATTATTCCATCGGCCTTCGTTGTCTTACTATCACGATGACCTTTGTCCTGAAGATCGATTATTTATCATTATTTGGGACCTGATACATATTGTGACAAGATAAAATCTTTTGTACAAACAAGAACTAGAAAAAAGTTATAATTCAGAATTTAAATAATTATGGTTTTAATTTCAAGGCTGATTCAGTTGAAAAAGAAACATTGAAACGACTCATTGCGTTGGACAGATTAGTGTCTCGACAAGGTTATACTTAGGAGAACCAGGAAAAAAAGAAACGTTACACTTCTTCTCACAGGCGCCTATAAAAATGTATCTTGTTTGGTTTCAGAACAAATACCTACCACTCTAACAATGACAATTGAGCAAATCAATAAAAAATATGGGTTTATTATTTTTTACTGCAACTATCGAAATGGGATTGAAAATCTGTGGAAATCTGTCAAATTGTATATTTTTTCATATGACAAAATAGTTTCCTACTTAAGTTTGTTTTCCATTTTTCCCTAAAAAGATCTCAAACTCACTTTATTCTTTTTCTGCAGTGCTGCATCATGGAAAAGTCAAAAGCATAGTTGTATGGATAAGGTAAATTGTAGAGCAAAAAATACGTCTACAGGTGAGGAGAACGGCTGTTTAATTTCTTTCGTTTTAACCTCGTTCAATTTAATAAACGCCGCAAACTGTGCGACATGACATAATTACACCTTGAAAGATGATAAAATTCAACTTTGATATGAGTCATAGAATCTAAGTACGCGCCGAATATTTTGCTGTCCCGAATAGTTCTCCTTTACCACATGTTTAATTCAGTGTCATTTGTCTATGTTACGTAACATATGAATTGATCAGCAAGTGTCCAGCCTTCAAACCTTTTCCAATACTCCTCGTACGTTATCTATTGGGTTGTCTCATGCGACTAGTCATGAACAGACCTGCAACGAGTATATATCATCATGAAATACAGACGTCTCCTATTGCTTCTTTTTATTGAAGGTAGATTCCCAAGAAACATAGTGTTTAATAAAGAACGAGAAAGACAATTTTATAGTTTACAATTACATTTCTCAACTATCTATCTATCTATCTATCTATCTATCTATCTCTCTCTCTCTCTCTCTCTCTCTCTCTCTCTCTCTCTCTCTCTCTCTCTCTCTCTCTCTCTCTCTCTCTCTCTCTTTGCCTGTCCGTCCGTCCGTCCATCCATCCATCCGTCCATATTTCCATCCATCCTTATACACATACACACACACACACATATATATATATATATATATATATATATATATATATATATATATATATATATATAAATATATATATATAAATATCCATCTATTTATTTATCTATTAAATTTATATATATAGATATATATATATATATATATATATATATATATATATATATATATATATATATATATATATATATATATATATATGTATATATATCCATCTATTTATTTATCTATTAAATTTATATATATATATATATATATATATATATATATATATATATATATATATATATATATATATATATATATATATATATATATATATTGGATCCCTTCATATTTACCTCCAAAAGACTGTATTTATTTTCATTTTAATAGTATTGATGGAAAGGAAACTTCACATGTTCTTAAGAACGAGAATGATCGCATAATTATAAGACTGCGTGACAGAATAGGTCACGTCAAGGTCATACGACTGATAATTGAGACTGTTACATGTTTGCGGAACCCTCAGAACAAGTGAACTACTTAAGTCAAATCTAGAGAATATATCGTTCTAATTATTGTTTCCTTTATTTATAAAAGAGATATTTATATACATGTTGATGATCTATTGAGATGCTTTTGACCGATGTTAATGATCTACTGAAATGCTTTGGACCGATGTCAATGATCTACTAATATGTTTTGGACCGAGGTGCTTAAGTTGAAAATTACATACATTCATGATTATTGAAATTACGAAAACCAGAACAAACTGTAACGTCAGCATAATCTTACAATTAGACAATGATACAGAAATAAAGATGACTTGATACGCAGCACACTGGTATATTACCAAAATGAATTGAAATGAAATAAGGAGGCTGAGAGAAGATGCTATTCACTATGCAATTCTTAACATCACCATCTTTATGAAGCCAATATAACACAAATCACATCATCATTAAATTCCAGTACGGATAAAAATGGTTACATTCAGTGGAGTCTTTGTACTTCCTGAACCTTATAAGATGCATTTTGTTTTGAACATATTTTCATTTAGGTTATGTTCTAAGATCCAACTACCTTTAAAATAGCAACAGTCCTATTTCCCATAACTGCAAGAAATATTTTTTTAATCGAACATTCAACCTTCTTTTTTATGAGAGACATTGTATGGTGAAACATGTACACCATCAACAACCTGATATCAGGGAGGGAATCATAACGTTTAGAGCAGGGTGACCTGCAATTACTTCGAGTAGGTGTCATACTAAGGGAATTATCTCTCAAACGAAATTCAACTCAATTTGTATTGTCACTAATTTCGTAGCATAAGGTTCAACAGGGCAAAGTAAATCTTTGATTGTAATAAAGGATATCGTTGCTATTGTGACTGTGATGGTTACTCGTGTCATGCAATTAGCGGGCTGTATTACGTTACTAGTTGATTGCCACCGATAGATACGATCAAAAACTGAGACAGGCGTCGTAAGGGAGGTCTTGTTCGATACATTAACAATAGTTGTCAATGATGCTGATAGGAAAGATAGATGTCTCTCTAATTCGGTTTTTGTCAATAATTTACAATAATTGAGAGGGGAGAAAATATGCTCATCAGATTTGCCTGCAGATACCTTTGTGGCATATCGCTTACAATTCATAAATACTATAACGTGATCACTATTTCAGGATTAATTTGAAAAGAAAAAATATTGCAAATTGCACAGACATGTATATATTGAGAAATAATTTTAAAATCAAAGTGTAGATACGTTCAACTACCAACGCCAGGATTGATCATACAGATTAACTTTAAAAGTTTAACTTGCATTTCATCATGGAGAAAATGTTTTATCACCGCCAAAATTTAAGACATTTTCTCTGCTAGAGTTTTACAAGCTGCAGAGGATATTGGTAATGTCTGCTAATGTAATTATTGATAACATAATTTAAACTGTATTTATCTGTCGTCTTCAAAAATTACAATTGGTTAAGTCAATAAAGAACAACATTTACTATAATATGATTACAGAGCGGTTTTTACATCGGTCATGTTAAAAAAGTACAATTGGTTAAGATTAACCGGATCTCTGAACAATAATATCTTTAAAATACATGATTACTGACTGTTTGTTTTACATAACGTGCTTTCAACACGAGGAACTGAAATGTCACAGGGCACATCAGTTGCAAAGTAAACTTTGTGTTTTGTAACCATGTCATGATCTATCAATATATATATATATATATATATATATATATATATATATATATATATATATATATATATATATATATATATAATGGAGATATCTAATGGGGAAAGATACATAGGTGCCTAATTGCATTTTGGTTGTTGCCTTCATGAGATTGTCTGTCGATACCACCCATGAATGTTCTATGTACATTAATACTTACATGATAAGACAAAGCGAATACGTCACTAAAATCCCATTGTTTATGGTTGCATTATAACAGTACTGTAAAATATGTATGTTTCTAATTTATTTAAGATTTTAGGATTCAATTCATAATATTAGAAAATCTCACATTTCCATAAAAACCGTTGATGATTACATTGTTAATGAACTTTTACAAAACGTATTGGTTTTTTCTTTTTCCTGTTATTTTGTGTGTGATAATACAGCGTCGCAATACGTTCGCCAGTGATTGTACTGTCTATAATTATAGGCACGTGGTTTGGTTCAACTGTTTCCTTTCTATTATAATACTTGCCTGGCAAGAACAAGTTCTAACAATGAACAATATCAAAACCATCCCACGACCCTGACACTTCATTATCATTACGCGTATAATATCAATTGCAAAACTGCTTTAAACAGTGTCAAAACATTCGCATCAGGGACAAACTCTGTGTTCTTTATTGTGGCTGCGCATCTTTGAAGCCTTTTCGCAAGTTTATTATTAGATGTAGTTCATTGTTTAAAGAGAAAAAAATGCAATGTCTTGTCCCGAATGGTCTGTCATAAATGTTGAGAAGATTGTGTAATTAATTGAATTAGTTTTCTATGGCCTAAATGCTGCGAATAATAACGCGCGGATATTTTAGTTATGGATGTTCTTCCAAAATAATGACTTTAATTTCAATTTAGCTTAAATTTTGAGTTTCATTTTTTTTATTTTGTTATACTTTAACACTCGTATATGTTCTTCATTGTGTCTGATAAGTGGAGAAAATATACATGCCTCAAAGAAATAAATAGACTTCGTGTTAGTGCATGATTTAAACAGAGCAACAATTAGGATGCAAATGTAAGTATCCAAAAACATGTGACAATATGTCAGTAATTTTGTTTAAAAGCCACTTTGTTCACGCTTGCCAAACATGCTTCTACAATAACTTAGTGTAACACCATCTATTGACCATAATTCAAGACGCTCTTGGGTGTCTCACCAAGTTTTGTTTTCATCTAGAAAGAACAGACTTTTGTTTTGTTCTCTCCTCGTTGTAAAGTAATTTGGTTTCAAATACACAAGCCAACTTGACTCGCACAAATTACCAAATTATACATTAGATCTTACCTTAAATGTGAATTAAAACGAATTCATTTATTATTTTTTTTTCCTTGATATAACATAATGCAATATCAGCTATTAAAAAAACAGTTTACTCGTTGTTTTGGGAGGCGTGGTTAAGGGATGAGGACGTATGGTGAGTGCATCATTCAGCACTGGCATAAGAAATATTACGGAATAATATACCATTTTAACTATTCATATGGCATCTATTATCCAGATACAAGTCAAAAGCTTTGCATATTTGTGGATATTTTCTTGTCAGTTTTATAATATTGTAAAGAGCAATAGACACACGGGACACAAATAGTCTGTGGTTATTTGCATGACATTACAACAAAGCCATTCACTAATGACATCAACTTCTCAGATCTCATGTATTTTGGTTTCTTACTCTTTTTTAACAATTTTCTTGCTGTTGTTGTTGTTTCACTGCTTGTGTTTCTTTAAAGAGAGAAAGTAACACGTATTAACCGGATGATTTTTATATCAATATAACAAGTTACATGTTACCCGCTTCTCTGACGTTTTGGTTCTTTAATTGATGCGAATTTGAGAAATAAATAAAGAACAATGTCATAAATAAATAAAGATAACCAGTGGCATTATTTATGTTTATGAGCTTTAACAAACTATTAGATCTCGGCCTAACAAATTACACAGGTGGGAAATGATATTTCGTATGTCGTGCTCATCAAAGAATGTATATAGTAAATATATTCATAGATGTTTTCAGTATTCATTGATTCGAATGACCACTAGCGATGATTGATAGCTCGCATAACACACTGACACTTCAGGTCATCTTAAGACAACCATCGTGCGAAACGTCAGTAAAAATGATAACGATCTATTTTAAGACGTCAGCAAGAAAAGTCCTTGGAAGGTGGATCGGAGAATCAAAGCAAAGTCTGTCACATATGAGCAGAAATTACTTCTTTGAAAGTTTTTTAATTTTGTTGCAGACCATATCGAACTAGTTTCGTTTTTTTATCTGATCTTAAACATGACAAGCAATATGTCAAGATTCTATCCGTCGGTATATTGTATACGTGTTCTAATATGCCTAGAGAACGTAGTTGGACTTAACTGACTTTAGGTATGAACAGATTCGGAAGAAGCTGGATGCAAAAGCTAAACGTTTAAGCAAAATTGTTACAAGCGATAATTTTCAGTTTGTCTCTCATATTACTGAGTAGAAAGCAAAATGAAAATAAAGACAGTACAAGAAAGAAAAGAGATAAAATGTGTAAGCGTTTACTATAAATTTAATATATGACGCCAGGGATAATTTAAAACGAATATCACTTAACATATCCCTTCTAAAATTTAAGGTTTTTATAAAATAGAAAGCAGTGACATAACTTTGTTCTGGCCACCTCATAGACGAATTTGCCTAAACCATGAACATGATAAAACTGCATTCTGTGCAAAGGGAGAGTGGATTTATAACAATGGAAGGAATACTACATTCTTGACAGAATATAGCGCAAAAACAAACATTTATAAGAACAAATCCAAAGGGTTTACTTGCATGGTGATCATAGTATAAAACTAACGTGTTATATTTATATACAGATCACATTGAAAAACTAACGTTTTATACTTGTATCACTAGTATATATAAATTCATAAAAGTAACATGTTATACTTATATAAAGATCATATTATACAACCAACGTGTTTATATATAGATATACGTTATATATACTAAAAAATAATAACGAGATATACTTTTATATACATCATATAAACTAATGTGTTATACCTTTTTAACTTGCTTCTTGTCGTTGTCTGCACAACAGTTAATTATTCCCTTTTTGTTAACTTGTTCCTTGGCAAGGGTATATATTTTGGAAATGTTATTGGCTACAGCATGGCTAGGATAGGATACTAAAGGACATACAGCGGCAGCAATAAGTTCCTTTCCAAGAACATACGGTGGCAGCAATAAGTGCTTTTCCAAGGACATACGGTGGCAGCAATAAGAGCCTTTCCAAGGACGTACGGTGGCAGCAATAAGTGCCTTTCCAAGGACATACGGTGGCAGCAATATGTGCCTTTTTAAGGACATACGGTGGCAGCAATAAGTGCCTTTTCAAGGACATATGGTGGCAGCAATAAGTGCCTTTCCAAGGACATACGGTGGCAGCAATAAGAGCCTTTCCAAGGACATACGGTGGCAGCAATAAGTGCCTTTCCAAGGACATACGGTGGCAGCAATAAGAGCCTTTCCAAGGACATACGGTGGCAGCAATAAGTGCCTTTCCAAGGACATACGGTGGCAGCAATAAGTGCCTTTCCAAGGACATACGGTGGCAGCATTAAATAATTACCTTCCTGAAGAAGACACTGTAGCCGTAGACTCCAACTGACATCTAAGACAATGTTTCATTTGTGAATTTCCAATATAATCTTTAGTCGTTCAGATATACAACCAACACCACTACTACTATTAATATCCCCAAATTGTTTCAACGAAATTTCTCTCTTCATATCAGAAGAAAACGTTTGCATAGGATGAAAGTGATTTTCAAATACAACACAGTAAGTTTGATGTTGGCAGCACTGGGAACTGTTTGTAAAATCTATTGAAATATATGTAATGCGAGTGGCATTATTTTTTGTTAGTTTATTTGTTTGATTAGGATTTTTAGTGTAGCTTTAAAAAAATTAAATTCATATCGCTATGATGTCTGCAGTGAGACAATTTGTAGTGATGTCTAGCACAGGGGCATCATGCCGCAGACATGTAGCATGATGTTCAATCCAGTCACATTATCCTGACACCAGGCCGACCAGTGCTAACACTAACCTCTTAATACTGAGCGTCAAGCGAGGCAGCTGTTAATACCAGTTTTGTAAGTCTTTGGTATGACTCGGTTGGAGATCGAACCCACGACCTCCCGCTTCTACTAGGCCACCTGAGTGGCATTTTATTATTTTCTGTTGGAATTACCTTATCTGTTTTATATTTGCTTTACGCCACCAAAACCACGCGACACACTGTTGTCATTCGGTTCTGGACTGTGCATCTGCCGTTTTTATTACTTAAGTCATTAATACAATCACGAGATGGTTCGCAACTTAATTTGACTTACCAAATTTTGCATCACTTTCATACGTCACGAAAAAATGTTTTCTTTACCCAATGTCATTTTTGTGTAAGATTGGTTTTGGAAAAGTATGATTATTTTCACTTGAGTTTGAACATGGTATAAAATTATTGTCATTTTAACATACTTTCATTATGAGCAACTCTTTCATTTGCATCATTCAAAAGACTTGCATATTTTGTATTTAGATATTTGGATCTATCACTAAATTGTTTTTGACAAAACTACATATGAGTATGAAAGTTATGAATACATTATGTTGATTAGTCATTTGTAAACTGTAAGAAGTCTGAAAGTATCATTCGCCGTCAGCTTTGAAATCGTGAAGTCCAAGCAATATTGTTGCTCGCTTCTTTCAAGGGCACCTGCTTGATATATCAACTCGTGTATATGATCATTCTGATTATTCTGATAAAGGTAGTAATCATTTGCTAATTGAATTTCCTTTAAATACGGTGCTGAATATATAGCGAAATGTAACGAGTTTGTAAAATTAAGCAAATATATATTTCCCTTAAAGACAACGTCAAAATGTATATAATAACCCCAGATAGTACAGCATTGTGAATGAAATCACAAATAGTCCAAAACATTTTATCACAAGTCCCAATGTATAAGGTTCCAATTGAATTCCAGTGGTATTCTAAATGAGTTCCAGAATCGAATGTGTTAATGTGCTTGAAGTCTCAAAAGTGTTAATACTCTAGTGGTATGGATTGTGGTGACGTGCTAAAGGTCCTCTGACATATCGCAAAACTGTCCTTGGCTGAAATCACTCAGATTCCAAATTAATGTTCCAGTCCAAGAATATTACTGATGAGCACTTTGTATTTTCAGTGAGTTATATTTGAATAAGTACATCAGCCTAAATGAAATCTGTATCCAACAATAAGACCAAATTATGCTTCAGATGTTAAATTTAAGAATGAGTATTTTCTCAAGAAATAAAACAACAAGACAATAGCTGAGCCCGAGTGTAGGTCAATTCCCCTCTACACGTTCAAGGTGTCAACACATTCTGGGAATCTGATATCGTAGACCCAGACTCAAATACATTTATTTCCCTCCAATGGTAATCCACACTCTTGAAGAAATCTTTTTATTTATATATATTGCCGTTAAGAAAATAAATGTCCTTGGTTTTTGTACAAGGTCGAAAAAAAATACAAATGTGGTGTGTGTATGTCTGTATGTGTGTGTGTGTGTTGTGTGTGTATATATATATATATATATATATATATATATATATATATATATATATATATATATATATATATATATATATATATATTTATATATATATATATATATATATATAATAGCCTCTATATACAGTGCTCATTGACTAACCCTATACAGTGTTCATTGAATCTCCCGTATTAAATTGCTAACTTAATAGCCCGTATATACAGTGTTCACTGAAATAAATTTAAATGGAATGCAGTAATTTGCCTTTAGCTTATCCATTTCTGGCACATGAGTCAAAATCAGCCTTCCTTATTCATCCAGAACTCATCAGTTGAATGAGAGAAACATTTCAGGAAATTCTAAAGCCGTTATTTCAATTAAAATAGCAGACTCATCTTCTTACGTCCATAGAAAGACACTGTCAGACAGTTCACCGTCTGTCTAGTATTTTAGACTCATCTTCTTACGTCCATAGAAAGACACTGTCAGACAGTTCACCGTCTGTCTAGTATTTTAAACTCATCTTCTTACGTCCATAGAAAGACACTGTCAGACAGTTCACCGTCTGTCTAGTATTTTAGACTCATCTTCTTACGTCCATAGAAAGACACTGTCAGACAGTTCACCGTCTGTCTAGTATTTTAGACTCATCTTCTTACGTCCATAGAAAGACACTGTCAGACAGTTCACCGTTTGTCTAGTATTTTAGACTCATATTCTTACGTCCATAGAAAGACACTGTCAGACAGTTCACCGTTTGTCTAGTATTTTAGACTCATCTTCTTACGTCCATAGAAAGACACTGTCAGACAGTTCACCGTCTGTCTAGTATTTTAGACTCATCTTCTTACGTCCATAGAAAGACACTGTCAGACAGTTCACCGTTTGTCTAGTATTTTAGACTCATCTTCTTACGTCCATAGAAAGACACTGTCAGACAATTCACCGTTTGTCTAGTATTTTAGACTCATCTTCTTACGTCCATAGAAAGACACTGTCAGACAGTTCACCGTTTGTCTAGTATTTTAGACTCATCTTCTTACGTCCATAGAAAGACACTGTCAGACAGTTCACCGTCTGTCTAGTATTTTAGACTCATCTTCTTACGTCCATAGAAAGACACTGTCAGACAGTTCACCGTTTGTCTAGTATTTTAGACTCATCTTCTTACGTCCATAGAAAGACACTGTCAGACAGTTCACCGTTTGTCTAGTATTTTAGACTCATCTTCTTACGTCCATAGAAAGACACTGTCAGACAGTTCACCGTTTGTCTAGTATTTTAGACTCATATTCTTACGTCCATAGAAAGACACTGTCAGACAGTTCACCGTCTGTCTAGTATTTTAGTCGTTTTCTTGGTTATTGTGGTTTTACTTTCAGTATTATATTCTCCGTGTTTTCACAGTCAACGCTATGTATGTATATATAGCTTAAAGTACATTTGTAAAAATATGATTATTCAAATTGTATATGTATTTAATTATTTGCATCGATTCACTATCAGTAATGCCTACGTTTGTTTCTTTATTTAGTACAAACATATTATTTAAGATATATGATGCCTTACCGTAGATTATTTATCTTATATTAAAGTAAATCTATGGAAATCTGTCTATTTACAGACCTAAAATACTGCACTTCCAGTTACGGAAACTAAACAATACAGTAGCAAATACTAATAACTATTTTTCTATTGGAACTCACAATTAAAGTCACATTATATATCTGTTATATTTATAATCTTCCCTCAACCCCTTTATAACATGTCTATATATTAAATCAGTTTTATAGTTTCTAGCTTGGCGAAAAAAAGCTCCATCCAATTAAAAAAAATTATTAAAAGAGTTTGACAGTAGTCAATAATGAAATTTAACGTAGGTTATCGATTAATCTATATCAACCAAATCTGGTCAGAAGATATGTATCATGTAAGACTCATTGTGATAATTCACAATTAATAAAATTAAATAAAAGTCAGTCGTGCTTACTAGGAGAAACTGAGACTTTTTTGTCAATTCTTTAAGAGGAAATACATCAAAAGATATGAGAGCAGTATGTAATATTTAATCTTGTTTTTTGTAGCTGCTCTTGTCTCTGGAAGTGGTTTTCGTGGGTCGGCGATTCTTTCTGGGGTTTTCCCTGGTTATTCCTCCACCATTTATACTGGCCGCCATATATAGCCTATCTTGTGCTGAAAAATAGCGTTAGACATTACAACAACAACAACAACAACAACAACAACTATCTGACAGTGGCTTTGCATTGTTTCTGCTCTCAGGCAGTGGATTTTCCGCAACACACTTATCAGAAGGAGATACAACGTCGATGATGCTCCAGTAGGAACTTGGAGCAGACTGGAATTATTTGGTTTATTTGCAAACGAATGTTAACCTATGAATACACAATAGAGCATAAATGTGTCTTAAATTCACGTACCCTTAAATTCACTTACCCTTAAATGTTAATCGGTAATTGTTGCTTGCCCTTCATGATACACGCCCTTCTTTCCTTCTTTATACACGCCCTTCTTCCCTTCTTTATACACGTCCCATCGATTCGGTTTGTAGATGTACGATGACGATACGTATTGGATTTACATCAAAGCACGGGGCCGGATCCGGTGAAGTATTAGGAGTTGGGGTCAAGTTCAAAATTTGTAAAATAACCGTGATTTTCCTCGAAAGGACACTAAAGTAAAGAGGATGCATAATACTCTCAAAATGTTTGCAATTAAATGATGACCAAATCTCTCTCTCTCTCTCTCTCTCTCTCTCTCTCTCTCTCTCTCTCTCTCTCTCTCTCTCTCTCTCTCTTCTCTCTCTCTCTCTCTCTCTCTCTCTCTCTCTCTCTCTCTCTCTCTCTCTCTCTCTCTCTCTCTGTACGTTTTCTTTAGCTGGATGGGGTGTGGTCCGAATTTACTTGAAACTCTCCGACCTGGACCTGAAGCAAATAAGGTACCAAACACGTAAAATTAGGAACATGCCTTATTTATTGTAAATGAAGTTAATATTTTGCAATATCCTTAACTAACCTAAAGTGTTCCTGTTGATCACTTTAACTGTTATTATTATTATTATTATTATTATTATTATTATTATTATTATTATTATTATTATTATTAGTAGTAGTAGTAGTAGTAGTAGTATTAGTTGTATTAGTAGTAATATTAGTAGTAGTAGTAGTAGTATTAGTAGTATAAATAGATTAAGTAGCATTAGTATTAGTTGTTGTTGTTATTGTTGTTGTTTTTGTAGTGTTTAACGCCATTTCTCAGCACACGATAGGCTATACATGGCGGCCAGTATTTAAGATGAAGGAAGAACCTAGGAAATCCCCGGAAAGAACAACCGACCCACGAGAAGCTACTGGCAAGCTTTCTCATATACCCACATTGGCTGAATCTGAGACTCGAACCGACGAAGACAGATGTGAGATGACAGTGATCCGTAACGGAGAGCGGATTAGACCACTCGGCCACTCGGCCACTCGAGGCCCCTATTAGTATTAGTATTATTAGTATTAGTAATAGTGGTATAATTAATGCTGACGTTAGTCTTGTATACATGGTAAATATTATCTCTGATTTTCTACTGCGTTGTGACAGTACATTCATAGGCATTGCATTTAATCATAGTCCCACTCTTCCCTAACAAATAAATAAAGCAAGCAACTTTAGCTATTACTGAGTTATAATATATCTTTGATCTTGTGAAAAAACTTTTTTCCTGACCGAAATTACAAGGCAGCAAGAAAATTACTATTAGACAAAATTAAAGCACATATATTATTTATTCTCGCTGGAAATACCACTTGGCGTTCATTATGACATGAAGTGATTGCAATCAAGCAACAAAAACTCCACTAATGTTGTTGTGTATAATGGATGATTCAAAAATAAAGTGCTGATCAAATTCATATATAACATTCTTGATTCGTGTCAAGGAAACTAATGGAGCAGAATACATACAACGAAAAGAATATAACCTTAGAAATAACACATGCTATTTCAAAATACGGATGATAGATATTTGATAATTATATGAAATATAATTATAGCAAGTTATAGTGCAGTCTAAACATGTCATGACGTCAAAACATTATCATGGACATATAATGATATACAGGTAGGATAATGTTTACGTACACATCAAGACTGAGTTTTTCCCTTAAATATGTAGTTAAACAAATGGCATATCAATTTCTTCAACTAATCGTTCCGATTATTATGTGACAGTGTGTTCCGAATTTTATTAGATGTTGATAAATAAAAATTGATATGAATAATTTGTTCATTTTGGAATTTGTTACGAAGTGACTTATCGGTAATACAAACGACTGAACACATATCAATCGAGCCAGCATTTTCATTAAATGCACGTACGTGTCACTTGTTCCCCAGAGCTATGCAGTTCAAATATAAAACCAAAACTAAAATTAAATATTGAATCAACGTCTGGCTCATGATGTGCCTCTAACGAGGCAGTCTATATAATCTTGTTTAAACAGTGTAGAAAAAGTTTTAAATTGAATACCTACGCATCAAGTTTCTTTTCCAGTATAAATATCGTCAAAAGAAAGACCCATACATAAAGAACACATATACCGCTCAGTTTTGGACGTGTTTTCATTTATGTATATTTGTTTAATTACTTTCTCTTTTTAATTAAATCTGAAGTGTTGTAATATTAAGAGAAACTTACTGTAATAATCAACAGATCTGAGATGGCTTCGTCGGCTCAAAAATAAATCCAATACTTTTTTTTTATTTGTAAAACTTATTTTGTTTCTTTTAAGTCAAAGCCAGAATATTGTAAGTATTCGTAATTAACTTCTGTCAATATCTTCATTAAAATCTTAACACGGAAAGCACGACTTATTAAAAATTGTTTTCCCCTCCCGCCTATGTATTAAAAGTGAATACGTCTTTATACAAAAATGGAGATTTTGTTGACTTTGAAATTGACCATCATATTGCAGCCCAGTAATTTTAATAGGTAAGAAATAAATTACACTCTACAGACATAAATCACGTGACATTTTCAGAAATATGTTCACCTTTAGTCTACCCAATATCCATTTACTTTCATTTTGTCTACTGACATCTTGTATACTCAAGAAATCATGTTATTCCGATGATGTAGATTTATACCACAATGCATTTAATTTAGCAATATACTGGTTGCTACTTTCATTGCGTGTAGTCATTTTGAAGATTATCACGTCATGGATATGACATTTAGAAAGACAACCGCACCACACTTTCGGTGCCCATGAAATCGCAAATAACTAAAACTGTCCATACTTAGTGATAGCCGGAATTTAATTTCTTTATGATGCACAGCTCTGGCTCGAGGCTGTGGCAAAACAATTAATGTAGTTCCAAGTGAAGTTTCAGAACTAGCTGTTATCAGACGTCGTCCCAGTTGTATGACTGTCGTTTCTGACCATTTTACGGAAGACAAAAAGAAAACAAAAATACCTTTTTTATTGAAATCAACAAAAGTCGTTATAATTTAAGCGAGAAAGCTCTAACGCACATGGTATGATGGTCTTATGATGGTCCATATGGATCATAAGTAGATGGCCGGATCTGATACATATCTTTGTATCTCAAGTTATCATCGAAGACATCACCTCGAATCAGTCAACAATTTCATTATGGAGGACCTATGGGTGAAAAGAAGACATATTTACATGCCACGCTTCAAGCGAAATCGTTTGAATAATAAACTAATATATATATATATATATATATATATATATATATATATATATATATATATATATATATATATATCCATATATATATCCATTGTGAATTGTTCAACAAAAGTGTTACATATAATCACTTATGCAAGAAAATATGCATATTTAAATATACTCTTTTATAATATTTTGCAAACACAATAATCATGACGTGTAGTCTAAGACCTTGTATGTTAGACTTTAAAATGTAATCGAGTTAAAACAACTATAATTACCCCGAACATGTTAAATGAATACACGTACAAACTGTGTTTTCGTTGTGCACACGGGAGTGAAACAGCGTTGACGACACACGAATAGTTAAATGTTACTGAGTACACAAATTACCACAGACCAGCTCTGATTATACATACTATGAACTAAATACAAGCGAATTGGAAGCTGCCAACATTGACCTAGACCGAATTGGAAGCTGCCAACATTGACCTAGACCGAATTGGAAGCTGCCAACATTGACCTAGACCGAATTGGAAGCTACCAACATTGACCTAGACGTAATGGATGCAATGTATTTCAGACATATGTTTGTATTTCAAATAACAGAAGAGAAGTATATGAAAATTTTCTGAATCATTCGAGCGTTTTAAATGGTGGAGCGAAATGATATACCAATGCATGATTAAACTTTGAAAGATTCCATATATAACAGTACGACCCACGAAAAACACTCCTTTTTAACAAAAAAAGTTACTTTTTTACCACCGTCTATATCTGATTTAACGTTAGGCCATACTTTTTAATATGTCAAAGGTTTTCACTAAGGTGGGATTTACGACTTCATTGTAATTATTTTACAAAAGTAATAAATAAGCATTATGTGCCTTCGTTTGATGTTGACTTCAAGCGCACTTTGTCGCTGCCTGACTTGACAGTTTACGATAATTACGTTATGTGCTCAGTCTTGTGAATCTCTCCTATACCCAGCATATATGAATTTATAAGCAAATGTATCAAATGTAAGTGGAGTTGGCAATGAATAACTTATAGCGGAATACATTAATTTTAGACATTATAGTTAACATTTTTTCCCGACTTTTAACATTTTTGCTGAAGCGAAAACCATTACTGGGTAGTAATTGACAATCTTTTTTCTCATTGTCATGGTTCAAATGTAATTTACAAGATGTTGCAGATATACATGAGAGACAGACACCCACGCTAAGATGACTAATATACAGAACCTATATAAAATGACATCACACATCCTTTTAGGTCATATTGTGTCTAAGTCAAGATAGCGCGTGCTGTACATGTAAGTTATACCATTATAATGGAAACAGTGTCCAAATGTGCACACAAAATATTCCAAAATCATTACATCGGTATTTTTAGTAACATAGTGAAGTTTGAGATTTGACAAGTAATCAGGGTTAACTCCATCTTTAATCCATGACTTTATCCCCCACCCTGCAAACACCTGAACATCTGTGACGAATCCCCGTATATTCCAGATCGTGCTCAACACACAGTATGTTTCAGCCTCTGTATATTATGTAACCATCACGTTTCCTCTACCATCACGTTTCCTCTACCATCACGTTTCCTCTACCAATACTTTTCCCCACTGGAAAGTTTTATTTGCACAAATGTGGATCCGTGATTTTTACCCAAGATGATCAAAAAGTGATGTTCTCATGGAATAGCACAGTCCGAACAATGCTGCCGACGTGAGCTGGTATGTCTTATTAATCTGCGCCTATCTGCTTATATGTAGTTTTTCTTGTTTAAGAGATAAATGGAAGATTCTACGTGACTGTAATTCTCAAAGAGAAACCAAACAGTTGTTTCATAGTACAATGTAATCTTTCATTGCCAAATATAGCCCCGTAACTAATACATCTTGGAGTCTACTCAATTTGTTCACAAACATAGCAAAATTACTTTAGAAAAGCAACGCAATTATTGCGTATAGACAGCTTATGAATTTGATCATTTTATTAGAACTGAACCAACAGCATAACAATATTTTTTCATTATATTGCTTGTAACAGACTACGGTGCTCTCAATGTACAAATATAAGATACAATGTTTACTTTAAAAGCTCCGGTACAAAAAAAGTTTTCTTTTCGTTATCAACTGGTCTGATTTTTATTTTATAATCTGCACACAAAAAAACTTAACATACACTATATTGGACAATCACTTCAATTCGTTTCTACGAGAATGAATATTCATTGTTTTGCTATAAAATTTTGTATGCATCGTCAGTTCTCTAATGTTTCAATACACTCTTTACTTGACTTTTCTCTCATGACAATTGGTATTGTGCACGGAGAGATTAATAGACAGCTAAAAACAAAGTGTATGGATTCAAAGTTGAGATACTTTGTATCTCAATGACCTTAATACCACTGTATACAATTTCAACAAAAGAATTGATATATTGATATATCCTTTATAACGTCTTTTTTTAAATATATGTTTGTATGTATGACTATTTGCATCTACATTATTGGACTAGGACAATTCTCAAGCAATTGATTATACAAAGCGATCACATTATTGATAGAAGAACTGTGATAATCTATATAAATAAAACCCGACTAATGCATGATATCCAAACAAACCTAACCAGTTTGTTACTTTCCACAGCAGCACACATTGACAAGTGATTGCGTTTATTCTACAGTACAGAAACAACCATTCTGAGCAGTTTACGATTTTTGCTTTTGGTTTTGATAGTGTAAAGATTACAGTTATCGCCTTCTTTGACCTGTCTGCGGCATTGTCACAATTGACCATTATGTATTACTTCACTGTGTCAGCATATATTTTGAATTCATGATGCAGTCTGCTGTTGGACAATTTCTACTTAGCCATCATTATACCCATTGTATATATACATATAGACAATCCATTCTAGTTGATCTATGTTTCTGGTGTTCCACAAGGCCCTATAATCTTCATGCTGTACACTCAGCGACTCACAAGTGTCATGCATAGATCGACATCCTCCGTCTCTCCATTTGCATGCTGGTGATACTCAGATATTCCAATCTATTTGCCCAACTGACGTTGAGACTACCATTCAAGGCGTAGAGAGGTGAGTATCCGATGTGATATCATGGATGAAATGTAACAAGCTGAAAATAAATGATGATAAAGCTGAAACTACCTCGATCACCATGCAAAGATTATTTATTCACATCCTTTACTTCAAACAATAAGTATCAGCAATACCAACATTAAATTTTCACACAGTACGAAATATATTTCTAAATTCTCGACGGTAGGCTCCCATTACACCAACATGTCGTGTGGTTATACAAGGCATCATATCTGGCGCTGAGATGCATCATCTCCATTCACAGTTTTCTTTCTGTTCATGCCACTAAATGACTTGTGTTCATTAGTACATTCAAGACTAGACTAATGTAATGTGATCTCTCTCAGTATTTTCCAAAAGGTCAAAGCACGTTTGCTGGGAGATTATCTTTGGAGTACGAAGAATTAAACAGACATCCCCCTTCCCGGCATGTAACCTTCACTCGCTACCTGTTCGATACACAATCAAACAAAACGTCTGTTCAATTAGCTACATTTCGTTAAGTGACTTCAGTTTAATGTAACTATCTGATCTCACCTATGTGTAAAACACTTCTAGAAACTTAGGTTCATCTCCCGACACTTTCAATTTTCTTCTTCTCGCTGTTAAAACGACATCACGTGGATAACTTTATATTGCGTAAATCCACATTATTATTATTATTATTATTATTATTATTATTATTATTATTATTATTATTATTATTATTATTATTTCCCGACAAAGCTATGAATGCGAAAAGTAGTAGAAGCGAACATCAGTCGCACAATGAAATCACCGAAAAAACAGCTGTACTCGCGAAATACAAATACGTGTGTAAAGTCGATGTTCTAGTCTTTCCACACTGTGACAGTCAATACAAATCATATGTTAATCTAAAACACTTTCAAAGATGACGTCACGGTGAAGTTATTGCATCCATGGTCGGAAGTAGAAAGACTGTCGGACCCCGTCCATTTTGGGCCGTTTACAGCTCAACCGACGTAATTTTGCAATATTTAGTGAAAACATGGTACCAGGAATAATAAAAGGCAGAAATGGTTAGCCAAGACATTAAAGAATGCTGCAGTTTGATCTTCAAGCCACTGATGGAGGACGATAGTGGTGATGTTACACAAATCAAAATTCAACTTCCCCATATGCTGGATGCCACTCGGCACTGTTATTCAGGGGACTGCTCAAAATGCCGGCATTATTCAAAGGTCTATGGGGAGGAAGTACTAACAGATGATGAACCGATCAGCATACCTAGGCCCTCATCAAGTGATTCATCTTAACATGGCAGAAAAAGATACGAATATCCAGTTAGAAGTTCTGAAAATGAAACTCTTCTATGATGCTGTACAAAGACTGCGACTGAACAGAAACACACACACATAAATGTGAAGCTGTGAACAGATCAGTTTCATTACCTAAATGATGTAAGCTATTCCAGAATCTTTGAAGCAAGCGTGCATTCAACAATTCTCAAACTCAATTACAGCTTGAGATCAACACTTATCAAATGTGACTCACTCAGGAGGTACATTTTCATCAAGGACTCTTAAGATCACTGGAGTCCTTGGATAAATGCTGCACGTTACGTACCATCAGTTGTATCAAAAGCACCCCCAAACCAGGCGACCTCTTCTAGCAAGACGAGGAAATATGATACAGGCCTATCTAAGGTACAGGACGCAGCAAGGCAATAGGTAGTCTGACTACTGTAAATGACTTCTAGACACAAAGGGCGATCACTCCTATATACAGGTTTAGCAGTAGCTAATTGACACTGCAGATAGAAACGATTATCTTAATTCCATCTACAAAATGACAGTGCTCAAAGATAACAAGAACACATGGTACAGAAGGTAAACCTGTAGTGGTGAAATTCGTAGGT
Organism: Unio delphinus; assembly: GCA_029339505.1. Classification (NCBI taxonomy): domain Eukaryota; kingdom Metazoa; phylum Mollusca; class Bivalvia; order Unionida; family Unionidae; genus Unio; species Unio delphinus. Next base: position 40,975,187 of record JAQISU010001235.1, read on the forward strand.
AACACAACGCATGTTATAAGAAGTTGTGATACTATCACTTGATGAGACATATGGAGACGTTAAAACAGTTTTCTCTGAATATAGAAATCCAAAAGCAAACTAAACAAATCTTAAAAACTTACAAAATAAAAAAAGCATGATAAGACTTACCATCTGAAGGAAGGAAGAAATGAAGGAATAAAGAAAAGAATAAAGGAAGGAAGGAATATATTTAAGACAGCACTGTCATACAAGCATGTTGTACTAAAAAAGAGACCACTTTTTTCTCATTCTTACTCAACACTATCATACTGCCATCCGTCCATCCATCCATCCATTCATCCATCCATCCATCACCAATCTATCCATCCATTTATGAATCCATCCATCCATCCATTCACCATCCATCCATCAATCCATATATCCATCCTCCAACCATCCAGACAAACAGACAGACGTTCTTGCTTCTGTGACATACATAATTCAAGATGGATGTGGGTGGGAGTATAAGATATATCATGATACCTGTATTATACATTTTTATAATTTCAACTTCATCATGCAGTCTGGAAAGTCACCATGTTCAATGCAATACCCATAACCTTTGCAGCACTGCCTATTATTGTTAACGGAATGAGGTTCTAGATTTAGATGGTCTGCATTCACACACAAACTATTATGGCATAAATGGGATGCATCAAGCTCCTTTGGAATAGACTTCTCAACTTGACCTGTCTGTGGACATGCTTTTTCTTCCATGTGTTTGTCTCAGGGTCCCTATATTCCCTATATGACAATAGTCCATTTAATCTATAGGAAGTTACATTTTCTATCCAAAATCTAAAATCACTACTACATGCTAGCATAGAATTTATAGAGAGTTTCGCTGACAGTCTTTGAATTGTTTTACATTAATTGACTAAACAGTAAAATTAAATATGACTGTATTTTTCCCGTGACCGTGTATTATTCAGACCAAAGAAAACTTAATTTACCTTGATTTCCTATTTACCACCAGGCCCTGCCCAAAGGCAAGGTGAATGAGGCAACCGTCTTGGGCTTCGCAATTTCAGAAAATCAATTGTTTTGCTTGGGTCCCGTTCATCGCTTGCTGCCTTGGGCCCCGCACATCCTATTTTCAAAAATATTGTTACAAGCTTTCCGCCGCATTGGGTAATCTTGATTTTGTTGAATGTTTCGACTTGTTCGTTAGCATTATTACCCTTCTCATGTAAATAAATACAAAAATACAAAATAAATAAATAAATAAATAAATTTTTAAAATATTACTATCAATGTGTGAATGGAATAGACAGATTAAACGTTTTGTGCTTTCTAATTAGTTTTGCTTTAGTCAGTCTCATAGTCTGTCTGGAGAAAAATATTTCTGTTTTGCAGTTAAAATAATGGTTTAGTACGGTTAAGCAGAAGCGGCTTAATAAAGTCAAAATGAAATTTAGCAGCCATGTCCATATTTTTTTTATAGAAAACCCACTATATTGGATTTCGTTCCATTTTAACCAATGCTATAATTTGTATTGATTAATTTTTTCCATACTTGGATGCAAGCAATTGTTGCACACACCTTGTTCAGACATAGCTTTACATGTCAAAATAAAATTTGGTCGGTACATAAATATGTGTATAAAGCTTGTGGCATGTCAATGCAAAAGGCGTGTGTTGTTTTGTTTAAACTGTTTTATTTCACTACCATGAGAGAAACACAATTTACAAAACCAAATCCAGCTTTCGATTTAAAATGTTATTATTTTAAAGCCTGTTTTAATAACGCTTCATTTTCACATAAAAATGAGTTTAAAACAGTTTTAATAAGAAATGGAATATATGCGACTAATCAATACACACACACACAAACACACACACATACACACACATACACACATAGACACACACATACACACACACAAAATATAAAGAGAGAGAGAGAGAGAGAGAGAGAGAGAGAGAGAGAGAGAGAGAGAGAGAGAGAGAGAGAGAGAGAGAGAGAGTGAGAATCAAGTCTTAAACAAAGTTGCATGGAAAAACAAAATCTTTATATATACCAATTTCATCAATAATTTTTCCCTAGAATGATGAGAACGCTGCAACCACTAGGCTACAGAAGCGGTTATACTTAGAAGTTGGATCAGAAGTCCAAATAAATCAAATATTCCCAGTGAGTTCCAGTAATGTTATGAATGAAAATCAATATATTGTGCTGACGTGTCAATAGTCTGGAATCGTTTGACGTGCTACCACCGGTCTTTTGAGAATCACAATGCTATAATCTGAAGTGTCTTTAAATGAATTCAGTAATAACAAAATAGCTGCTGGTGTCAGCATAACATCCCTTGCTGGGCCATCATTCTTCATGACTGCGAGATGATACCACTTTGCTAGACATCTCTATAAAATGCCACACTGCAAGGATCGCAATGATATGTCTGCACAATTGTTATAGCTACGTTATAAATTCCAATCTTTTACTGCAATTTGCACCATGTTTCTTTTGTTGCATGAAATCGTTAAGAGTGCTTTCCGCATCATCAGTAGCACCGAAAGTATTTCAAATGGAAATTTTACTCTGAAATTCAAGTGTAACAATGCACTTCTGATGGATATCCAAATGTTAATTCAAATAAACTAAGCATTTTGTGTCTTACTACCTATACCATTAGCTTTGACGAAGGACAATGACATGATGCAAAGAACACAATGAAAATGCATGCTATCCTATAATCTACCTTGGACGTGGTTGTACAGAATGGATTTCCTGATTGCGTCAAAAGATTACATCGTTTGCCATACATACATTTTTCTCCTCCACCAAAGAGTCTAACACCATACCAGCATTCTGGAATAATAGAATCCGAATATCTCTTCAAACTGAAGAAGTACAAACGATATCTGCTTTAGTTCATTAAGGTCCTCTAGAAGAATTGTCATTTGTTCATTGTGGGTAGCTAGTTTCTTTTTTTTTTTGGTATTATTCACCTCCTTTGATCGTAATTATGTAGAATTGTTAATTAACGACTAGGTGATTTTACAGCGTAGAAAGGTTTCTGGGAATGTCTAAATGATTAATAGTTTCCTCTCGCATAAAAAAAACGATTAACTGCAATTAATTGCGAACTTGAAAGAAAAGAAATTGGGAAGACATAATCGCTGTCCGTTTACAGATTTGCTTTTGAGATGGACTATGTACAACGGAAACAAAGCTAACTACGCACATTGGGCTTTCAAGGTCCCCGTGTGCCTTTTCTAAGCTGACCGCACACACGTATAATATTTACACAGACATAAACGTAAATAATATATCGATATATACATACATATATATATATATATATATATATATATATATATATATATATATATATATATATATATATATATATATATATATATATATATATATATATATATATATATACCCTACACTGGCTACCCATTCGATCCAGAATCAGACACAAAATTTGTTCTCTTTGCTACATTTCACTGACCGACTCCAGTCCTACATACCTATTCGGCCTCACTCATGTGTACACACCAGCAAAATACTTACGCTCCTCTTCTGACAATCGTATACTGATTGTTCCCACTATGCAAACAAAGTCCTATGGACAACGTTCTTTTGCATACCAGGGCCAAGCAATGTTGAAGAAATTTACACAAAGACACAGTGATCCCTTTCAAAGGGTGCTCTTAAAATTCAACTTTTTCGACTGCAAGAAGAAACTTAACGACCTAATAATGTTTCGTACCTTAGATAGTTTCATCATTATTTATGTTTTCTAATTTCATGGTGGTTTTTGTATTTTTTTTCTGTAGTCATATCATTATAGATGTTGTAAAGCGCTTAGAGCTTCTAAAATAGTATGCGCTATACAAAGTCCTCATTATTATTATTATTATTATTATTATTATTATTATTATTACACACACACACACACACACACATACACACACACACACACACACACACACACACACACACACACACACAGTACATCGTCTTACAGTGTCTCATTATAAATATAATAACTGTTTCCTTTGGTCTGTGGTGGCTTCGCCTGTCTTGGACGTGATGGGTTAGTTTTGCAGATAGGGCCTGGTCGACTTATTAATACAATCATACATGCTTCTTGCAGAGGTTCAGCCAGTAGGTGTTGACGCAACGATGGCCAGTCTGCTGTGCGTTGTCCCTGCCAGTCCTGAGTCCATGCAGTGTAGTACGTCTAGATGCAGCCCTGTATGCCAGAAGGGCTTTCTTCTTTGCCTAGTCACGGGCTGCATCTCTTCCTAGTTGGCCTCATACCTTTCGACATTTTTGCGCTCCTTCTTCCCGTAGGCAGTAATGACTGAATTGTACACAGCGTCCTGGAGGTGGGACACCATGTAGTCCTTGCTGTCATCAGGTGTCGCATTGGTGATAGGTTACTGTAGTTTGCTGATGAACTGCTGTGCTTTCCCTTGGCTACTTGCACAACAGGTGTTGATGTGTGGGTGACCCTTCTTTCTTGGCCTAGTGTAGCTTCATTGGTATTATTTGCACCTTGCTAGCAGCCTGGTGAATCTCCATGCATTTGAAGAAATTGTTGGTCACACATACGCTGTGGGAACAACACATCTTCAGCAATCACTGGACTATTTTCGTCGACCTTGCCCCTTCCGTGAGAGCCAACATAGTTGGACCAAACTGCTTGGTCCGCTCCCACATTAGCATTAAAGTCTCTAAGTAGGTATATGCATTTAGAGTTGGTGATACTGGATATTGCCTGATACAGAGCCTCATAACATTCTCTCAGTACCTGATGACGGATGTTCAACGAATGTGACTAGCGTGCGCTTTACAGCAAAGCCGACACCTGGTTGTTTAGGTTCATCCGAGGGCTTCCCTTGTCAAAAGAAAAAGTAGATGGCTTCCCTGATGGTGCCGCTGTCAGTCAGTCAGGTCTCCTGGAGGCAGGCAATAACGACGCTTAGTTGTGAGAGTTCCGTGTTAATGACGGCAATATTCCATGCGTCGTTGATCTGCTGCAAGTCAGCTGCCAATCCAGGACACATGGTCATGGTGTTTCAGCTTGCAAAACAAAGAGCTGGAGTCTTCAGTTTTCTTCGTTGAGTCTCGCCAGGTGCGGAGTTTGTAGCACTTGTCGAGATGGTTCTCTGAGCTCCACGCACCCAGTGAAGCAGGCAGGCCATTGCCGTTAGCACCTTTCTGAATGGGAGCTGCCGGAGTGAGGCGGGCGGTAGCTTCTCAGTGAGACACTTTAATCACTACCATCATCAGAAGTACCCCCTAGCACTAAACTCTATGCCAATCAAGCTTTGATGTAGAACCTGTAAACTGCTACTGTTGAAATTTCCTCTCCAGTGGAGCTATGAAACCTGGGCAATGTGTTATGTAGAATCAGCTGTAGCCAATGCAGCAGATTCCCTGTCTCCACGCAGCTGGTGGACCCAACGATTGCCGATACAGTTTGGCATTAACCGCGTCGTAGATATTGCCGGAATGAAGTTCATGTCAATATCAAGACCGCCCTATCGACTCCGTCTCCGAATTTTCTGTTTGAATTTACTCTTTTAGCCTTTCCCGTGAGTGGGTATTACAGCAAGGCAGCAGAGGTTTGGGATCAGAGTGTTTCTTCTTCTAGATGAGCTACCATCCATGGTTTATGTGTTCCGTCTACCCGAGACAACTGGTTTAAAGGCACCATTGACCCGCCTTCACCCCATTCTCCTTTTAGTGGAAGCATGGTTTGCCGGACGTCGAAGATAAGCCATTCGTGAAGGCTAGGAGCTGGATTTTAGTTGACAGAGTCGATCAGAGACGCAAGCCGTATGGGGCATTTCTGGAGGGGTGATGCGCTCACACCTAGGCAATGACAACCATGGACCAAATTATTATTATTATTATCATGATTATTATTATTATTATTATTATTATTATTATTATTATTATTATTGCTATTATTATTATTATTATTATTATTATTATTATTATTATTATATATATATACACACACACACACACTCACACACAAAGAGGTCCAGTTTTTAAATACAAACAACTAAAAAATGTCTATAAATGGGATTATTTGCTGAATTCAGGCTTTGAAACTGGATTAATCAGGACTAAATAAACAGTCACGTGATGATTTGGAAGTGTTTAAGCCTATTGCCTGTATGCATTGTCTTCGATTATGAGCTGAAATTGAAAATTACCATTGTGGGAATGATTCATACATGAACTTTGAGTTGCTCTTCATTTACTTTTAAATACAAGACTGTCAAACCATGGTCTTTAAGAGCATTTTATATTTCTGACGTTTGGTAGAAGCGCTTTGATTTAAATTATGAATTAGAATTTCTCTTCGTGTTCAATGTGTAAAGAGCGCTTAATACATGTGTACTATGTCACACTAAACGATGTAACTGGATAGTCCATTTCGACATGGAGTAAATGCATTAGTTTGGTCACAAACTCTGATAATGATCTATGTAATTATATCATTTGCTTCTAATTACTTTTTCGTGAGTCTGAAACTGTTTTATTTCTTAAGTGTTAATCAAAGACAAGTAATATCAATGATGCAAAAAATTAATTGTTAACTATTGTTACACGCACAGGGGTATTCACTTGACCGAGCGGTGTCAAAAACCTGGCGCGAGTCCCGCTGGAAGTCATATGTTTTCCCCAAATTTCCAAAAACTTCCATACAACTTTGAGTTGTAAAATGGAAAGTCAGACGTGTCTGCTTTATTTAATAAATTTTGCTCCTATCAATTGGTGACCACAGATGAAACAACTTGTCCAAAAGTCCATTAACCGCACCTTTGCATGGTTTTTCTTCATTATCATCAGATTTCCGTACCGCCAGCCCGTTATGCCATAGAAAATACACTAGTATTCCCGCTCTAACTGGGAAATATTTAACTGCGCGACCCTAGGACAGTCAATCCGCAGAATTTCCGGCGTATCACGCTCATATAAATACGCCTATTTTCCACCTGTACACATCACGAGGTTAGAGAATGCGTTCTTCAGAGACACCTTTTCTTACGAACCTCAAACAAGTCAACCATGACTTCAATGCCCAAATATTTTTCAACTCAGTCTGTGGCAGACGATCCTATTTTCTCACTGCTAATTTACTACTAATTCCACTCCTACAGTGACCGAAAACCTTAAGAAAACCTATTCCCAAACGCAAAAGTTTGGAACACTATCACATCACGATTCAACTATAATTGCGGTGTGCACTATCATTTCTTCATGCTGCTAAATAATTAACACGTGCTTTGAATTGTCCTTCACTATTTTCCAAATTGACACTATTCCATTCATGCAAACAAGTCAAACTATGCATGATGGAAACCTCGCTGGACCTTATATGATCGTGAAGATGCATGTGGACAATCTTTTTCTTCTTAATGTACACTGTACAAATCCATTCTCAACTGTCAAGTCGCTAACAGTTCAATGACAAACAAAATACAGGATCATTCCTGTACTCCCCACGATGTTAAAGAATGCGTTCTTCAGTGTAACACCTCCTCTTACGAACCTCAAAAATAAGTCAACCATGACTTAAATGTCCAACTGACGCCCACATTGTAACCGCAGAACGCTAAACTTGACACTGTCTTTTCAATTATCTTTTCATCACTTAAACGTACCCTACAGCAACACAAAAATAAAAAAAACAGTCCACCAACCTCCAAAATAACCATACATAATACCGTTATTTCGGGCTAGGAATATTTCCATGGCGCCGAAGACCAAATAATCACACAAATAAATCTAAGAATTGCTTAAAAACGGGGTGCTGTCAAATATACATACTCCAAATTTATTACAATATGTACGAAGGATCTTGTAAACAAATATCAAAATGTGAATCTCCTTTACTTCTTTTATTGCACGCAAATTAAACAAACTCGAGGAGGTTACATCGGTTGTATAAAGTTACGTCTGTTCAGCGTCTTCTGCTAGACTTTACCTTCTCATTCAAAGCAAACAATGTGTCGGGTCTGCTCTTCACAGCTTTTATTATTTGTACAAGTTAGACTTTAAAACCAGTGAAGTCTACGATAGTTTCAAATATTGATAATGACATCGACCTCATCTCCACAACAAGGTGTCCTTAAGACGAAGAAAGCCTTTATACCAATCATTTATCACTTATTTGTACGATTCTAAATTAATATTGATGTTTGTTTAAAAAAGCATCAAAAATTAACAATCACACGTATTTTTACTCTTGGCCTTGTAAATAAAAATTATCCATTTCAACGCACCATTATGCGTGCGTTTCAGGCGAACGTCAGATAGTTAACTCAAATCGAATCCAATGCGTGATATATGATCGGAAAAATCATCAAACTGTGTGTGATATACCTTATATACTTGCTTATCAATTGAATCGAACAACAAACAACACAGACCCTGATCTGATATCACGTAATGCACCCTAAGACCATGGTCTATATTGTTTGTTTCAACAAACTGCTTTGTCTCAGATATGCAGCTTATCGTGCGACTGCAGATCTGGTTCATTGTAATTTTGGTTGTTCTCGACTTTGAAATGAGTAAATCCGTTAAATATTATTTGTCCGAAAAATATCTATGCTCATATCCTAAACAATTTTAAAAAAGGGAATCAGATTTTTTTTTCAAATTTGTTTGTCTCTACCGCCACCAACTACATTTGCATCCAAAAATTGATTTACAGCTCTATTTTGAATATTTGAGGAAATGAAACCAAGATTGTATTATATTAACCGATGGAACAACGTTTCCTGATTAAATTGTTTACTTTTCTAAAACTTGTAATTATGATGTAATAAATAGAAGAATTACAGTGGATGGGTATTTACAATACATTGCCATTTGTTATATTGGATTTTAATTTAATATTAATTGCTATTGGTACAATCGATGTTACGGAGGATGGGTATTTACGATACATTGCCATTTGGTAAAATCGAAGTGTTACAGTGGAATGGTATTTACTATACATTGCCGTTTGGAAACTTCAATTGGTATTTGGTTACATTGATGGATTACAGTGGAATGTTATTTAATGTATATGTCCATTTGGTAAAATTGATGTCTTACAATGGATGTGTATTTATTATACATTGACATTTTATTAAATCGATGCGTTACTGCGGAATGGGTATTCAATGTACATTGCGATTTGGTAAAAATCGATGCGTTACGGTGAATGGGTATTTACTGTACATTGCCATTTGGTAAAATCAATGAGTTACATTGGATGGGTAGTTACTATATGATACAATTTTGTGAAACCGGTGCATTACAGCCAATGGTTTTTTAACATACACTGTCATTCGGTAAAATCGTTGCAATATCGACGATGTTTTTTTTACTAAACACTGCCATTTGATAAAATCAACGCGTTTCAGTGGATGGTATTTTAGGTGTTTTACTCTTTATTGTCATTTGGTAAAACTGATGCGTTACTGTGGATGTAAAACTGATGCGTTACTGTGGATGTAAAACTGATGCGTTACTGTGGATGTAAAACCGATGCATTACAAACAATATTTTTTTTTAACATACACTGCCAGTTGGTAAACGCGATGCGATATCGACGATGTATATTTACTATAAATGCCATTTGGTAAAATCGATTCATTACCGTAGATGGGTATTTAATGTACAATGCCATTTGGTACAATCGATGTGTTGCGGTCGATGGGTATTTACAGTACAATGCCATTACTGTGGATTTGTCTTTAATGTATATTGCAATTATGTAAACTCGATTAGTAACAGAGGATGTATATTTACTATACATTGCCATTTGGTAAAATCGACGCATTTCAGTGGATGGTGTTTTATTCTTCATTATCATTTGGTAAAATCGATGCGTTACTATGGATTTGTATTTTCTTTACACTGCCATTTGTTAACATAGATGCGTTACAGTGAATGGGTAATTTACTGTCCATTGCCATTTGGTACAATCAATGTGTTACAGATGATTCGTATTTACCATATATTTCCAGTTGGTAAAATCGACGAGTTACAATGGATGGGCATTTACTATACAAAACCATTTGGTAAAATCGTTGCGTTACAGTGGATGGTTATTTACTGTAAATTGCCATTTGGTAAAATCGATGGATTACAGTGGATTCGTATTTACCATACATTGCCCATTGGTAAAGTCGGTGTGTTATAGTAAATGGGTATTTACTATACATTGCCATTTGGTAAAATTGATGAGTTACAGTGGATGTGCATTTGATATACAAAATCATTTGGTAAAATTGATGAGTTACAGTGGATGTGCATTAGCTATACAAAATCATTTGGTAAAATTAATGAGTTACAGTGGATGTGCATTAGCTATACAAACTCATTTGGTAAAATTGATGAGTTACAGTGGATGTGCATTAGCTATACAAAATCATTTGGTAAAATTAATGAGTTACAGTGGATGTGCATTAGCTATACAAACTCATTTGGTAAAATTGATGAGTTACAGTGGATGTGCATTAGCTATACAAAATCATCTGGTAAAATTAATGAGTTACAGTGGATGTGCATTTGCTATACAAAATCAATTGGAAGAATCGATGTGTTACAGTGGATGGGTATTTAATATACATTGTTATTTGGTACAAGCGTTGCTTTATAGTGAATGGGTATTTACCATACATTGTTATGAGGTATAATCGTCGCCTTACAGTGGATGGGTATTTACTATACTTTGCTATCTGGTAAAATCGTTGCCTTACAGTGATTGGGTATTTACTGTATATTGCTATGTGGTATAATCGTTGCATTACAGTGGACGGGTATTTACAATACATTGCTATGTGTTATAATCGTTACGTTTCAGTGGACGGGTGTTTACTGTATATTGTTTTGTGGTATAACCGTTACGTTAGAGTGGATGGGTATTTACTATACACTGCCATTCGGTAAACTTAACTTAGTTAAATTGTGGCTTGAGGCATCTTAAATCAGATATGAGACCAGAAGGAAAAGCGTATATTGTAAGGATAAAGAGCACAACGTATAATAAATGTACAATTATCAGCCTGGCATGTTCTTTTTGCTGCCTTTTCCCTGTTTTAAAATTCGCCATATTTTAGTAGCAATTAATGTCCCGTATCCCTTGAAACGGCAATCCCGTATGGCTTCCAAAGCAGTCAACATCCCATATGCCTTCCAAAGCAATCAACATCCCATACGCCTTCCAAAGCAATCAACATTCCATATGCCTTCTAAAGCAGTCAACATCCCATATGCCTTTCAAAGCAATCAACATCCCATATGCCTTTCAAAGCAATCAACATCCCATATGCCTTTCAAAGCAGTCAACATCCCAGATGCATTTCAAAGCAATCAACATCCCATATGCCTTCCAAAGCAGTCAACATCCCATATGCTTTTCAAAGCAATCAACATCCCATATGCCTTCCAAAGCAGTCAACATCCAAGATACCTTTCAAAGCAATCAACATCCCATATGCCTTCCAAAGCAGTCAACATACCATATGCCTTCCAAAGCAATTAACATACCATATGCCTGCCAAAGCAGTAAACATTCTATATGCCTTCCAAAGCAATTGACATCCCATATGTCTGCCAAAGCAGTCCACATATCATATGCATTCCAAGGCATTCAACATCCCATATGCCTGCCAAAGCAATCAACATCTCATATGCCTTCCAAAGTAATCAACATCCGATATGCTTTCCAGAGCAATTATTATCACAAATGCCTTTTGCAGCAATCAACATCACATATGCCTTCTGAAGCAATCAACATCACATATGCCTTCTGAAGCAATCAACATCCTATATGCCTTCTAAAGCAATCAACATCTCATATGCCTTCCAAAGCAATTAACATCCCACATGTCTTCCAAAGTAATCAACATCCTTTATGCCTTCAAAGGCAATTAACATCCCATATGCCTTCATGAACAATCAACACCCAATTTACCTTCCAAAGGAATCAACACCTCATATATCTCAGACAAAACAATTAGGTTTAGTCTTTTTTAATGTCTATCTCGTAATTATTTCGATTCACTTTCTAATCAACAAATCTTCAATATGCATTCGTTCTATTAAGAGTTTCCTCTCCTTAATGCATTGCCGTTAATAAAAATATTGTTAAATAAACTACTTAGGTTTATATAATTCAAGATAAATATCAAAAACTTTTTTTCGTAACATGAAAATTTCAAATTATGAAAATAGAAATTAATAAATGGTGAAGACTGCTTTAATGTTTGAAGTAAAAAGAGTTTGATCGATGACTTCCTCCAAAAAGTGTCAGATGTATTGTCTATATAAGACGTTTTACCGATTGGACAGAATGATGGGATTTTAGCTTTATTTTCATATAGCTTCGGTCGTGGGTTCAAACCGAGGCATACTAACAATGGAACTAACATCTGCCTCGCTTGGCGCTCAGCATTAAGATGTTAGTGTTAGGATTGGTCGGCCTAGTGTCAGGATACTGTGACTGAGTGGGACATCATGATACATGTCTAAGGCATGACGCCCCAGTACTAGACATCACTATAAACTGCTTAACTGCATGTATCGCAGTATTTGAATGAAAAATGTTTTTTAAACTACATTTAAATTCCAGATCTCTCTCTCTCTCTCTCTCTCTCTCTCTCTCTCTCTCTCTCTCTCTCTCTCTCTCTCTCTCTCTCTCTCACACACACACACACACACACACACACACAAACAAACACACACACAAATTAATGGTAGCTCTAGTGTTAGTTCACTTTCAGTCATAGTTAATACTGGCTTACTAGGGATACAATACTGAGAGTAAATCAGCATCCAGTCATTTGTTTCCGAATGTCATTATTAATGGCCATACAAAATGCTGTCGTTTCAGATAATGTCTTATAGCGTTTACTGTATAGTGTTCTACGTTTTCAGTAAGCACTCTCGTAATTAGGTAATAAAAAAGAAGATTTTCTAAAGACAAAAGAAACAAACAGAGCTTTCAAACTTAGTGACATTTGAAAACACATTTTAAATCTGTTTCTGGATGTTATAACTTGTTAACTGAAGACAGTTCATTTTCAACTGTTCTCAAAAGATGGCTCCATACTTGTATTCGTAAATGGTTGTTTGCCTAAAAAGATAACGTCAGTCATATGTGATAAGTAAAGCAGACTCATGAAAATAGGTCGTATAGAAAACGGTCACAATTATCTCTATGTTTCTGAAATTGATGGACATCCATACCCTATATACCAGCTTGAACGTAAGATCAGCTTGATGGACATCCATGCCCTATATACCAGCTTAAAAGTTAGATCAAATTGATGGACATGCATATCATTTATACCAGCTTGCAAGTTAGATGAAATTGATGGACATGCATACCATATATACCAGCTTGTAAGTTAGATTAAATTGATGGACATGCATATCATTTATACCAGCTTGCAAGTTAGATCAAACTGATGGACATGCATACCATATATACCAGCTTGTAAGTTAGATCAAATTGCAAACTGCACATAGACCAGGATTTGCTGGTTGGGTCTTGTATACGACACATCATCGCCTAGATAATTTTAATAATTCTTATCAAAATAAATTTGTTTTATTAATTGTTACATAGTATAGTTAGACAATGTGTTATCCATCCGACAGTTAACAAGTTGAAGGAGAAGGAAGTATGCTCATTGAATCCTAATTAAGCAATGGAAAGTATACGGGATGTAAAAACTTCTAAAATCTAACTCAACAACGTTTTCAAGAGTATTCTATGATTATACTCACATGGACAAATAAAACATTTTCGCAGTCGATCATACCATTTTCTATATGCCTTAGCATTTAACTGGAAATATAACTTTTTATTTTATCAGTCACCGATGGCATATCAGAAACACTGAAATGTGTTTGTATATCAAAATGACTCTCATAACAAAATTCTCATATATATGAACCTTTCACCACTACTTTCACATTTCTTCCATTTTTGACATAAATCACAGCACACTAATTTGTTCTGAGTTTCCCCCAGTATCAAAACAGTGCTTTTATATATTTTTTGCTTGCACAAACATATCTTTGCAATGCAAAGCACACCTTCGATAAAGCTAGTTATAGAAAAAGATCAGTGCTCGGTTTATTGAATTAATGGACATTTTACAAACTTCGTCTTAATAATTATGTCCTAAGATGTAGTCTCACTAGTTTCCGCAATGATGGAATCCCACTAGGTCCTCACAGACTGAGTCCTTCTAGTTATTTAGAGATGGAATCCCACTAGGTCCTCACAGACTGAGTCCTTCTAGTTATTTAGAGATGGAATCCCACTAGGTCCTCACAGACTGAGTCCTTCTAGTTATTCAGAGATGGAATCCCAATAGGTCCTCACAGACTGAGTCCTTCTAGTTATTCAGAGATGGAATCCCACTAGGTCCTCACAGACTGAGTCCTTCTAGTTATTCAGAGACGAAGTTCTACTAGGGCTTCACAGATTTAGTTCTTCTAGTTATTCAAAGATGAAGTTACACTAGGTCCTCACAGACTGAGTCCTTCTAGTTCCTCAAATATGAAGTTCCAATAGTTTAAATAAGCAACCCACATTACAGCTCATGACTTGTTTAAACAATTGGAAACATTGCACATACAACAGATAGCTGTTTTGACACGAGTGCTTGATATAACATCTATTCATATTTCAATGAGTGTTTTGTGTCCTCTCGTTAGTCACCAAGAGTAAAGCTTTTTTCGCACGTTGTAATAGTAACATATTTAAAATGGAGGAAGGACTACTTTGAAGTAAAACAAAACCATACAAACAAACACATCAAGGAATTCTTCTTCTTCTTCTTCTTCTTCTTCTTCTTCTTCTTTTTTATTTTTATCAGTACAGTTATTATTATTATTATTATTATTATTATTATTATTATTATTATTGCTGCTGTTGTTATTATTATTATTATTAATTATTATTATTATTACTATTTGAACCTGTTTCTATTAATTTAGCACGGACAATCGTGATGAAAAGTGCACCAAAGTCTTGTGAACTTGATCCAATTCCGACATCAATGCTGCTTGCGTGCTTTTACCCAATATTGCCTTCACTAACTGATGTTATTAATATCTCTCATCGCGGGAATTCCCATCATTTTTCAAAACTGCCATCGTAAAACCACTGCTGAAGAAACCAACACTGGACCATAACGATTTAAAGAACTACTGCCCAGTTTCTAATCTCCCAATCATATGAAAAATCTTAGAAAAGGTTGTTCTAACCCAACTTGTATGTCATTTGAATTCAAACAGTCTTTTCAGCAATGTACAGTCTGCATATCGCCCTTGCCACAGCACGGAAACTACTCTTCTGAAAGTATTTAATGACATTCTCTCTGCTTTGGATAGTGGAAAGATTATAGTCCTCACTCTCATGGATTTATCTGCAACATTTGACACAATAGACCATGATATATTACTTCACCGTCTCCAGCATGTATTTGGCATTCAGAATATAGCCTTACAGTGGTGCAAGTCCTATTTAGTCAACAGGATACAAATTATATCTGCAAATGGAATACTCAGCGCTCTCAAGTGTCATAGATCATCACCCAGTGTCGCATCAATTGTATGCTGATGACACCCAAATATACAAGTCTAGCCACCCAACTGAAGTTGGTGCTACCATCCATGGAGTAGAGAGGTGCATTTCTGATGTGAAATCATGGATGACATGTAACAAGCTGCAGATGAATGATGATAAAACTGAGGCTATTCTAATCACAACACAAAGACTTTCTCATTCACATCCTTTACCTCAGACAATAAATATCAGCAACACCAACATTAAATTCTCACAGTCAGAACGAAACCTAGGCGTTACTCTAGACAATACTCTCACATTGCACCAACATGTCATAAACATATGCAAGGATGCATATCTTGAATTGAGACGCATCAGTTCCTTTCGTAAATATCTTTCAGTTGATGCCACTAAAACACTTGTGTTCATTAGTACTTTCAAGACTGGACTGGTTCGTCACAATATTTGCTCCAGAAACTTCAAAAAGTTCAAAACACAGCTGCACGGATCATCTTCAGAGTACCTCGATTAGAGCACACATCACCACTGCTCTGTACATTGGCTATCGACTCGATACAGAATCAAACACAAAATATGTTCTCTGTGCTATGTTTCACTGACAGACTCCAGTCCAACATACCTATCCAGCCTCACCCATGGGTATACACCAGCTAGATCCTTACGCTCTTCTTCTGATAATCGTATACTCATTGTTCCCACGGTGAAAACAAAGTCATATGGACAACGTTCGTTTGCATACCAGGGCCCGGCGACGTGGAACGAATTGCCCATTGAAATTAGACACAAAGACACAGTGGTCCCTTTTAAGAGTGCTCTTAAAACTCACCTGTTTCGACTGCAGGAACAAACTTAGAGACCTATTTGTGTTTTGTATCTTATATGTTTTCAGCATGTTTTTATGTTTTCCAAATTTCATTGTTTTTGTCATTTTTTTTTCTGTAGTGTAGTCATATCATTATAGATGGTGTAAAGCGCTTAGAGCTTCTAAAGATCAGGCGCTAAACAAAGTCCTCATTATTATTATTATTATTATTATTATTATTATTATTATTATTATTATTATTATTATTTATATTATTATTATTATTATTATTATTATTATTATTATTATTATTATTATTATTATTATTATTATTTTAAATTATTATTATTGGTATCGTTATTGTTGTTGCTGTTATTGTTATTATTTACTATTATTACTGTTGTTGTTATTATTAACTTGTATTATTATTATTATTATTATTATTATTATTATTATTATTATTATTATTATTATTATAATCATTGCGTGTTTCCAAAGCCATCCTTAATAAAGTAAATATAATCATATTTTTGTTTCTAGTGATATAAATGATATCCGGGATAAAAGGCTAGAAACAAAAATTAATACACCACTACATACTTTGCCCAGTGTATTCCGTGCATTTTTGCAATGACGTTGATGACGTAGTAACACCAATCAAGATAACTCGTAAGGAAGGCAACACTAAACTAGAAGTTCTGCTCTCTTGTAACCAGACTTTTTCACTTCATTAATACATTTTAGGTATGTAATCAGTCATTCAATTATTTAGATATTTTTCTATTGTTGAGACCTTTAAATTTATCTTAATGCTATACCTGAATTATATCGGTTCTAGTGGGCATACTTGTGATTTAATGCATCTAGTGATGCCTTCTCCTATCGTGTATCTAGTAAAGTATGCTTGCTTTATACCACACCAAACAGCTACATTTAAATGGATAACGTTTCTCTATGATCAAGCTCTTTGGTAACCTTACCGCATAAGCGTCACTCAGTGCATTATATAAATGAAAGTAACAAACAAACAATTTTAAACTGAGAAAAAATGTACCTATAGTAATTATACAATTTATTCACCCGAATTGTTCCTCATATTTTCAACAAATATTATATGTATATATGTTATATGTATATATGTTATATGTGTATATGTTATATGCATATATATTATATGTATATATGTTATATGTATATATGTTATATGCATATATGTTATATGTGTATATGTTATAGGTATATATGTTATATGTATATATGTTATATGTATATATGTTATATGTATATATGTTATATGTATATATGTTATATGTGTATATGTTATATGTGTATATGTTATATGTGTATATGTTATATGTATATATGTTATATGTATATATTTTATAATTGTATATGTTATATGTGTATATGTTATATGTATATATGTTATATGTATATATGTTATATGTATATATGGTATATGTGTATTTGTTATATGTATATATGTTATATGTGTATATGTTATATGTGCATATGTTATATGTGTATATGTTAGATGTATATATTTTATATGTGTATATGTTATATGTTTATATGTTATACGTGTATATGTTATAGGTATATATGTTATATGTGTATATGTTATAGATATATATGCTATATGTGCATATGTTATATGTGTATATGTTATATGTATATATGTTATATGTGTATGTTATATGTGCATGTGTTATAGGTATATATGTTATATGTGTATATGTTATATGTATATATGTTATATGTGTATATGTTATATGTATATATGTTATATGTGTATCTGTTATAGGTATATATGTTATAGGTATATATGTTATAGGTATATATGAGGTATATATGTTATAGGTATATATGTTGTATATATGTTATATGTATATATGTTATATGTGTATATGTTATATGTGCATATGTTATAGGTATATATTTTATTTGTGTATATGTTATATGTGTGTATGTTATAGGTATATATGTTATATGTATATATGTTATAGGTATGTATGTCGTATATATGTTATAGGCATATATGTTGTATATATGTTATATGTATATATGTTATATGTATATATGTTATATGTGTATATGTTATAGGTATATATGTTATATGAATATATGTTATATGTATATATGTTATCGGAATATATGTTATATATATGTTATATGTATATAGTTATATGTGTATATGTTATATGTGTTAGGGTTAGGGTCCATAATTCTCGCAAGTATTTATTTGTCATAGTAGTCAATAGGAATTTAATAAAGTCCATATATATTATATTATTATATAACTTGAACATGCCTGTGGAGTCAATATTTTATCGAGTATAAATGCCACACGGGAATAACTTTGACAGCACCAACAGTTTTCCTTACAAATTCAATAGTCATTACTTATCAGGAATGAAAAGTGGTGACCTAGGTGGAACTCTAAGTAACAAATCTGCGCGTCAAAAGCTAAACAAGAAAGGCTGCGTATTCACGTTCAACTTTGGGATCTTTCTGTAATTTGCGTTTCACCTGCATTGATTGATGCATAATTATTATCAAAAATTGCTGTAAGATAATCTTTACGAATATGATGATTAAATTAATAATGCTTGCACAGTCCCGTTATAAGTTTACCAATTGCAAAAATATTAGGACAGTTTTATTACCTCCTCATAAGAAAGTTACACTTAATCTTTTGTTCTTTCTTTGTATTAAGGGATACCCCATAACATTATAGTATTCTTTTGATAAGTCTTCACAGATGTATATCAATGGTCGTATTATCCACTTGGATGTATGCTTCAGAGTGGGACAAGCTATTAAATAATTTGGGAACGCGCAAGTTGGAATTTATATTTCAAGTACATACGCAGTTCTCTTGGCAGTCCGTGTCATTAAAGCATGAGTGCTGTTCAAAAATATGAAAGAGTTATATGTTTAGGTGATCGTATTTGACCTCTCCCACGAGTGATACCCGAAGATAGCCGACACCTCCTTTACAGATGATTTTATCAATGTAACAACTGTCAATTCCCCGCTATCGTTTTTCTCGACACATGCTATGGAAATAAATTGAAAGCGGAGATTACATCTGATAATGCCTTAAGTTTCGCTACATCATTACATCTGATAATGCATTAAGTTTTGCTACATCACGTGGTCGTCTATTTTGCGATTCGTTTTACTTGTCAGTCTGGCAAAGAATTGTTTTTCTCAAGTCTTTATATTATGCCCCTTATATAGAACATTCAAAGGAATTGTTATTTTCCTATTACTACAGGAGGCAATTAACGCTTACTTCGTAGGCAAATACGACGTATGGCATCAGCATAATTCTTTTGCCTCAATAGTAAACCCAAAATAGGCTGGATTTTTCACTGGGGATATTTACTATAAAGGCTTTCTTTGAAATGAGATTGCACAATTTTCTATTTCCATTGAAATATAATTTTGTTTATGGTTTATTTCGTCGGTTTAATAAGTTCATTCAGACGGAAGATTGAACAAAAGATGGAAAAGATTAGGAATCTAACTTTTCTATTAATATTTAATTTTGACACGTGATCGAAAGAAATCACTTAGACAAAAGACACCACATACACATCAACACTTCAAGCTTTAAAATATCACTAAAGTGTGTTCAGAACGTTTATTATTATGACTTGAATTCCAAGTTCTTAATTATTTGGGATTTATTTCTCAGTAGTGTAAACTATATTTACATTGTTCACTTTGTATTCTAGGGACATATATTATTTCTTGAATTATACAAAATTTGTTGTTTCTCACTTTTTTCTATTGCTTAGTTTAAGACCACAGAGTCAAAGAAAATGAATACAAAAATCACGAGTATATTTTCCTTACAATAGACTGGACTAGAACTTCCTGAAAATATCACTTCTGCTTCGATAAGTAATTAAACAACTATGCTAAACATATAGGATGACAAAATTCACCTGCGATGCCATTACAGACGCTGCTGAAAGACGTCGCAAATCTTTGTGTGATCAACTAGAACTTCTTCTCCAGTACACGGATGTACGTAAACGCGTAAGGGAAAAGTTATTGTCACGACAGGAAGACCTCACATAGGGCTTATAACAAACCTTTGCACCACTGACTAAACCAACAGTAGATTGTAGCTAAGATCGCGCAACAGCGAAACAAGAGATGATTGTACATAACGATTACCGATGCCGCGACGATGGGAAGAAACCAAAATACCTAGAAAGATCGGGCGTGCGCCAATATAGTTTGCACAAATTGAAAATAATTTGACGGAACTTGAAGGGAAAGTTAATTAGTGTTTTGAATTTGTTCATCAAATACAATCATCCAAGTACATAGCATAGATAAAATGAAAAGTTTATATATTTAGAGAACCACCCAGGTAGCAAAGTTTTAAAATTCATATTTGTCTGGCTTCTAAAACGCCTCATGAAGAACAAAAAATGAGTCCATGTTAGAGTTTGAATTACCTGCGAATAGGATATACGTTCATGTCAAGAGAACTAGCCTGCATCGTATAAAAAAAGGTGGTTGAATAAAAAAAATACCTGAGCAGACGAGATCCCATCTGGTCTGAGTTTGAGCATCTTGTTACCATTTATCAAACAATAAGGGAAGAGAAAGCAAAACCAAATGTATATATTGTTTAGGTAATTTCAAAGCAGACATGTCCAAAGTTTCAGAGCTGGAACATAGACAAGCAGATATGCATTCCAAGGAGGTTATTCCTCCAAGGAGGCTATTCCACTTGGACAAGGAATTGGTCGTCGTGGAACAAAAATAGGTTAAACAGCTAAAGATTCTCTGACAATTAAAGTGTTCAAGTGTGCATCTGTAGACCAACAATAAGGAACATTTATGTGGGCGCATCAATAAATCACTGATTACTTGCCAGTGACATATGAACCTGGAGACATTCGTTAAATGATTGACGAGCACAATGATGACGTTGATTATGCAAACAAACACCGAAGAAGTGTTCTAAAGGAATTTCTATTGAAGTGTGTTTTCACACAAATGATATAGCGCGATGAAACGTTTCGCTGTAAATGCAACCCAGATAGCAATTTCCATGATTACAATTTCATCAAACACTTGGATAGTATATGATTTTCACTACACCAATTTCCGGGGCGAGCCAGCATACTTCAAAATGCACTACCCTCGTTGTGTGTGTGTATTACAATTGGTGTAATATCAAATCACGACCATTTGATGGCCTTCCCGAGAATTATTAGTTTGTGTTTTAGTCGAAAAATAGCGCCACCTGAAATGTTATAAGCGATTGATAATTTCATTGGTGACCAGCAAGACTCATAGTTCTATGACATCAAGTGGAACAGGCTGGCTCCAGAACATTCTGTAGAACAAAATAATAATATACATTATCAATATCACTTCAACGATTCAGATAGATGTAGCCTGTGACGCAATATATGGATATTATGAAAGTGAAGTTTTCGCAAGAGTGGCTGTCGCGTAATTTACATTGTTACATAGCTCAGAGTTCTATAATTTTGAGTTTTCGCCAACTGTGGAGCCCAATGATTTTATATCATTTACATCCAAACCTCTGTACATTACATAATACAATCCGTGGTGAACACAAGTGCGGTTTTACTGCTGTGGACCAGGATAGGCAAATGTTGGAAATGCGTTGGAAATTTTGACAATGCAACTGTACGTTAGAGCTCGACCTAATATTTCAAATAATGAGAGCGATTTATGTACGTGTCATACCCGTGTGTGTTTTTAATGCGACAATAACCTGTTTGCATCAAATATGTCTTTGGTTAACTTGTCCAGGAATTCTTTACAGAAGCAGCCAAGGTTCTTGTGCGAGACGAATCGTTCCCTTAAGTACACAAAAAACCGCAAAAACATATTTCAGGATGTGCACGTGCCCGTTCACGTAAGTGGTGGACCCATCAGCCAAGGCATATAGCTTGGAAATGTGTGGAAATGTACTTACCTTGGTGCATCGGAATTCACCGATGAGCTGTTGCTTTAACTGAACATGTTTTGCTTGATATCCTTTTGCCCAGTCGCGCATAGTTATCATGTTGGTTTCAAAATTATTTTTACCAGTTTTTACCATGATAGTGTGCAATTTTAATAGCAGTACCATGTATTTGTCTATTGCTTTTCCCTCCCCCGCCAGTATCCTTAAATGCCCTCACCACTTTGTCCACATTGCAAAAATGCGGATGATTCTTTGGATACAAATTGGTGTCAAATTCGAGTGATGTTGCAGCCATATCAGCACAGAAGTCATTGGTGGTAGTGTACATCGGCAATAAGTCCTTTTTGTGTGTATAGTACCATAATGTTAATGATAATATGACTAAAGGATGGAAATGTGAAACTTTCTGCAAGGAATTACCTGTACATAATCCCTAAATTACCTTTAAATGAATAGTATATAACTCCTTCACTGAATGCAGTCTCATTGATAGTATCTGATTGCCAATGCGTATAATCAAGTGAGCATCCTTCAAGATACTGTAGGGACAAACTAGCTAAAACTTGAAAGCAATCATACGTGTTCTATTACGTTTGTGTATTCCAAACAATTTTGATCTTCTTTGAGTTATGTTACAATGTGCAGGTACTTAAATACAAAATACAAAAAGGAATATGAGAATTGTTCCTTCACACATGGCGCATTGAATATGATCATCTTAATGGACAGAGACGATGCGCAAAGACCCGATAGGAGGACCATCCTAATAGGACAGGAACTCGCCAGATACAATGTAGACATTTATGCCTTGAGTGAGACCGCCTTGCAAGAGAACTCTGTGATGGTGCTCAGGATACATTTTCTTTTGAATGCGTCGAGGAAATGAAGGGCGCCCTGAGGCTGGTATCGGCTTCGCAATGAAGACAGCACTGAGTGGCGAATTGGCTGGACCCCCCAAGGGGGTAAACGACAGACTCATGAAAATGAACATCACCTTATTGTTTTGCAAGATAGCACCTTATCATCATCGGTCTCTATGATCCAATCTTGACCAACTCAGATTAAGTGAAGGCCAAGTTCTATGAGAATCCTCATCAGTCGCTAAGCTCCATCAATGAAACTCCAAGGTGAAGTGAAGGGCGCGTTCTATGAGGATCTTTTCTCCGTCATTGTTGATGTTCCAAAGACAGATAGGCTTGTTATTCTGGACGATTTCAATGCAAGAGTAGTCAGTGATCACGTTGCCTGGGATGGAGTGCTAGGAACACACAGAGTGGATCACTGCAAAATTAACGGTCTCCTTTTTGCTTCAGACTTGCGCCGAGCATGAACTGCTGATCACCAATACAGTCATCCGCCTCCTTACTCGAAACCAGACGTCATGGATGCGCCCTCGCTCTAAGAACTTGAATTACATCGACAATGTCATTGTTAGTAATAGAGACAGGCAATATATTTGTGTGACTAAGTCATTGTGCTACGATGACTGATGGAAAGTCCACCGCTTCATTATCACCAAACTCAGCATCCGCATTCAGCCCAACAAGCGCACACAGCGAAAGAAGGCTCCTAAACGGCTAAACATAACCAAGCTGAAATGCACCAAAACAAAACAGTCTTTTGTGGATCCACTGAAAGAACATCTGAAATCCAACCAGAGAACTGATCTATAACACAGCTTCGGAAATTCTAGGACCCTCAAACCAGGAAGCATCAAAACTGGTTTGATGAGAACTGCAACGAGATCAAGCAATTTCTGCATGGGGAACAACGCCTCCTTCAAGCCAATCTTAACAACCCTAAGTCATCCTCGAGGAAAGATGCGTACAACAACATACGCAGAACTGATCATAAGCAGCACCGTCCGATTCCAGACACATGGCTGAGCAACAAAGCTGATGAGATCCAGTGCTACGCAGATCACCATGACATGAAGAACGTCTACAAAACCCTGAAAGTAATGTTGTGACCTACTTCATCTGGATCGTCTCCACTTCACAGCTTAGACGAGAGCATGCTAATTGCTGACAAAGAGAATATTCTTCAAAGAAGGTTGAACACTTTTACAGCGTCCTGAATCTTTTTTCGTCCATCAACGAGAAGCCATCGGTTGTCTCCACCAATTACGCAATAAATGATGACCCTCCAACCTTGCTGCAGACACAGAAAGCGGTTCGTCTGCTCTCCAGTGGCAAAGCACCTGGTTCAGACTCCATCCCAGCTGAAGTAATCAAGGAAGGAGGCGCATCCCTGATAGAAAGGCTCCAAAAAATGTTTTACTAATGTGGCAAGACGATCCGATCCGCGAAGAGTTTGAACACGCTTCCATAATCTACCTGTGTAAGTGCAAATGGAACCGCCAGGCCTGTGACAAATACCAGGGTATATCCTTACTCTCAATTGCAGGAAAGATTCTCATCAGAATTCTACTGAACCGCACTACACATCTTGACCAGAGACTACTCTCAGAAAGCCAGTGTGGATTCCGAAAAAAACGTGGGACCATCGTTTGCTGCGAGGCAGCTACAGGCGAAATGGCAAGAGCAAAACACCGACCTTTTCTCCATCTACGTTGACTTGACCAAAGAAGTTGTTAATATGAGCAGATTTTTGGATGGTAATGGCCAAGTACGGATGCTCAAGTAAATTTATTTCCATGGTGCATTAATTCCATTATGGCATGAAGACACGAGTCCAGGACAATGGAGATACATCTGAGCCATTTCCAGTGAACCATAGCTTCAAGCAGGATTGTGTTCTGGTACCGACACTGTTCAGTCTATTGTTTTCCTCCATGCTGACTAATGATTTCAGTCTGTGAAGTTGGAGTCGGCGTCAGGTACCGTTCAGAATGGAAAATGCTTCAATCCCAGGAGGCTTCAAGCGGAAACCAAATTTACGACATACACCGTCAGGGATGTATTATTTGCTAATGACAACGCCCTAAATGCTGGCTCAGAAACGACCTCCAATTCAGCGTTGACAAGGTCTCAATCTCCTGCACAAGCTTTTTACACACCAACTGTACGAAGAAGACTGACGTCCTGTATCAACCTCTTCTGGAAACCCCTTTTGTTGAGCCCAACGGCCAAACACTCAACGTAGTGAACCGATTCACATACTTGGACAGCACACTGTCACAGAGAGAGCATCACTGTTGACGACGAGGTGAAGCTTTGCATTGCCAGAGCCTGCGCAACTTTCGTCAGATTGTATGCAAAGACGATTCAGCATCCAGACGAAACTAAAGGTCTACATGTGCTTACGTTGCGCATGCGAAACTTGGATGGTGTGCTGACGCCACGCCAGGTAGCTGCACCACGTTCACACCACAAGTCTCAGGCAAATCCTCAACATCAAGTGGCAGGACAAGGTTCCAAGCACCGAGGTACTCACCAAAGCAGGTCTCACCAGCATCCACACCATTCTGATGCAGTGCCAGCTACCCTCCAAGTTAAGCGAATATAGCATGACAGCAGCTGCAGAGCTGAAGAGGCAAGCCAGAGCAGCACTGCCATCAACCCTCCTAGGAATGCGCACGGACGAACAACAGTCGGTTATATCTTTATATATAGTTAGTTTTGACTCATAGAAAATGATGTAGTCATCATTGATAAATGGAAAAATTGAAACATGAAAATGAAATAAAAGTTGGAACAGGTCGATTTAGGAATTACAACGATAATTATTCTATGAATGATGCGAACTTGAAATGAGAATTTATTTCCAAGCTCTTTCTTAAAGTACACTTTGTAGAATCTAATAATTGAAAACATCACTTTTTCTTTCTAATAAGTCTATGCAGTGATTAGAAATGTATGCACGTGGATTTAAAGGGGGTGCTATTTATGTATTGTAAAATGTTAGGATTTATGCAACGCATTTTTTAATATATTCCCTGATTCCTTTTTCTTGGTGTCATTTTGACATTGAATCAGTGTCATTCAGTTTTAAGTAAGTATGTAGTTTAAGCTAAATTATTAGATAGTCTCTTTTCAGCAAAGAAAGCCTTGCCTTGCCACTAAGTCCTTGAAAACTCAGTTGATTATTCCAATGTTGCAGTTCATATCTTAAATAAAACATAAACTTATGTAATGAAATTAATGAATACGAGTTTTGTCACATGTAATAAATTGACAAATGCCTATAACTACATATTTACTGTCAAACTCAAACTCGTTTATCTAATAACGTTTATCAAACTCGCTTATCTAATACGTTTCATAAATTGACATTAATTAAACTAATGTCATTTGTCTTCTTTACCTTGATGTAAGAAATAATTGTTCAAAACGTTTCAAGAGTCACTCAAAATTAAATGACGTTTCTAAAACTCTATCTAATCTTCAGAAGCATCAAGTGATTAAGCTATGAGGAGAGAAACTCCTACATTAGGCTGTCAAAGATAAAATATGCGGACAATAATTCATTGCCTTAAAGCTTTCATTTGCCTTCAATGCAATGAAAACAGGTTAAATTTCAAAATTATTTCATTTTTCTCATTGCAGAATGAAATTCGCTTGATCAGTAAATTTGATTAAGTTCAATGACACTGACACTATTATAACCAATGCGTAAATGTTCCATTGAGATCATCCTTGATGTTACATCTTACGATTTCCATTGCAAATTATATCATATAAACGCTAAAATAATATTACTTATCATATATTTTACAATGCCGCATTCAATACTTTTTTCATGAGAGTATTCGATAGAATTTTCATTATAAGTCTAATGTTTATTCGGACTGAAGCATTATTCCATTATTAAATATCTTATTCGTGTTGAATTTTAATGTTTTGTTATCAGCCGCCATGAGAGTGATTTTAATAAACTGAAAGTAGCTCAGGACAAGCAACATATTAAAGCATATACTTCAAAGTAAAAGTTTGTCTTAAGATCTTTAGACCAGACGATTCTACGAATTCGAAACATTAGAATTTGCAATTGACGGAAAACCACGTGTGTTCGATATGATCACATGACCATACTCTGAATCTATAACGTGCTATTTAATTTTGAATACTCTAACAACGTTAAAACAACTGTTCATGTGACGTTGTATTCTCTTCGTCTGTGAATACAAATAGCATGCATAATGTACAATTGTAAAATTGCATTTTAATATATGTGTGCAGATATAACTGCAAAATCAAACTTCTGCTCATTTGAGAAAGGGACCTGCAGCAGCGGACTTTAAATAATTATCCATATTTAATTGGTTGACTGTCTTTTAAAGATTTACACTTAGATCGATGCTAGTTTTCATAGTAAATATGTAATTTAGTACGTAGTGTGACAACGAAACTTAAACTTGGAAGAAACCCTTCTAATTGTTGACTTTGTACGAAAAAGTAAAGTCTAGCAGACGGTGATCAACAGCTTGAAAACGCTGATCACAGCTTGAAGTTTACATTAATTCTCGTGACTTTGTTTAATCTAGGTACAAATATGCAAGTAATGGCACGTCACCGCTTGTTTCTTTTGTAAACTTCTGTAAACGGGTGTTTTCTTTATTTGAATAGTTTTGTAATAGAGATGAAACAGATTGATTATCTTTAAAAGAAAACAAAGCGCATTCAGACATGTCAAAAAAAATATAATAAACTGTCATGTATAACTGTCACATTTTGTGAAACTAGATCCAATACTCAATCTTTCTTCTCTTTGAAATTGGAGACTTCACTTTCGAGAGGACGTGTAGTATGGGATGAAAGGAGTCATCGAACCTAATAGAACTGATGTATTTTTTCAATACAATAACGGGTTCACTGAATGCCATCCCGTGAGAACAGCGTGGCGTTCGTTTCTAATTGGATTAAAATACTGTAGAACAAAAATGACTGAGGAGCAAATTGTTTATTATCACTCGACAGATTCATAGATACAGAGGTCTGGGGTCGGTGGCATATAAGCAGATTAGGGTTAGAAATGACTTTTTTTTAAAAGTTTTTTTAGTGTATTTACAAACATTAAATCACGTATGTTCTAAAATCTTTAGTAACTTTTGCTAACTATTTCAAATTTCCATAACTTTAACTCTGAACTGACTGAGGAGAAAAAATGTTCGGACTCAAAAGAAACTGGCACGTTGCAATGAAGTAGCTGATGTTAAAGGTCCCTTTTGGGGCCGTTATTACTAGATCACACTTTTTAACTTGATCTATCTATCTATCTATCTATCTATCTATCTATCTCACTCTCTCTCTCTCTCTCTCTCTCTCTCTCTCTCTCTCTCTCTCTCTCTCTCTCTCTCTCTCTCTCTCTCTCTCTCTCTCTCAGTTTATTGATAGTATTGTTATCCTGTAGATACAAATCCGACCGCACAAAAAATTAAGTGTCAGATGTAGCTAGTCATGGTGACGTCAGATGTAGCGAGTCATATCTACGTTGTCAGATGAAGCGAGTCATAGTGACGTTGTCAGATGTAGTGAGTCATGGTGACGTTGTCAGATGTAATACAGTACACATTTTAACAGTAACGTCCTTTGAGGATGAATTTTATTCATTCAAACTGATCTGTAGTGGCACATTGTACAATACTTCGAATCACATTTAGTTTCCTAATAAATAAAGATTGAGAAAATCAGGAAAAGGAACCTAATTTACATAACATATTTTGGCGCTGATTCTTTTAGGAAAGTTACTTGCTTTAATAAACTTAAAATGTAGACTCCAAACCGGATCAAATAAGTATATAAAAATGTTCCATTGGCTTGTTTTTTTTTTAATAGAAAACCGTAGGATGGAAAATATCGTGAAATGTTTTTCTTGATAATGCAGACGCTTTTTTTCGGATTGGTAATTCTCAGGGTTTACATTAATCATTATCCTTGCTGATCAAAGCAAAAAAGTGTAACTCTGTCTGGTTCGTCTCATTATCTACTCCAGAGATTTGAAAGAGTTCAAAACACAGCTACTCGCATCATCTTTAGAGTACCTCGATCAGAGCACACCTCACCACTGCTCTGTACCCTACAATGGCTATCAACTCGATACAGAATCAAACACAAAATTTGTTCTCTGTGCTATGTTTCACTGACAGACTCCAGTCCAACATATCTATCTGGCCTCACCCATGTGTACACACCAGCAAGATAATTACACTCCTCTTATGACAATCGTATACTTACTGTTCCCACTATGAAAACGAAGTCATATGGACAACGCTCTTCGCATACCAGGGCCTGGCGACGTGAAACGAATTGCCCATTGAAATTAGACACAAGACACAGTGGTCCCTTTTAAGAGTGTTCTTAAAACTCACCTTTTTCGACTGCAGGAACAAACTTAGAGACCTAATAATGTTTTATATCTTATGTTTTCAGCATGTTTTTTATGTTTTCCGATTTCATGGTCTTTGTTATTTGTTTTCTGTAGTGTAGTATTATCATTATAGATGTTGTAAAGCGCTTAGAGTGTTTAATGATTAGGCGCTATACAAAGTCCTAATTATTATTAGTATTAATATACAAAAAAATACACAAAAATGGCATGTCAATCATTAATGGAACACTCAGGATTTATTGACTTAAGATGGATTTATATGTTACAAAATGCAGTACAATGTATCAGTAGAGATAAATGTGTCATACTTCTGACTGCTTTTACAGGCATAAAAGAGTCTACTGGGATAGAAATGATTCACTAACGTAGATATTAAAATTTTGCTCTTGTTAGCGGATCAGAATTGCAAATAATATAAAATAGAATGTAGGAAGAGGTCATGAATACAATACCCACCTAAATGTATACAATACTACCTAAATGTATACAATACCCACCTAAATGTATAAAATACCCACCTATATATATGCAATACCACCTATATGTATACAATACCCACCTATATGTATCCAATATCACCTAATTGTATGCATTACCACCTAAATGTATACAATACTACCTATATGTATGCAATACCACCTATATGTATACAATACCCACCTATATGTATCCAATACCACCTAATTGTATTCATTACCACCTATATGTATACAATATCCACCTAAATGTATACAATACCCACCTAATTGTATACGTTACCACCTATATGTATACAATACCACCTATATGTATCCAATGCCACCTATATGTATACAATACCCACCTTATTGTATACAATATGACCTAATTATATATAATACCCACCTAATTGTATACAATACCCACCTAATTGTATACATTACCACCTATATGTATACAATACCACCTATATGTATACAATAACCACCATATTGTATACATTACCACCTATATGTTTACAACACCCACCTAATTGTATACATTACCACCTATATGTATCCAATACCACCTAATTCTATGCATTACCACCTATATAAATCCAATACCCATCCAAATGTATACTATATCACCTAATTATATATAATACCCACCTAAGTGTATGCAATACCCACCTATATGTATACAATAACCACCTAATTGTATACATTACCACCTATATGTATCCAATACCACCTAATTGTATGCATTACCGCCTATATGTATACAATACCCACCTAAATGTATACAATACCCACCTAATTGTATACATTACCACCTATATGTATACAATACCACCTAAATGTATACAATACCAACCTATATGTATACAATACCATCTAATTGTATACATTGCCACCTATATGTATCCAATACCACCTAAATGTATACAATACCCACCTATATGTATACAATACGACCTAAATGTATACAATACCCACCTATATGTATACAATACCCACCTATATGTATACAATACCACCTAATTGTATACATTACCACCTATATGTATCCAATACCACCTAAATGTATACAATACCCACCTATATGTATACAATACCACCTATATGCATCCAATACCACCTAAATGTATACCATACCCACCTATATGTATACAATATCACCTAAATGTATACATTACCACCTATATGTATACAATACACACTAAGATAAATCCTTTATAAAACTGCTAAAATCTCTCATCCGTAATAGTGAAATATAATGCAGGAAATAATATCTATTCTGTGTCTTGTGCCATGATTTTGCCTTGTATAATATCGACTTACCAAAACCTTAAAATTTAAATTGTGTTTTATGTATTATCCGATTAACAAAATACTATTTACCTGTGACTCAGACGTAATGTTATGCCTTTTCCAAGAATCTTCAATTATAAGTACACAGTTGGATTTGGAATCAAACTCTATGCCTGTACACCATTATAAAACAAATGCGCTAAAGACAGTAGGATCTACATCACCAATGTAAAAATAAAATATTAATAAAATATTACTAAACAGAAAATTTGCTATATTTTATAATACGAACTACTATTTTTGTTTTTGTGTACGTCATCCTCGTTATTCTTTCTCTATAATTTTAATGTTTGTAAACCGATTCAACGCCCGTCATGGGAATCAGTGAGTGCGCGAGCAAACTCTTCTCTCCATTATGATCCAACTTGACTGTTCTCTCTCGCTGTGTGAATGAGCCTACTAAATTTTCTCTTTGAAACTACGACATATATATATTATATATATATGTGTGTGTGTGTATGTGTGTGTGTGTGTGTGTATGTGTGTGTCGGAGAGTGTTTCGTTGTTTTGTTGATAACGTATATATGTATATATGTATATGTGAAATCATGAAAAACGAGCAAGCCACAAGTAATAAAAGATCGTAACGGATTGTCGCCCGTGGTTTGTGAAGACGTTGATCAAACATCGTAAGAAAACATGTCTGCCAAAGTCAACAGTACAAAGCAGTAGATAATCATCGCAATTTTTATTAATAGTGTCATAAATTTGGAGTAAGTGTTAGTGAATTTGAACCATGCTTGGGTCGTTAGTAGTGATTTTGGGTACAAGCCGAATGACTGTCCCTTTCGATAACATAGTCCATATTAAAATTCAGTAGTGTATACAAGTAGTGTGATTGAAAAGGCAGCATTTATGGTTGGAAATCAGTAAATTATAGAATGGAATCAATAAGTTGGAACTTGGTAGGTACCGTTTATGTGGCCATAGTGGAAAATTGGCGTATGTATATGAGTGTGATACGCCGGAAATTCTGTGGATGGACTGGCCTAGGGTCGCGCAGTTAAATATTTCCCAGTTAGTAAGGGAATACTGGTGTAATTTCTATGGCATGACAAGCTATCGGTACGGAAAACGGATGATAATGAAGAAAAACCATGTAAAGGTGCAGTTAATGGACGTTTGGGCAAGTTGTCTCCTCTGGGTCGCCCATTGATTACAGCAAAGATTAATAATTATAGCAGACACGTCTTTCTTTCCATTTTACAACTCAAGTTGTATGGAAGTCTTTGGAAATTTGGGGAAAACATATGACTTCCAGCGTGACTCGCGCCAGGGTTTTGACACCGCTCGGTCAAGTGAATACCCCTGTGCGTGTAACAATAGTTTCTCTCGGATGAATAATGACAGGCTAATAAAAATAATTACTCCCGTTCAGTTACGATTAAAGTACGTCATTTCTTACCTGAGTTTATATTTGTGTTAGTGCCATTCAAGAGTATCGTTTGCTATTTTTGTTATAACACACATTAAGTGTTATAAAGGTCTTAATTAACCTTTCCCATGAGCGCTAATGTCAAAAACGTCCACACTTTTTCCTCAGTCGATGTTATCAATGCGTAGAAATATGCAAAATCATCGTTGGTCTCCTTAACTTGTCTATTCAATCTGAAAAAGTATTTTTAATTCATTCTTTAGCTGTCGTGATGAAATTAGAATTTATGAAGGCGTACTAGACAGCTCTTTTCATGTCAGAAATCTAATTCAATAAAAGACCAACAGATTGTATCTTTGTCTTTGAAGATAAAATCGTCTTACAGTTTAATCAACATTTTATTTATTGTATCATGTTTTAAAGCATATGTACTTCTTTCTTGTTATATTCACTGTAACCTTCCATTTCTGAAATACTGCAAGGTGATTCCAACTAAGTTATGCTAATTAGGATAATTTCCTATTGTAATCAATTTAATTATTGTATAAATTTATATATTGTTAAAAATGATTATCTCCTCTTAACAATTCAGCAACAATTTTTGTCAATGTATCACACGAAGACCTCCTGTGATAAAACTCTAATTGTAAGATATTATCATAGCATGTCGTCTGCCCGGATTATATAATGAAACCTTGAACTTTACCCATTTCCTGTTATTTTCTATAATGACTGTTATCTTTCTAAATTATCAGTATTGAATAATTGCAGCAGCGTAATTGGGGGCAATGCGATAATACAAAATCTTACTGGTGAAAATTTTTTGTATCCTGCATGGGTTTCTATTAGGAATACCAGCTTAACATTTATTTTATTTAATTAATTTGCTTGTTCATGGTAAAGAAATTCGCTGTGATCATATAGTTGCTGATGTGCCGTTAAATGAAAACAGACAGATTAAGATTCGATTAGACAGCGTAACCTATTCTTAGTCTCAGGTTTTGTCGAAACTGAAAAACCTCACTAGAATTTATGTTTAAGGTAGTGTTAACTTTGTAAATACATTTTATTAAACTCCTTTGTGCAAAAAAATGTTAGTTATGACGACATGAAGATCTATTACTAATACAGGAGTATTTATAGCAATAATACTGTTGTTGTTGTTGTTGATGATGATGTTATAGACTTAAACGCCATTTTTCAGCACATGATAGGCTTTACATGGCGGCCAGTTTCCGTGGTGAAGGAAGAAACTGGGTAAACCCCGGAAAAAACACCGACCCACGAGAAACTACTGGCAAGCTTTCTCATATACCCACATTGGGAAAATCCGAGACTCGAACCCATGCAGATAGAAGTGAGATGGCGTTGATCCGTAACGGAGAGCTCTTTAGAACTCTCGCCCACAGCAATAAGACTAAGTCTATTCTAATATTAATGC
The DNA here is from genome assembly GCA_029339505.1 of Unio delphinus. Taxonomy (NCBI): domain Eukaryota; kingdom Metazoa; phylum Mollusca; class Bivalvia; order Unionida; family Unionidae; genus Unio; species Unio delphinus. Next base: position 41,009,479 of record JAQISU010001235.1, read on the forward strand.
TATTACTACTGCTTCTAATAATATTTATTTTAATGTATTATTATTATTATTATCATTATTATTATTATTATTACCATTATTATCATTATTGTTAATATTATTATTATTATTATTATTATTATTATTATTATTATTATTATTATTATTGCATGATTACCACTCTCGTATTGAATATCATCTTAAAATAGTATTGATATTAAAGATGGAGGCAAATGTATGAATAGTGACGGTTTCATACCGTGTGCTGAAATTATTTTAGTATTTGAACCAACCTTTGGAAACTTTTGGAAGAGATCATTTGAATTGATAGTACAATTTCTCTGGAAAAAATTTTTGTTGCATTATTCATGTATATCAAGAGTTCTTTTTTAACAGAATTCCTAAATAAGTTTCGTATAATAAGTAATAATCATACTCCTGATATTCTATGAAATCTTCATTTTTAATTAACTGTTTCGTTGGAAAACAAACCCCGTCTGGAACGATTATTTAAAAGCTGTTTTAGCCATGAAAATGTTGAATGGAATGCACTCTTATGCTCACGTGTATATGACACAAATAAATATTGTATCTTTTAAGTGATTTTTTTTGGGGGGGGGGGGGGGGGGCTTTTTCAATTTTGGACATAAACTACTTTATGTTGTGCATTGGAATCAATGTTTTCTGGAAATGCAAAACTCTTAGAAACCAAAACTAGAACGGTCTGTACATGATGCTGATTTCAATGGCGACAAAGAACCTGACAGAAAAGCATTTGAAAATAAAAACTGTCTGGTTTAATTTCCTACAGCTATACCAAATCTTTTCTGCGGATGTTTGCCAGAAAGCCCACAAATCATTCTGGATATGCATAAGACCATACAAACCCAAATGACACAACTAGTTCAGTGCACAAAGACGTAATGCAGCTGATAACGTTTAACTCTCCTTAAAATTGTACATTGCAAAACCATGTGATGCAGGGGACACTATACTTTTTAGGAAAATAATGAAGAGCAACATCCATCGACTTGTCACCATAGTCTTCTCGATAATTTGTGGACAATTTTACTGATTGCCAAGAACATTCGGAACCTATATGTATGGTTATGTTTCCACATGTTAGAAACCTTAACATAATGTCCCATTATTCTTAACTAATAACATTGGTGGTTCAGAATAAGGAGTTGTCCAAAAAGACTGTTGATGACATTACACTAGTAGACGTTTGTCTTGCGCAATCTTGAGAACATGTGAAGCATAGGAAAATGTATTTGTATATAAAGTCCAGAAGAAGGTGAAAACGTATTGAAATGTTCCACCAATAAAAGTGTGCGTTACACAATTTAGCCACAGCGTGAGGTTTCTCGTTGAATCAGATGAAAAAGGCGCGTGACTTCACGTTCAATATATATAAGCGCAATGGTTTTGCTACGGTTTGACATTGCAGAACAGTTGGCGTACCATACCTGACGATGCATGGAGGTGCGTATGTTGCTAAACAACATCGTATATTCAGAGCGATAATACTATCACTACAGCTACAAATGCGTGCAACCAATGTTCTTCTTTCAGAAGGGATTACTTGAATTTAGATTTTGCCTGTGAAAGTAGCACCATTTTCGCTTCCTTCTCTATTGTTACAAGGTGGATTATTTCAAAAAGAGATAGAAGGAATACTATGAGATGTTTTGTTTTCAAACAACTAAAGAAAGAAGACGAAGTATTTATTCAACATAAGGAAGAAGATGAAAACGAATACGAAAAGAAGAAGAACTGATACGACTATACTGAACTAGAGGACGCGCGGTTGAAATCAATCACGACAGTTTGAAAAATATCATGTCTTGACCAAATTTAGTACAGTAATTTAAAGTCATCGACAAAATATATTCAATGATACAAAATAATATGCCCCACCTTCTAAAAGTAATGGACACCGGAGAGGTGTTATTGTGGAAGACATTCACAAGTGACAACTCACAAGACCAGACGTGCTTAGCTAGTGCCAGCCGAGAACAATTACACCGCATAATGGAAAAGATCAAAATAGAGCATTCAACAAGCGGACAGCGCCAATCAGCTATGAAAAGGTTATCTTTTTTTTACAGCAATCAAGCAATATCAAAAAACTGTGTGTGCCATTCCTGCCTCCTCGCTATACGTTGAAAGAAGCCTCATGTAGTTCATTGAGCTCTCATGTTCAGAGGACCAAATATACATCCACATGCGTGTATCGTCAAGAGCATTAGGATCTTTTTACCAATATCCGAGGATTTCTTTGATATGATACTGTTGTAACTGCGTGACAAAGGATTATGCAGCTTCTATCAATACATTCATTGTCTATAAATTTATCCTGGATGCTAAGAGTCCAAACAGTTAATTCCTGAAGGAAAAGAACCAATTAATTGCACTTGTTGCTAACGAACCTTTGTCAGTCTCATACGTTGCGAATGAGAAAAGTGCAACAAATAAGCGCTTGTAAAGTATAGGACAACCTTTTCAAACCAGTGATGCAAATGCACACGTTTGTTCATAACATAAAGGATGTCGTTCTTTGATGAAAAAGAGCAATAGAACAAAATAAATAAATGGACATTAATACTTTATGCTTTAATTGTTCATAAGTGATTGGTATTCATATCACCAAAAAATGTGAAGCCCATTGTGAAATGTTTATACAAGACCCAATATATTTTTCACTGTCCCAATTGTATTAAAGTTCCAGGAGGACGAGATATAAACTCTCTTGGGGACCACGCACACTTCCAGACTCCTTGAAGCGAAGCGGACATTCAGCGTTAAGGAAATTGTATGCTACACTAATGACCAACAATATATCAGGATACAATAAACAATTTTGTATCTTTTAACAACCTCCGAAAGACCTATAGTCAGCATAAACGTAGCAAAACGCAAGAAACTGGTACAATTAAGTTTTCCGAGTCTGTGAGTTATTTTGCAATGCCTGTGAATAGAACGCCTACAACGTTAAGAATGACAAAAATAGGCAAAGGTTACTTTTCACACTTGTTCAGTACCGATGCTAATTAACACATATGGCTACACCATTCGCCTGACGTTTGCAATTACGAACCTTTCCTTACGCACTGAGAACAACGAGAAGCATTCTACGCATGGTACCAACCACAGCTCTTCCAATCCGTTCGGCTTTCAAGAAGAATACTACATATCTCATTGTGGATGGCTGTCATTTAGATAACCTCTCTGATGTCTATCGGTTGCTTATTTCATAGTTGCATCGCGTGTTTCCCTCAACGACTCCTGAAAAGTCTCCTCGCAGACTTTACTTTGATGGAGTTGTACAAAAGATGCATGAGGTTAGAAAGACTAAGATATAAAATTATAGGAATTTGGGAACCCGATTATGATCGAGACGTTTCTGAACCGATCCTGAATTTATACACATTACAGAAAGAAACGATTTCTTTATCCACGCGATAGCTTTTTTTAAGCACTTGCTAATGCGACATGCTGCTATACGAGGTGGGCGAATCTCACGAAGTCAAATACATTGACGTGTGAAATTTCTATCTTTCGGAAGCCGAATACACTAAATTTCCTACGGGTCTCCCGGACATGTTGATATAATACATCGACATTCAACAGAATCAGTACGAATTACTAATCAACTGCAAATTGTACCTCCAACCCACTCATTCCGTCCATTCTTCCCATATCATTGCCTAGAAAAAACATTTGCTTCTTTTCTCTCGCACTATGTTGAAACATGTAATGAAAATCAATGTTGATATCACAAGAATGAAGATCATTACTGGAACATGCTAGGTGGCCTCCATGCTGTCACTATCTTTCTTTACTTGGCATGTTTCTTATCCCTAAGGATAAACATTAAAAGAAAACGATCATAGTTTGTCTCCTGACTACGAGATTGCATTGACAAAGTTAGTACAGGCTCACGTAAAACGCAATGAACTATTGCATCCGTTACGACATAGACTCGTAAACAGTGGAACGTGAATGACATAAGAGGGGTGATTACTTTGAAAGTGTTCAAATGGTCAGACGTTGGTTACATTGAACGTACGACTCTGACGATAGTTGATGTCATGACTAGTAATACAACGATCGATTAGTAGAACGAAATCTTCCAGAGTATGATAACTTTCAGATCATAAAATTAAAAACGTTTATAAGAAGTGTCACCTCAAGACCAGACTTCTTCAAGTGATTCTATTAGAGACTTTCTGTTCCAATCTGTACCCTTTTAGTAACTAGTTTATTCGAATATCTAAAATCTGCCATTGGAGCTACGAGAACCATTCACCGAGAATTTTACGCGATTCAGGTAAAATTAAATCTCAAACAACATATCGAAAATGCATCTGTTACTATTAAAATATTGTAAGAGGCTATTTATTGGGACAAACTATCACATAAATGTTAATAGATCTAAAGCTCACCATACAACAACTTTTGTCCTTAGTATTGGAATAAATTTCATTACAGTAAGTCAATAACAACATTCGGGACTTAAAGGATTAGCAAATCCTTTTGTACGAACTTTTTCCAAGTACGACTCCATCACATTTTGACGGACGTGTGATGTTACTTTTGTTATTACTTTTCTCGGATTTCGTTGACCAACAAATTCGATTGCTATTTTATATAAATAGTACATGACCACTGAGGCAAATTGTGCATACAATGTGAAAGAATAATTCAAAAGACAAAGTGTGCATACAATGTTAAGAATAATTCAGAATACAAATTGTGCATACAATGTTAAGAATGATTCAGAAGACAAATTGTGCATACAATGTTAAGAATAATTCAGAAGATAAATTGTGCATACAATGTTAAGAATAATTTAGAATACAAATTGTGCATAAAATGTTAAGAATAATTCAGAAGACAAATTGTGCATACAATGTTAAGAATAATTTAGAAGACAAATTGTGCATACAATGTTAAGAATAATTCAGAAGACAAATTGTGCATACAATGTTAAGAATAATTCAGAATACAAATTGTGCATACAATGTTAAGAATAATTCAGAAGACAAATTGTGCATACAATGTTAAGAATAATTCAGAATACAAAGTGTGTACCTTTTTGTGAAGACGTTATTATCCACACTTAGTTCTTGCCAAGACGTGTGTACAGCTATTTGGTTGCGCCAACCCATTTATAACAGATGTACATGGCGGTAAAGGTATTATCCTAGATGCTAGAATAAAAGAAATGGCTGCCTATGCAAAAGAACACTGGTCGTCAGTGTTAGCCAAACAGTTAGAAATTACTGAATTATGCCCGTGACTATGCCACTCAAACGTCTCATGTGTGTTTTATCATCAATTTTGAAACCGACCGCTTCCTATTATTTGAGACTTAGAGCCAATTTTTTTCCTTATTGATATGAAGATGGAACAAATCTACTTTGGCGTCAATTTGAAGAAATATGTATTAGAACAACAACCTACTTTTTCAAACACTTTTAACTATGACATCTTTTCAATCTCATCCTCCTGCCAGATTGATTGGTTTACTGTGGACATGTGTTAGAAGCGAGTCCCAAATAAGTTTACGTTCAAAGCACGCCAATTCAAGGTATCAACACTGTTCTGAAAAACATAAATTAACATAGTCACAATCCACAAATCGATAATCACAGCAAAGACAAGTCATTTTCAAATATGGTGTTTGTGGTTCGTTAGGTTATGTCATTATTCTTTTCTTTTAAAATGAGATCCTATTGCCGAAGCAAACACAAAGAAACAAGCGAAATCCAACAAATGGCTGCAACAGATCCAAAACAAGAGTGCTGCCGCATGTTCACACAAGAGAAAGAACAACCGAAAACATAAATTCCAAATAAGAACCGTCTCCCACCAGAAAAATAGAAACTGCTGTTCGGACGCGTAAGTTCTCCAGAAAACAACCATGATTAGTTACGGTTCCACCCTACCAGTTCAACTTCTGTGTTTACAATAATGACTTTCAAACCTCTATTAACTCCAGTGTTCCTAATCAGGTTTGAAAACCTGATATCGAATTGTCAAAGAGCATCTTCCCTAGCTGTTGCACCTACTTAAAAGGTCACTTCACATAAACAAAAGTTCAAAACTGAACTGATGTATTACTATGTTTACTATATTTATCTAAAAGAACTCTAACGATTTAGACCTTGATATCATTGTATTGTCGAGTGGTGCCTATATAGAACGTGATACGACTTGCCGACAATCAGTGGATACAACTATCAATATAAAGGAAGAGTCAGAAAAGTTTAATTTCAGTTTTTTTTCCTATAGGAAACGCAATATATAAACACGAAATAAACGAAATGAGGGCCACCACTCTCCTCGTCATCGCAAGGCAAACAAATATCTAAAAAAGGGAAAAGATGATTCCTCCTCGTTTAATTAAACATTGGGATGTTTTGTCCGTACTGACTAAATCAGTCCTCTGATGCGGAAACAATCGCCCAGTAAGTACCCAAAGAAAGGAACAGCACTTTTGTACAAGATACAGAAACAGTGATTAATTAACGTCCTAACTTACTTTGTTCAAGGTGAACAAAACAATACCCATCTTCCAAAGAAAGAATTCTAGTTCAACAAGAATGACTTCTACCCAAGATGTCAAAACAGTTATAAAATTGGTTGCTCTTTGATGAGGATCGATTGTTGGAATGTTTGTAGGAAGAGTCTGTCACGGAACTGTTTAGCCCCTTTTATTTATTAAATATATGTTCGAGAGTTTCGTTTATGGCGTACAACGATACCCGAGGGTGATTAATGTATATTGTGTCGTATTGTAAAATAGTGAGTTCGGTCCATCCTATGCTGCACGTGCGCAGTGCTTTCGATGCGAAGAACCCAATGCCTTCAGTGCACAGACAATATGTATAAATACATCAGTAGTATATGGGGGCACTATAGGGTCTATGGAAAACCCAGTCAAAAAGTGCTTGGGGCACTATAGGGTCAAGATTTATAGGGTCAAGGGAAAATCCAGTCAAAAACAGCTTGGGGCACTATAGGGTCAAAACAGCTTGGGGCACTATAGGGTCAAGGGAAATGGAACAGGGTGGGCCTATATAGCGTCAAGGGAAATGGAACATAGTGGGCCTATATAGCGTCAAGGGAAATATAACAAGGGAAATATAACAAGGGAAAAAAAGGGTGGCAATGAAAGCTACTATCTTTTCGAGACCTATGAGTGGCCCTGAAAAGGGCCTTTGGATACTTCTTCTTTTATTTTCTGCCTTTGTTCCACCACCTTTTGATTTTACCAATAATTCCCTTCTTCTTCTTTTCTTCCTCGGGAATCCAGTCAGGATGTCCCATAGCTCTAAACTTCTCTTGTATCTTTATCCAATTGTTATTTAATCTTTCAAAGTCCTCTTTCTTTTTTTGGTTTTCATTGTCCTTTCTTTCCTTTCTCTCCTTACTCCAGTTATCTTTTATCTTCTTCACTTCTTCTAATAGTTCCTTTCTCATCAGTTCTTCAGCTTTCTTGAGCGGGTCCAAACCCTTTTGGACATGGGGGTACTCTGTCAAGATATTATCCAAAAAACACTTGACGTTTTCGACAATATCTATTACTTGCTTCAATGTCCCCACTCTAACATAGGGTGGATTAATGCAGCCTCGTAACTTTTTGGCTTCTTCTTCTAGCATTCCTCCTAAGAGCTCCCTGGCTATTTTCAGTCTTTTTGCAAAGTCCAAACTCTTCGCAATCTTCCATTTATGATGTAGTTTTTCCACTTCATATTCCCCGTCTAATATCCAGAAATAGCTGTGTCTTAAATTGTTGAATAAACTTGATGCTTTTGCAATCTTCTATGGTTATTCCGTGGAATGGTTCTAATGTCAGTCACTTTGAGTATATATATCTGAAGCACGGACGTGAAAGTAAACACCCCCTACATTCACTTGTCATATTAGATACTATTCACAAATCCTATTATATACTATCCCAAATCACACCCTATACTAACCACACACACACACGGGGAAGCAGCCAAAACAAACCATACTATATACTATCCAAAATCACACCCTATACTAACCACACACACACACACACACACACACACACATACACACACACACACACACACACACACACACACACACACGGGGAAGCAGCCAAAACAAACCATACTATATACTATCCAAAATCACACCCTATACTAACCACACACACGGGGAAGCAGCCAAAACAAACCATACTATATACTATCCAAAATCACACCCTATACTAACCACACACACGGGGAAGCAGCCAAAACAAACCCTATTATATACTATCCAAAATCACACCATATACCATCTAAATAGAGTCAGTGTTTATAATCACACTACTCCTCTCTCACACCCATTGGCAATTGACATAGTATTTCTTTTCTAGACATTTGGGTAGCCCTGAGAAGGACTGTTTTTTTAAACTTCAAAATGCACCTGGTTAATGCTGGCATCTCCCAGGTCTAGCCCCACACACACATCTTCTACTCCAATCATTCTCCCAATTCACTCTTGTGATTGGGAGCGCAAAGGGAGAATGAGTGGCTTCACTATCCCAATCTTCTGTTTGAGGGATAGTGAAAGTCTCTTCATTTCTTCCTCTATTCCGCAACCGTGGATGAGGCTGTGATTGTTGCGGTTGAGACTGTGGTTGTTGCGGTGGGGGCTGTGCCTGTAGTGGACGAACTGGTTCTGGTGAAGGTGTCCTCACCATAATCTTAACTTGACTAGTTTGCCTCATCATGCGGTGAGGCAAAATTGACATTTTCATTTCCTTCTCCTCTTCTTTCTTTTTCCTCTCCTCCTCTTCTTTAATTCTGGTCTCTTCTTCTTTGGCTTCCATAACCAGTTCGTCCAGGAGACGCCTAGCATTCTCCAGGTGAAGTTGAAGTTCAATCTATTTTTCCAGTCTATTCATCTTTGGTGTTGATGCGTCAACGATGGGTAGCCAGACTGACGAGTGTTTCTTTATATATAGTTCAAGCGCGGACGTGATGGAAAACACCCCCTAGATCCAAAAATCTTACATTATCCCTATCATTACCAAAGAAAACAAAACACGCGGACTTAAAAGAAAACACGCCACTTTTATACTTGACTCATATTAATTATACATTTAACAAGTTATTTTGAAAAAAAATACGCTGTGCTTATAGACGCACTTCAAAACAAAAGTAAAATGAGATAGTGATTATAGACTCACTTCTATTTTTTTTCTAACTTCCTCACATACCATGAGCAAATTGAATGATTAATTCTTTTCGAGAATATTGGGTAGCCCTGAAAAGGGCTGTTTTTTTGTGTGTGTACGTGGAAGGATGGCAATCTTTTATCGTCTAAGATTGCGTCCTCGTTTGGCTACACGATAGGGTCTGCTTCTTCGGAAAGAGAAAGAGAACTCTTTCGTATCCACACGACAGTCGACAAAACTTCTGTCTGGTTCCTGCTGCTGTTGCTGCTGCTGCTGCTGTTCTCTCTGCTGCTTTTGAAGTCGATACTTCTCAGTCCATTCTTCTTTCTCTTTTTGAATTTCCTCTCTGAAGAGTTCTTCTATGAGGTCTTCCGTTTCTTGTAGCATTCTCACATTCTCAATCTCTTCAGGCTTTGGCATCAGATTGTGTCTGATACGATGCAGAGTGACGTAAGCTTCGTTCAGCTTAGCTAGTCTTGAGCACATCTTCGTAGGAGGATGAGTCAAACAATGGATGGCCAGACTGGAGACTAACCCTGCTTTGTATGGTTCAAGCGCGGACGTGATGGAAAACACCCCTCCACGGTTTAAGGTTTTTGAAACGTTGGGATAGTTTTTTGATGTGAGGGATAGAAAGAAAAGTCAAAGAGCATTTATATGAATACAAATGTAAAACAAACGACAGACGCATTGGTTTTCAAAACACAACATTTTTATTCAAATAACAAACATTATTTTCAAATAACAAACACAATTTTATTCAACTAACAAACATTATTTTCAAATAACAAACATTTTTTTTCAAATAACAAACATGTTTTTCAAATAACAAACACAATTTTATTCAACTAACAAACATTATTTTCAAATAACAAACATTTTTTTTCAAATAACAAACATGTTTTTCTTCCATAACACTAATACAATCTCTTTTGACATGGTTGACAACGTTGTGAATTAAATTGAGATTTCCACTGTTGGAAATCATTGGGCCATTGATGTACACTACGTTTCCTAGCTAAAGACAACAGATAGCCATAATGGTCACAAAACCATCGATCTACTTTGTCATCGTTTTGAGACGAATGACGATCGAAATAAGTCACTAAATGTTCTAAAGAATATCCAAGACTGCGATGATGCAGATAATAGACACAATATTGTCCACACACCATAGAATCTGTGCTTTGTAATTTCACATTATTGAATCGTGTCGTCTGGGCATTTCTTCTCATAAAGTCAATGATATCATCTGCGAAAGGGGGTAATCCATACGAATCAAAATACTCCGCACAACCCTCTTGAGGAAAGTAGACAGCTACCCAGTGAGTTCCTGGAATATGACTGTCATCTGTGTTGATGACATAAGCTTGATTCTCTTGAGGTTTGCGATGGGGTAGTTCATCTTTAGCACACACCACAGGATTCCAAGACGCAGTGTACGAACTACGGTTCAAAAGATAATAAAGTTCCCAGGTATCCATTTGTTTGTTGTGTAGCCTTGTTGTTTTTTTTCCCTTTTTTCACAGGTGATGATAAGTCATCAATTCAATCCAGACTTTTTGTTTGAAACGGTCTGTCAAGTAACTGTTGGTTTGCTTTGTCTCTTTACTCTGGGCCAAGAGAGCTTCGATGCGATCAATTTCTCGAGCAAACAATGGAGGAGAGGAATGAGCACACAAGTCTTTATACCACTGAAGTAACACGTCTTCTTCGGAGATGAGACTCCAAGCTTCGTTCAGATAATCATCCAATTTTTCTTCTTGACTCATCATCATACATTTATCGTGTTGAATTTGACTGGGATGATCGATTTGACATCCATAACAATCTTTTTTAACCATGTCCCTCATTTTATCTTCCAAGTGTTGTGCAAAACAAGTCACTAACTGTTGTTCCTGTTCTGGCCATCTGGATTGCATGATCACTACTTCTTCTTTTTGGTCTTGAGGGTTTGCTTTTTCTGTTACCTCCCATTCCATGGATTCTCCACTATTCAAAGAAGGACAAGGGTTTTCCATAGTGTCTAATAGTCTAGAATGACTTCTCTCAAACTGTTGATTTCTATGGTATTATCGAATTCGGCATACAGAATGACATTTACCGTATGGGGAAGAGCTGGTGAAAACTGAAGTTCCACACGTATCTGCCCAGATTTTATAGGGTGGAAATGTCCCTCGTCACTGCCTTGGTCTGGAGTGAAATCAAAAGCCCACAAAGCGTAACCTCCTGCATAATCGTCGTAGGAAATACCGTGACTGGTGTTGGTTCCTAACTGTCCTGTGGCTTCGTACAGTGACAAGTACGACCTCAAGTAATTCTTCGCAGCAAACTTGGGTTCGAAGGGTCTGGTACACAAAGTTTTGCCATCGCGACTGACTTCGATTTTGGATACTCCGTAGTTCTTAAACTCGAAAGGATTTTGAGTGTAGGCACCGTTGAAGGCTGCATTGCTGACGATACCAATGAATAAACGTTTGGGTAGCTGTCCTTGGAACAGATGATCTTCGATCTTAGATTGGAGTCCAGTGGCAATGGTGAACGTTTTGACTTCCACGCGTCGTATCGGATACTTGGCTATCGTTCTGCTCAAAGTGTGACTGATGTCATTTCCCACTTTAGGTAACACTTCCACACGACGCACGTATAACTTGGCTTCTTGGATACTGGTTTTACAGTGGTGAATAGTCTTCTAATCAGCTGGTTCAGCAGGTTCAGTAGCCATGAAATGGAAAGCAGCACTGCTACGATTTAGTCTCAAGCGAATATCCACTCCGTTCAGCAAATACTTCTCTTGAAACCACATGTCCAAATGCAAACGATAGCACAGTTCTAAACTACGTCCAAGAATTTTCTTTCGACGCTCGATAAAACCCACATTGTGGGTACTGTTGGCTTCTGAGGCCGTGACTGTGTCGTTAAACTTATCTGCGGTGTCAGGTTTCCGTACCACGCAAGCATCTAAATGAGTGTTCTTGGCTTCTTTTCCGTACGTCAAGAGATTTTCGAGGTACGCTCGGTAAGGGTAAGTATCCATGCTACTGCTGACCAGTTTGTTATTCATATACAAATCCACTTCGCTGAACAAGGAATGCATGAAATTGTTGACGGGAGCTGCTTGGGCATCGGCTAGATTGGAGCCGTCCGTTTTGGTGACTTTCACTTTCAAATACAAGTAACTGTTGTTGAGATCGATGTAATCTTCGGGTTGTCCTTTGATTTCAAACTCGATGGGAGCTGAATCCGTCAAAGAGGAGACGGGATGAAATTCGACCCATTGGGCTTCTTGCATGGTCGTCATGGTGGGTGGCATGGCAAAGAGATCTAGTTCCGACTTGGAACAGGCACACGATTCTTGGTGCATCATTTTTTCTTTATGTTTTTTTCTTCACTTTTAATAATCAAAAATGTCTAAGTCTCGAGAGGTTCTTTTTTTCTTCGTCTTTCTCACTTTAGAGGTACGGAGACTTTTGAAAGGGTGTCTTCGTCGTCGCTTTCTACCTTGTCCTTGCTGTGTCGTCAGGGAAGCAGGAATGCCAGACTCGGTACCGTTCAGAGCATTTATAGGACTTTCTCGTCGACCCAAAATCTCTTTACCCGTTTGAAGCAAGACATTTTTGCCTGCTCTCAAAAAAGCTTCTTTAGGGTTTTGTTTGTCAATGAGAACATTGTGTAGAAAACCTTTGCCGTGAGTCAATGCGGCATCTTTTAAGGCGTGCAATCCTCGTGTCACCATCGGTTTTAAAACAGGGACCATGGAACGAAAGGCTGATTTAAACATATCTCCTAAACCATGTCCTCGTTGTCGAGTGACTCCTCGGTACACAGGATACATCACTTTTTCAGTTGTTGGAGAATCGTTTTTGAAAATGGAGTTTCACTGTGACTTTCCCTTTGGTAAATGGAATATTTTGACCTAGTTCTCCTTTTATAGTAATGTTGACACTGTCGAAATACGACTTACTGACAGGCAAATAATGAGGATGTACAAATTCACGGTGAACGTGATAGGTATTTCCACCTTCCTCGTCAGCGGTGACGGTAGAATCCACTTTGAAAGGAATGACACGTAGTAACGGTACAGAGGTGTGTCCTACCACGTTGTACTCCACCACATCGGAGTACACAAACATCAAGTTGAGTCCTTGGTTCAATTCTACAGGGAATCGAAAATATCTTGCAAACATGATGTTACTGGTTATGGATGGTATTTGCTTTTTGTTCTTGAGCATCTCGACGTCTCCACCTAAAATCTCAAACAATTCAGGACAAAAGGTAATGCCTATCATTTCATCCTCTGGAAATTTGATCATGAGACGACGAGCCACTGAATAGTACTCAAAGGTAACACTTTTTCTGACGGGTAGTTTATCCAGGGCTTTACCAAACACAGCATTAAACCTGGCAGCAAGTGTAGTCACTAAATGTTGACCACTAAAATAATAGGCTGGAGGAATGCTGATCACATGAGTGGACAGGGTTGAAGTTGTGGGTCCAACTGATGATTTCTTTGTGTCAATGCCAATGATGCCTCGTTCGATTAAGTCTTTTTGCAATTGCTCGTCTTTCACTTCTACTGTAAAAATGTTTTGATTTTCGACGATGTTTTTGATTTGTGACGGGTGTATTATTTCCACTAAAGCCACTTCCCAATGAGCATCTTGATCCAAATGCATGGCTTGAGGTAATTTAGCTGTGTAACAGCACAACGTGTTGTTAGGAAACACCTTCATGGAACTGTCACTGGGTAACGTTAAGTAAAATTGATTAATAGTGCTGTTTATAATTCCAATGTTGTTCTGTCCGAGGAGTCACTCGAGGTTAAAGGAGTATCTAAAAGAGGATTGTGATTGGAAGGGTGGCAGTCAGGAGAATGACTAACGTTGGACGCAAGGCTCCCAATATTGTTACTGTTGTTCCCGTTGTAAGAGTATTTCAGGGAAGGATTAGGAAGAAGATACCCGATGCAACTGCTGAGTAAAATAGTCCACAATTGTTTGTCTCCTTGTTGCAAACTCAAATTAGCAATGGCTGCACCGATAACACAATACACCACAAAGATTTGACAGAAAAAGACGATTTGAGTTTTAGGGACACGTTCTCCACACCACACCCACAAGGGTTGCTTTTGTAAATCTTGCAGAGAGGAAGTGGGTGAAGGAGTAGTCACTGTGGTTGCTGAAGCTGTATTGAAGGGCATGATGGTCACTTCTTTTTATAGTCGATGACTTGTGCAGCGTCAATCCAAGAATCAAAACTAGGAGGATATCCTTTCCAACGTACTTTGACTTCTTTGACACGACGTTTTCCTACTTTACGGGTTCTTCGTTCGAGAATGCTTTCAATGTCGTACACGTCGTCTTCTTTTTTGGTGACACGTTGTAACTCAGGCAAGTAAAACGTTCCTTTTAATACTTCTCCGTTCATGTCTTCCAATTTATAGACGGCAGGATGACGGTCACGCACTCGTTCAGTAACACGAAACAATTCGGTGGTCCAATTGGGTAAGTAACCTTTGTCGAAAGTACGTTTGGTTTTGCCAATGCGTACCCAATCTCCCGGGGTTAACACTTCTCTACCTTTCTTGGGGACAGCCCTTGTTCGGGACGTACCAAACAGACGCTCAAAAACAGCTACTTCGTTGTCGGGTGTCACCTCTTGTGGGGTACGTCCAATGCTTCTATGGTAAGATTGATTGTAGGCTTGGACTAAGTGCGGTAAGACGTCGATGTACTTGAGAGTGTGTTGATGCGTAAAATATTTCCACATGCGTTCTTTCAAGGTACGTTGAAAACGTTCCACGATACTGGCTTTGGTTTCAGGATTTTCGGTGGTGAAAAAATGAATGTCACGTTTTTTTAATTCTCGTTGGAAAGCTTGGTTCAGAAATTCGGTACCTTTGTCGGTTTGCCATCGAAGAGGGTAACGACCACTTTGTTTCAACACCAGTTGCAAAGCTCGTACTAACTCTCCGCTCGATTTGGATGTCAACGGTACGACCCAGGCAAATTTAGAAAAGACATCGATGACACAAAACAAATATTTGTAGCCACGATTGTAGGTGGCTAAATGAAAGACATCAGCTAAATCGGCTTGCCATTGATGATCGATGCCTTCCACTTGAGTGCGACTTCTGTGAAATTTTCGTCGAATGGGTTTGTGTAAAGTGTACGTCGCTTGTTCTTGTAACCATCGTTGTACTGCAGGTAAACGGAGCTTTTTCAGGCGAGTTTTGGCAGCACGATACAATTTCTGAATGCCTCCGTAACCTGCAGGGTGAGCTGGATCGTAGTAAATGCTGGCTAAGACCTTCTCCATGGTTTAGGTTAATAAGTGACCCACTCTTCGAGGATATTGCTTTGGGTGGGACGAAATGGGGGCTGTTTGGAAACGGTTTTACGTGTCCGATGTGCCACAGGAGTTGACGTCGAGGGTACTGGTGGTGGTGGTGGTGGTGGTGGCAGAGGTAATGAGATAGCTTTGGTCTTCTTTTCTTTTCTCACCTCTGGTTTCCTTTCTTTCTTTCTCACTCCTGTTGAAGCAGGAGTAGCCATCATCTTTTTAACCCAAGTTTTGAGTTCTTCTCGTTGGGGTGTGGGAGAAGGGGTCAATAAGGAAGCGGCAATCTTACTCGGAATGGGAGTAGCAGTGGGTGTTTGAAAGAGATCATGGGGTTCTTTTTCTTCCTTGGGTAATGGTGGGGTGACGTCTGTTTTGGCTACTGTAGAGGGTAAGGGCGACGGATTATTCATTAGTGCCTTAAAATCGGCCAGAGTGGGTAGAGCTGTTTGCTCCACAGCTTTTCGATGAAAGAGTTGTAGTCGTTGCAGAAGTTGACCGTACTTTTGCGATTTTTCGGTTTCGGACAAATCGTGGCGATGCATCAACGATTGCAATTCGTGTTGTAATTGGGACATCTCGTTCAAATCAGGATTGGGTGGTAAATGGGGGGTACGTTGTTCTTGCCAACGATGGTATTCCATCCATCGTTTGTAAGGAACTAAAGTCAGTTTTCGTCCTTCCATGGGCTTCCAAAGGTTACGTCTGAGTTCGTGGTGTTCCATGAGTCCCTTTTATCTTCTGGAAGGATCATACATATTGCTACCCATACCTTGGGGACATCCCTTGAGGCATCCGTTGGGGCATCCCTTGTGTCATCCCTTGTAAAAAACCTGGTAATATGCTGGATAGGATGCCGGATTTCGCTAATCCTCCCAACACAGGAAGAAGAAAGGGTAAAAATCCTCCGCGTTGCACCAACATTTTTTTCTTTTGACGGACGGGTATTTTCTTTTGGACCATTTGACGAAGAACGTGTCGATGCTTGGCTAAGCATTTTTTCTGGTGTGGAGACAAAGGTATCGTGCCTTTCAAGACATTCAAACAACATTCGCACACGGTATCGATGACATCTTTGGAAGCCGTTTTAATGATTTGTTTTCGCATGGGTGGAGAGGCTTTGGACAGGACATACAACACGTCTCCGTGTTTGACTAAACGAGGAGGTAGTCCTTTCTTTTTTTTTCCTTTGGGGGATGAAGAAGAATGTTTTGTGCGAGGTGACATCTTTGATTGTTCGTTCCACAATACCACTGACGTCCATGACTTGGAACACATACCCTTTTATCTACTTTTTTCCCATCAGTTTCCCATATAAAAATGGGTGAGCTTTTTCTCTTACATGAAGAGGAACAAAAAATCCTCCACGTTGCACCAACATCTTTTTCTTTTGACGTACGGATATTTTCTTTTGGGCCTTTTGACGACGAACGTGTCGATGTTTGGCTAAACGTCCTTTCCTTTTCTTTCCTTTGTGAAGTGAAGAAGAATGTTTTCTGCGAGGTGACATCTTTACTTGTTCGTTCCACAATATCACTAACGTCAATGACTAGGTACACACTCTCTTTTATCTACTTTTTTGGGAACTAGCACTTCGTCAAAAAGGTAACAATGTCTTTCACAAAATTGCCAAAGTTACCTCCTTTTTGGTGACTCTTCTTTTTCTTTAAAAGACTACGTCTTTGGAGGGAAGGACGTCGATGTTTGGTTTTTAAACCTTTGGTAGGATGACGAGATTGTCTTTTTCCTGTTCCTTTTTGGATGGTAGAACGACGAGGGTGGTGGTGGTGTGTACGTTTTTGAGGAGGCATTCTTGAGTGTTCAGCAGTGGTACAAAAAAAATACTGATTGACGCCGTGGTCTTCAAGTCATATCTTTATACTGGAATGCGACGCCACTGATTATCTTTGCGTCGTATCAACTTCATGGTGGCAGGTAACACACGTCGTGAAGGAGTTCGCAATGGACTCAATCGGGACAGTTCTTGTTTGGACAAATCTAGTAAACTCTTTAACATGCCAGATCTTTCTTGGACTTTGACTTTCGGGGCTGGTACTTTGTGAGCAGCTGCTACTGACGCTAATGTGGACGAGGGTGTCCCCGGTGGAGGAGACGTTTTGGGAGACGCAGATTTCCAATGTTTCATCAAATTAGGAAAAACGGGTGTCAAATTGGGTTTGGCTGGCATCACCCGCAACGGAGAAGTGGCAGTCCCTGAGGCTATTGGTAACGTAGTCCCTGACAAACGTCCTTGTAGATCTTCTCTTACAGGTCGTGGTTGACGAAGGTAAGGTTGTGTCCTGGCCGAAGTGCCTCTTTTGCGGGTGACCGCTTTTTTCTGTGGACTTTTTTTTCTGTGCTTTGGTCTTGGTACCCTTGTTCTTTTTCTTAGGGGTTTGTTTGGCTTTTTTTGTTTTCTTCTTGAGGTGAACTTTGGGAGTATTGGGATCCCATTTGAAAAGGGAACGAATGATGACACCTCCTAGAGAACCACTACCTCCAGGTTTCAATATGATTTGCTTTTTGGTGTGAGTGTCGATGCGAGGATTGGCCAGTTGCGTCAAGGCTACTTTGTTTCTGTCAAAAAAGCGTTTGGTTTGATGTGGAATGTGAATGATGCCTTGCAGTATTTGACGTGCAGTCACCGTAAACCATCGTAAGACTTCTTTGAGACTGGCTTCTAAGACGTGAGCACGTATTTGTGGATTTTTTTTGCGACTGATGCCGTAGAAGGCACGAATCAATTTGATCGGAAGATGAGACTGAAGGGACGTCATGTTGACGATGTATGAGACAAGGTCAAAGTAACCCAAGGTTTTTATAGATTTTTTTAGTGCTTCATAGTGTTATGTCGACGAGGAGGACGTGTACACGACAGGTCCTCCGTCTTGACACCAGTCGTGAAACAAATCGGTACGAAATCGCAAATAATCAGGGGTAGTGGGTTTTAAATCCACGAGTAAATAGGCGTGTGGCGTTTGAGTGGCATCATCGTACGCATGAGTTAGCCAAGGTGTTCCTAACTGTTTGGCTAAAACTTGCACTTGTGATTTATCTCGAGGACTTTTAAACAAGACCACGTAATGAGCATTAAGACTAATGGTACGATGGGCTTTACTTTGTTGAAATAAATTTTGTGTAATGTAAATGACACTGGCATTACGATGATGGCCTTTACGTGTAAACCACAGTTTAATTTCTTCTTCGTCTTCTCCTAACATGTCGTCAACAATAACCCAATGAGTTTGACTAGGGTCAGACACGATCCCCTCGTCTTCTTTAGGAATGCCTGCTACAAACACAATGGAATCACCTTGACTTTCTTGCAAGAGGCTGTATGCCGATTGCCACTCTTTGTAACACCACACGATGCGTTGAGGTGGACGATCGATCAAATCGATCAAATGATGTTTATGTTCGATCAAACGTTTGACAAATTCGGTTTTGCCTGAACCGCTCGGTCCAGCAATTAACATGTTAAAAGGATGACGAAGATACAAGGCTTTCCAACTAGCCTGATCTAAGTTTTCGTCAATGACTTTGAATGTGGAGGAGGAAGGAGTAGTAGAAAGAGTAGAGTGAGCCATAGTCGTGTAGTGGTATGACACGATTGACACAAAAACAGACAAGACAAGAGGTTTTTATACTTTTTTTCAAGACACGTTTATTTCAATGCATGTTTTAAATTTGAACAACACGAAAACATAAAAGCCAAATGGATAAATACAGGGATAAAATACATACGATCAAAGTGGCAAATAAACAACTCCCTGTACAAAATGGTTTGGGTAACGAAGGTATCCTAGAGGTAGTATGTAATGTTCTTATAGTCTCTACAGGGGGTACAGTCACATAGGTGTCTTCTCGAAAGGGCCTTTGTGGGGGAATGTCCATGACAGTTCTGTCTTGAACAGAAGGATTGTCTTGGGTGATAGATTCTTTTTCTTCTTCTTCTTCTGGTACTGTTACTAACACAGGATTAAAAGTGACTTTTTTCACACGACGATGAATTTTAGGAACACAACGCTTGGGCATAATGGGATGCGTCGTTTGTCCAAGCCTCAAAATCCCAACTTTTCCAGTGACGTACATCTGTCCAATGAGGGTGTAAATCACAAGCTACACACACATCTTCGTACACTGCTTCCGTACGTAAAAGTTGACGAATCTTTTTTTCTTGGAAAGGTCGAGACGTATCCAGATGAAAACGTAAGGCTTTGAACAGAATAAGTCTCTCGTGGACATTTAAAGGAGTCACCATACTGTCTTATTTTTTTTTTTGATAGGTAGTGTTCGTAAAGTGTCCACAAGGAATCGGCAGGTAAACGAAATCCCAGAAAGCAAGTCACTAAAACACACTCTACACGTCGACCCCAATTCATAGGGTATAGTTCTTGTAATAAGTGTTCGTAATCTTTCACCGTGTGAATCTTCTCATTGATATCCTTCCACGAAATCTGTTGGATCACAACTGATAAAGGTTGTGGCATGGTTGTTCTCTTTTATACTTCTTTAGGTCGAAGATCATCAGTGTAGATTCAACCCAGAATTAAACACAGAATTAAATTTGCTCAAAAAGCGAAAGTGATTAATATAACGTGTAATTTCGTCCCACTGCCATTCAGGGTAACGGTTAAGAAGGATCAAAGTATCTTCAGATGTAAACGTACTAAATTGGAAACGGAGCAAAAAAATACCCTTGATCCAGAGAAATCTAACACGTTGGTTAATTTTTGTCACTTTCCTCTTGTGAATTTCACGACACAAAAGTTCTACAGTCACCCATTGAGATTTTTCTTTAGCAAGGCCTTGCCAAACGTCCTTGTAGATCTTCTCTTTCAATTCGTGTGGTAATCCTTGAATATTATGTTTTAGAGAGGGTTTATATACTGGTCTAGGCGTGTTACACGACATGGAACAGTAGTGTCACTTCCAATCACTAGGTCCTACTAAAGGTAGGTATTGACAATTCGGAGACCATCGAGCATGTTCCAGGTAAGCGGAATCTTTATGTTCCCACTCGTAAATGGATACACCACAACTGAAACACTTGACTTTATCCCCTTCGCCCAAGTAGAAAAATCCAGCTCTGGCTAATTCTTCAGGAGTTGGTCCAGGCAGATATTTTGGCCATTTATCTTTGAAGGTTTGGAATCGACTTTTAAAGTGACAGTATTCAGGCAAACTCGTTGGGAACGAATATTCGACTCTCCTCACTTCTGTTCGATGCAGGTACGGTGAAATTCCTAGGAGTCCACGATAACGTGTCGCACCGCTTTCGCATCCCTCAGGTTTGACACGCACAGCATCACTTTCCAGGGTAGATATAGGGGTAGTAGTCATAGCAAAGTTCCGACGATATCCAGCTGAATCGCTAACGTCACAGCGTCTGGCATCACTGCAATCGTACGGTTCACCATCGCCCTCTGTAACGCAATTACAGTGCATACCGCAAGGACACTTACAGTTTCCTTCCGGACAACTTCCGTTGCAATGCATGGGTCTTATCCATCCAGTACTTTTCACACTCGGGGAAGGTACATTTGTTTTACAATCCCCAAATTTGAATGATGTCTGTTTAAATGGATTCATCTTCTTGTCGCTGTGCCGTTGTAGTGACAAATGAACTATTGATCGTGGACGATGTCCCTTTTTATATGCTGCTTAATTTTGACGTGACCGTACGGTAGAGTAAAGTGATTGGGAAGTCGTACTCTTTTTTGGTACACGATTTGATAGACTTTTTCCAAAGGTCGGCTAACAATTTGGTGTGTGGGTAAACGGACAATCTTGTGCGGTTCGTGGGTAGTCACTTTAAACGTTTCATCCAAGTCCCGACTGTAAGGCTTCTTGAAGCACGTCAAAGTTCACCACTCGACTGGTGCGATAATTGAGAGTCAATCCTTTCACTTTACATTCGGTGTGCATTTCTCCTTGTGGGTCTCGGTATTCGTAGCCGTAATTTTTAGGACCACCACTTGCAAAACATAGAATCTTGTCGTCGGGATGTTCATCGGTCCAGGCTCCTAAACGGTCTCCTTCAATGACAGGGTTACACTGGTTCGCCCGGTGAATGTAAATGCAACTGTCCGTGTCAAAATACAACACACGATCTCCTAACAGTTCTAACACTTCGTACAATTTTAAGCGAGCGTGGGCTGTCACGTAAGCCGCAATGATAACATTTCCAAATTTGTCGGCTTCTACAAAGTCTAGTTCTTCTTCGTAATTGACTAAGATCAAGTCCTCACGAATGACGTCCACGTGTTTCATGACTTTGGTTGGGTCGTGAATCACCTGGAAGTAGCGAGACGGCTCGGACAAATACTCCGTCTTGGGTAAAGTGGGTCGTTGTGCCATTTTTCCCCACAAGCAATTGAGCATCACTTTGGCAAACGATCGCCTTCCTTCATTTTTCTCGATGTGGTCTAAAGTGATGCCTTCCTGCTCCCGATATTTTTCTTTGAATATCTTTTGGTCTTCGGGAGTGTGACACCAGGAAGGATAACCACTAGCTTCTTGTTTTAGTTTTAAAAAGGCATCCACGTAGTCTGCAAAAATACAATTCTGTCTCTCGTCGCCCTTGCGGTATTGTTGTGTCTCGGGAAAGTGGTAAATTTCGTACACTTCTAACAGTTGGTATCCCAGGTCCAGTGCTTTAAACAATTCCACACTCACCCACGTTCCTGTCAAGGCGCGTTCTTCCTGGGTGTGATGACAAGGCTGGTCTTGGTTGCACGTTTCGGCACATGTGCGACACAAAGGAAACATCAGTTTTCCTTGGCAATGGTGAGGTAAAACGGGATGGTACAAGTCTGTGAGAGGTAAGACTTTACACTTGATCAATCCTTCGTACTGTCGAATGTGGTCCAGGTCAATGTGTTCTGTCATCAATTCTGGATGCCCTACGGGAAAGTGACAATATTTGCACACGTAAGGATACAACGAACACACGTCCAAGTATTTGATTTCTTCTCCTTTCTCTTCGTCCGCCTGGTACAGCAAACAGGTGGCATTCGTCCGTCCTCCGTACAAACTATTCCGAGGGTTCAGGGGGTCCACCCACTTGTAACTTTCTACGATGCGTTTAAACTCGGGATCGGTTTTCAAACGCAGATCGTACTCGTGTTCCCATATTTCCACCACCTGGTATCCTTGCTGTTCTAACTTCAAACGTCGTTGACACGTAGTCTGGTACAAGTCTTCCATGGTTCGTTGTAAAAACTGATTTTTGGTGTTACGCTGAGGGTAGCATAGGGGACATCCGTGAAAGAAGCATCCGTTAAACTCGTACACGATCTGAGGGTTTTCTAAGTCCCAGCCATCCACTGAATACGTTCCGATGGTCTTTTCGCCTCCTCCGTTGCGAGCGTGTTGGATCCATTTGTCTTCCTTGTCGCACAAGTTATGGAGCTAGCGTAGGGCTTTGACCGAGTATTGACGTTTGACAAAATTTGTCGTTTGAGGACTGATGACCGCTAGATTATTTTCGGGCATGAAGCGTTTTCGGTACACTAAAGAACACGCTTTGGCGATGGTACAGGCTTCTTTCAAAGGATCGATCCCTCCGTACTCCATGAACAATTCTTGAAATTTTCCACAGCAGCGTAATAAAATGTCCACGTCAGATCGACAGTACTTTAACATTTCTTCTTGAAAGTCAAAGGGGTTCGAGGCGTGAGTCTGGTACCAAGCGAAGAAAGCTTCTCGTTGTTCGGTGCGCATGTTGTCGGGGTCGTAGTCGTCAGCCTCGGGCAAATGGGGTAGAATGGCATGTTGATTGGCTTCGGTATTAAAAAAGTACGGAAAATAACCTTTGGCCATTTCTGTCATTCCAAACGTTTTAGGCATGCGACTCAAAGGCATGGCCAAGTAACACATCGAATCTTTAAACTGTACTTGTCCTACTTGCATAGAAATGATTTTGGCTCCGTTCAAAGTCACTTGAGGCCGTTCGGTACTTTGTTCCGCATAGTATCTGAGCAGAAATTGCCCATCATATCCCGAGAAATTGTGAGCCATGACCGTGGCATGGCGATGACACTCTCCGTAACGTTCGATGTCTTCTGGACTCCACGTTTCGTCAATGGGGTTTAGGATCCATTGGGCAAAATCGGCTAGAGTGTTTGACCCTCGAAAGATTTTTTCACGTCCTCCAGGAATCTTTCTGCAGTATTAGCAATGACTAAAGATAGGTTCTTGGATGCACTTCTCGCACGCACGGTGAGCCACGCAGAAATTAGGAATGTGAATACCAGTTTCTTGCATGCATTCGAAATCAAAAAAGATAAAATTCCCTTTCTTCTGGGTATCTTCTGGTTGGGGTTGGTATTTTTGAATGAAGCATTCGTGTTCCAAATCCACGATTTGGTGACAAATGTGACATCGTTTCTTCCCTCGACAAACGTGAAACTTGGCACTATTGGTACGTATGACTTGTCCACAAGTAGGGCACAATCTCAGGAGTTGACAAGTATTTTTCTGCTGTGAACCTTGCATCTTCAAATGTTGTTGGTAACAGGTAAGACTGACAAAAGTGCGCTGACACACAGGGCAATGCACTCTTTCTTGTCCTTTGTCCAGACAAGGTTGAGAGGCCAAACATCCCTCACATTTCGATCCACAATGCTTGTGTTGTTCTCGATTGTTATAACCATAGTCACATTTTTCACAGTAGTAACTGAATTTCAGAAATCCAGTGATACTGGTAATGGTATCAAAATGACCATCGTGATGATAGACGTGAATGTATTTTCCGTCTTTGAAATCGCGGCCTCGAAACAAAAGAGGACCAAGCACTTCTTGAGGGTGTACTTTCAAAGTGTAACGTGGAGCCAAGACGTCTTGCAATTGTTGCATTTCTGGAATACCACAAGGGGTGTCTTTGGATATCCCCGCTTGCTGTAACAGGAGTTCTGCTTCACTTCGTGGTTTGGCTCGGTCCGATTGTCGAATAGTTTCCCAGGCTCTTTTTCATTCTATCGTCTCGTTCTTGTTGACATACGCTCGTCCCACGACGATGGCATGGGCTAAACACATCTGGTCTTGAGAATTGTTAATTCGGACGAGGCTTCGCTTCATGTTACGAAGGCTGTCCACCAATAACACTTTTTTGCGTCCGGTCCCCTCAGGAAGAGACACGTGGGTCATGAACAGTGTGGCTTTTCCATCGGTGATGTGAAACTTGTCGTTGGATTGTTGCACATGTTGAATTTTGTCAATGACTTTGGAAGGTGTTAATTGTGATGGGCTAGTAAACTCGATCCAAACGGGAGACTTTAAATTATCGTGATGAATAGAAAGTCTCAAGCGATCGTCTTCTTTGGCTTGACATTGCTGTTTCGATGCAGTTAACACAGAATCCCACACCTCGGTAATGAACCCTTCTGTATTCTCCAAAGGTACATTGGCCTTGAAATCTTTAAACTTTACGGCATACGTGTAAGCCGTTGTTCTAAATTTTCGAGAGGAACGCTTTTCCGTCTCTCGAATGTGATAGTAATTTTCAGGGTTTACTAAGGGTCGTGCACTTTGCTTGGACGTCGATTGCTTAGGTGTAGATTCGGGCTCACTCATGTCATCTTCAAAATCACTGGCATGAATTTGAGCCAAGACTTCAGCTACTGTGCTAGGCGATACATTACGTTTCTGTCTCTTACTGTTTTCTCCTTTCTCCACAACATGATGTGGTCTTTTCATCTTGTCTGCAAAAAGTCAAATGACTACCTTTTAAAGACCATAACCCCTATATATTCATGTTCGATCCGTGCACATATAAAGGGTTAGTGTCTAACCTTTCAGTATTCATTTCACTCTCACATTGACCAGAACGATGAAAGAACCTACAGAAGTGGAACTTCTCATTAGAGCTTTACGTGGGGTCATACGAAAGTTTTCGTCAGACCAGCCGACAGCCTACTCTTCTTCCTATCGAGATAAAAGTCAAGATACTTGCTATATTTGTAAGAAGAAAGGACATTGGGCTACAGAATGTTCAGATCGTGACAAAAATAAAAAAGGTACCAATAGAGACAAATGTCAAGATACCTGTTATTATTGTAAAGAGAAAGGACATTGGTCTCCAAACTGCCCTAAGAAACAACAGGAGCAGGAGGAGGAGGAGGCGAAGGAGGAGGAGGAGGAGGAAAGAAATTCTGAACAGGAGGAGGAAGAGGTACCCTCCCCCAAGGAAGAACCCCGACACGTTCACAAAGACAAGAAAAGAAGATGAAACGAAAGTGAAGAGGAAGAAGAAAAAGCTGTGACAGTAAAGAAAATGAAAAAACAGAAAGAGTGAAACAGAAGAAAACCTATGAACTTTTTAAAAATGGTATTGTGTTATGTTATGTTATGATATTGAATTGTAACGTTTGTACTAGAATACACCAGAGAGAAAAAAACGTAAGCGTCTCTTGGTTTTGATTTGATAGTATAATTACCTACACTCACACATTCATTCACTCACACGTACATCATGGGTTTTTAAAAAAATATAATAAAAGGACTTTTGAGTTTTCATTGAATTAGGCAATTGACATAGTATTTCTTTTCGAAATAATTGGAGTGGTCCTGAAAAGGACCGTTGGTGTTTTAATTGTTTAAATTAATACAAACTCAGAAAAGGGACGAAATCCTCTTGAGCTGTCTTAAGCCTTTGCCACGGCCAAGGCCTACTTTGGGACTGGTGGTTCCTGTCAATGATTTGGTAGAAATCACTAACGGTGGTAAGGTAGACGTAGTCACAGAGAGATTGGGTTGTTTCGCTCGAGAAGGTCTTTTTCTCTTCGGTCGTGATAAAGAAGTCTGATACATTTGTTTCAGACTCCTTAACTCAGCTAAAATATCTAAAAGTACCGTCGTGACCGTTTGATTTTCACTATTTTCTTTCTGTCCTTGGTCTTCTTTCTTCTCCGTTGCTGCTGCTGCTACTGTTTCTTCCTGGTGTTTCCTTCTTGCTTCTTCTTCTTCCTGCTGTTGCGTAAGAAAAGCTTGTTCTTCTACTTTCTGTTGTTGTAAAAATCGCTCCAATTCTTCTTTTTGTCTTTGTTTAAAATCATCAACGTGTCCAGAAGAAGATACAGAAGGCAACGAAGGTTCCGGAATAAATTCTTGTGATGTTAAAAAATCCACAATATCCCAGTTAAAATCAACTTCTTCTGGATGTAGATTTGTCATGACTTTAGTAGTCACTGTTGGTCCATGACTTGCTGTCTCTACTCCTGTCTCACTCCAATTCATTGTCTTCTTACTGTCCGTCATGATTGACAACTCTCTTGAATCGATTGACTGCGCACAGGCGCTAGTACCTCTATATAGAAAAGGTGACGTCACAGACTGCTCTCTTCCGATTGGATGACTGTACCTGACTTTTGTAACGCACGTTTGGATTGGTGGATACACTCAATCCGTTTCAATCCGCTCTTCCCCTATAAATAACCGCAGTACACGGTATTCGCTTCACCTGTTCTCATCAGAAGATGTGGACTAATGTTGAATCGTCAACCCTTGTGTCAAGTATGCTGTTTAGGACTGACATACCCATGTATGTCAGATCATCATGGAGTGTCATTCATATGACGGAGACAGCTTTTTGGAAGAGAAGGGTCTTTGTGGAAAGGCAAGGTTGCTTGAAGAGAGTTCTCTTCTATGGACCCACAGTGAGGAGAAGTTTAAGGAAAAGAAGAAGATCTGTGAGATGTCCTCTGTGTTAACAAGACAACGTTAACATTACACATAACGGTCCTTTTCAGGGCCCCTCATAGGTCTCGAAAAGATAGTAGCTTTCATTGCCACCCTTTTTTTCCCTTGTTATATTTCCCTTGTTATATTTCCCTTGACGCTATATAGGCCCACTATGTTCCATTTCCCTTGACGCTATATAGGCCCACCCTGTTCCATTTCCCTTGACCCTATAGTGCCCCAAGCTGTTTTGACCCTATAGTGCCCCAAGCTATTTTTGACTGGATTTTCCCTTGACCCTATAAATCTTGACCCTATAGTGCCCCAAGCACTTTTTGACTGGGTTTTCAATAGACCCTATAGTGCCCCTATATACTACTTACATCAGCGCATGTAAAGCTCTTAACATTACGGATTGTCCATTCAGTCATCGGTATATTATAATGATCACACATCCCCAGTTGTAGAAGTATATTTTGTAGCTGTGGTTTACGCAGTATAATACACACAATAATATTTTTGTTTACGACTTAGAGAAGGATTTATATTAATAATATAAGGCCACATTTTTGAGAAATGTTTAATACAATAGGATTCTTATCGAGCAGGGTTAGGTTTGTTTCTGAACTTGTTGTTTTTTAATTATTGTGCCGGTAATGTAATCTTTTTATGCCCGTGTCATATATAGTACACGGTAATGGATATGTTTTCAGCTCTCCAGTGTCTAGCGCGTCAAGACACTTGAGTGTCCGGTGTTGGCTGGTACTGTCCAGTGTCTAGAGTGTCCAGAGTTGTCCGGATTCTATAGTCCGGTGTGTCCGTAAAGAATGGAGCTGTCTGGAGGGTCGAGAGTGACTAGAGTGACCCGAGCGTTCCAAGTTATCGGAGTGATAAAGGTCTGCCTGGTGCAATCTGTAAATAGCCATTGTGAATCATTCACCCCTTGTGTTTGCAGTTTGTAAAGTCATTTGCTTGTAGTTTTTATTTTTATTTTTATTATTATTATTATTATTATTATTATTATTATTATTATTATTATATTTTTTTATTATTACATTTGCGCGTTCTTATGTTAAGTAATCCAATATCTGAAATAAATATACACGCACGTATTCATAATTAATTAATCATTCTAGTCATTCGTTATTAAACATTATACTCATATCATCGTCAAAAGTGTTATGTTGTGAAATTGTACATCCCACCCGGTTATCATGTTACAGATTCATGAAATAATGGGAAAGAAAAACGATTTTGGGGACGACATGATACTTTTACTTATGGGTCTTATGGAAGGACCAAAACTTCATTTCGTAAAATACGAACGATAGAGAGACTTCCATAGTTGATAAGGACTACGCATGTCTCATTTACCTCCGAATCCTAATATTACCGTAATGTCACATTTAAGGCAGATTTAGCAAATCTATCTCATTTGGCAATATACAATATCTGTTACAAATATTTGTTTTTTTGTCACCGACGTATTTTCAAAATTGTGTTGGGTAGTTCCATCGATTTCTAAACTAAGGTAAGATTCGTTGCCAGTTGTGGAATTGGTTTTGTGGCTGTCACAGACAAAGCCAGCGAATGTTTGAACCGAGCTTTTAAAAACAATTGTAAATATGAAATATACACATTTATTTTATCATTAATGAAAGTTTTGAAACGAAAGCCAGGTGAGTCGAACGTTCTGAGGAACTTTATATCCTTGCATACATCTAAGTGTTGCTACGTACGTACTATCAAAGCAATATCCGTGCATCCAACGACATGACCCCTAACATTATGGTGAATATGTTGGAACGACTGCACTTGTAAAGTCACCAACCATCAAAACATGAAGCGCTATTAAAGACTCTATATTGGGATCGCATTGTGACACCCAAACTTTCGTCTTCAATATCCGGAATAAATCAATACCACTTTGGCACCTACGATCTTCTGATTTGCCATACCACTAACCAATCTCTAGTTAATTACCTTTACCAAGAAAATACATATTGGCTATTATTTTAATGCTCACATCGTTTCGAAACCTAAGCGGCTATGAGTTTGGGCTTTACAAAAGGCCTTGAGAAAAGCTTGCCAAAACCTATACAGATCGATTATCACAAAACTGTATATGGTCCTTAAATGCGCATTTGTGAAAACTTAATAACATCAGTTTTTTTGTGTCACGTTTTGTTTTCGATTCCGGGTTGATACACTGATATCGCTCCAATAAGAGATGTTTACAACAATAATCGATTTCACAAGTATTCTCGATATTCTGTCGAATTCAATGAGGATAAAATGTATTGTTAGTGTATTCCGACATGGCTGAATAAAACGTGATGGGAAGCACACGAGACCCATAACTAAATGTCATTTTTTTCAAAGTAGAGGTTTCTGTCATCTCTGCTTGCGACGAAACTGGAAACGGGTATGAAGTTTACAGTGAATGTACACATCGACTTTATATTCCTGTCAGTAAATCGTATTTGGACAGCAATAACATTATCATTAAAGTAGATTTTGGATAAAATAGTATATTTCGAATGGAAACATCATGGTGAAACTACATTTTCAAAAACGAAGCTGAAGTAAATTGTAGAAACAAATGTATTTTGTGTATCAAGGAGTCGCTCGATAACGAGTACATGATATAGGATATAGATTAAAATCATACTGAGTATCGCACGCTTTCATCCGGCACCAAACCAATGATAATTCGAGGATATCAAGTTTTGGAAGATGCCACTTAGATTCATTGAAATGAATTTCTTCCAAACGTCCTAATTGACAAACAGTCCACACGAACTAACAAGAGTGCACGACAATTTGTTGTGCTTCAAACATCCTTTGAGCAGCGCCGAGATCGCTATAAATTCGCTTTGTAATTCTATCAAAAACATTATTTTTTCTTCTACGGTACATGACGAAGCAAAACGAGACGTTGAAATCCATCTAGATCTAATAGATACGTTGACAATACAGAATAAGAAATACAGAAGAACATGAACAGACAGAGGATTAAAATTGTTTGATTTTAACTGAATTTGAAAGGAAAAAGCTGATGCACCGAGGTTCTTGCAAATTTTCCAAGTCAGAATTCAATCTGCGTGCCAAACTACCAAATATGATGACGATACAGGAATCACATTCGTAGATTGTTTTTGTTGAAGTCTTGGACTACCTCGGCCCTTATCGAATTTACAATCAAAGGGCAAATCGAACGTGCAGATCTTCTACAAGTCTTTTATACCTGAAAATCAAAATTTTCAAAGCGGAAACAACCAATCAAAGCCTAAGTGTCAGAGTATATCCCGTCAAACCGATAAAAACCTAGGTGTCAGAGTATATCCCGTCAAACCAATCAAAGCCTAGGTGTCAGAGTATATCCCGTCAAACCAATCAAAGCCTATGTTTCAGAGTATATCCCGTCAAACCAATCAAAGCCTAGGTTTCAGAGTATATCCCGTCAAACCAATCAATGCCTAGGTGTCAGAGTATATCCCGTCAAACCAATCAATGCCTAGGTGTCAGAGTATATCTCGTCAAACCAATCAATGCCTAGGTGTCTGAGTATATCCCGTCAAACCAATCAAAGCCTAGGTGTCAGACTATATCCCGTCAAACCAATCAATGCCTAGGTGTCAGAGTATATCCCGTCAAATAATTTCATGTATTACTTGTTCAGTGAAGTAGGTTTTGTACTTGAATAACAGACAGGTGAGCTACTGCATAGATATTATGTCTTGCCAATTGTACCTTCACAAAATGTTTATATACGGATAATGAGCTAAGAATACACATATGGATGCCACCGTCGTATAAACACCTGACACGCTGGACAGCAGAATATGACGATCGTTACAATGTTTTATTTATCGACAGTCGAAAAAAGCAAACATGTATACAGTTTAAAAGAGATAACTGGTTCGTTGCAAGACATGTACCTATTAATTCGCGTGGATGTACATCCGAGACTGATTCGTAGTAGTACACTGGTCCATTTGATGGCTAATACTACCTAGTACAAAATCATCATTGAAGAAGCCAGACTGTACGTGCAACTCGATGCCAGTCAAACATTAGGCAGAACGATAGTCAAGTGTCCACTAGGCCAAATTCAATTAAATTAGATTTAAGAACACAGATCATGTTTACCAAGGACAAATATTCAAATATTTGTAAATTAGTATCAGCAATGCAGCCCTCTACGACGCTTTCGTCAAAATGTTTTCTACTTTGAAGATATCAGCGTGTCCAAGATATAAGTCACCGGAAATAGCCAAAGGTTGTGAACTAGACCCTATGAATTTAACTTCAAAAAGTACTTTTGATGCTGCTTGACGATGTTTGAAGCGCGTGTCACCAACAGCAACCACGCTATTTCGTACCAAGATAATGTAGGAAGATATACTTTGTGGGGTTTCAATTTGAGTCCAGACCAATGCGCGCAATGAAAGACATTTCCATCCTACAATACTGGGTCAAACCAATAGAGTGAACCTCATCTTGTATGCATACTTTGACAATACTATGGAAATTAACAGCTTTTGAGGAGTGAAGTGATTATAGCTATTAGTGAAAGAGATGGAACACGAAGAACCTATGGGAAAAGGTGACGTGGATGTATTTGATTTTGAACATGAAGACAACAACACGATGATTATGTAAATTGGCGTGGGTGGGTACTATATATAACAAGAACAATATTTAGTCTCATGTTTAACTCAGGATTATGCTGATATAATTAAATGTCTGACGAGAACAAAGAGTTATTGATCATCCTAGTCCGACACAGCCCGACAGATAGATGATGATGAGTTTATAAGAATCGTTTGCAGCTCTCTTGCTAAAGATACGGAGTTTACCCGTTGTTCATCAACGTTCTTCACAAAACTTTTTAAGCGAAAGTTTAGGTGTGAACTGATTACATACAGTTACTTGTGAAAAAAAAAAATATTAAAGATAGGACACTTGTAAATTTCATTACCTTATCTTGCAAGTTTGTACATAGCTTCTTATAACACCTAACACCGTTCAGGGCAATGTCGTCAACACATGCTTCAATAATCGTCCAGCTATTATTTACATAGCTGTCACCATTCACAGTCATCACAGTGTGGAACAGTTTGATTCATATTGAGTATCTCCTCTGGAAAACGACAACAATAACTGTATAAAACACCTTGGTGTGTCGCCAAAATCGTGGGCTTTGGCATTATTAACGCAGTTTTTAATGTGACTTTCAACATTTAGTGACCCCGTATGATCGAGCGTACTCTATAAATCAAGATACACTAAAGAAATGATGGTGTAAACATTATGGTTATCGCTAGTATTTATCTAAGAAACGTAATGTGCACCCGTGGCAAAAAGATAATGTATTTTATCATTGAAAGTCAAATTTGATTTGACACCGTTGTCATCCTTGTATTATAGTGGTTTCTGATTATCAAACATATTGATTTTGAGAAAATGTTTTGATTTGTGTGTTTTGATATGATCTATTACAGTGATCTTTATCGTTCTTAGTGATGTTTTCTTTTACATCCATGTTCAGAATGCTTTCCTCATTTAGGTTCGTTTCCCAAATACAACGGTTCCCTGTTGACCATAATGTGTTCGTCAACAATATTCCCATAGCAATTCCTTTGAGTAATAGCATAACTAGAACAACAGTAAAAGCTTCGATAAAGACTTTCACTCAATTTGTCCTTCCCAAATTTGAACAAGTGTACAATCGTATGAGTCGAAATTTTCAGCAAGTTATGTACGCATTAGGCATCCAACAATTCAAGTTTACTGCCTATCACCCTGAGAGCCCAACTTTCATCAAACTTAGAAAAATATGATTCAGTCACTTTGTTTTGATATGGGTAAAGATTGGAATGAAGGCGTTAAAATGCTTTTGTTTGGTGTTAGGGAATCAGTTCCAAAATTATTAGGATTGAGTTCCTGTGAACTAGCTTGTGGACCACTGAAGTTGTACATAGAGAAACTTCTTTCTAATGACAATACCGAAATTATCCTTCTCGATTATGTTTCCAGTTTAAGTATAAGCTGTGAGGTTGAGGTTGTGAGGTTGCAAGAACTAATATGCACTCTACTCAGTCAAAACATGACAGTATGGTATGATAACAATACAAACGAATGAAGGTTCAGGCTCTTCTGCCCAGACCACAAAATCCTCTTCAGGCTTAGTAGTGTGGTTCTTACACATTTGAAAAGACAGTAAATGATTTAAATTATATCATCGATATCCTGCGAAGTGAAAACAAACACAATTATGGCATATGCATAAGCTAAAGATGTATGTTGAGAGAGAGAGAGAGAGAGAGAGAGAGAGAGAGAGAGAGAGAGAGAGAGAGAGAGAGAGAGAGAGAGAGAGAGAGTCAGGTTAATCATGCAAATCATTCAGTTGTACCTGCACCACTCAAAGAGGATTTATATTGCTTACAGTCGGACTATATTGCTTTAGGAGTAACAAATCTTCGAAATTCAGATATTATTAATAGTTATTAATAATCTGGACCAGAAACTTTCACATTTACCCAAATAAGTTAAAATGAAGTAAAACAGTTATTACTTGAATATTAGCACTTATTTCTTGATGTTCCTACAAGAACAATAACATCTACCATGACGCTGAAATTATAAATTCCACACCTGTGAAACAACACTTGTACAGGCTGAACCCTCTCAAACAGGAATGTCTGGATAGAGAAAATATCAGTATTTGCTGAAACAATTATTTCACAGAGCGGAGTAAAGGCGACTGGAGTTCACCAATAGAGCGGAGTAAAGGCGACTGGAGTTCACCAATAGAGCGGAGTAAAGGCGACTGGAGTTCACCAATAGAGCGGAGTAAAGGCGACTGGAGTTCACCAATAGAGCGGAGTAAAGGCGACCGGAGTTCACCACTTGTACCTGTTCCGAAAGTATGTAACATTTTATTCATCTCCACTGATTATAGAAAGGTGAAAAGTTTGACTAAGATATATTCATTTTCATTGCCAATATTCGATGACTGCATTGATAAAATTGGAAATACAAAGTATGTCACCACATTTGACCTTCTGGACGGATTTTGGCAAACTAGAAATCGCAAATGAACTTCGTGACTCCACATGGACTTTATCAATATAAAGTAATGATGTTTGGTATGAACGGTTCGCCTAGTACTTTTCAATGTTTAATGAACATGATTACATCAGGTCTAGAAAATTAGGGTGCTTTGATAGATAGTTTCATGATCTACAATGACACCTGGAAAGATCAAGTAGCGACAATTCGGAAATTCTTTGACAGTCTCACTGATGCAGATTGGACAATTACTATATCTAAAAGTGAGTTGTGCCGTAATTAGGTAGCATTTCAAGGACATATCCTGGGAAAAGGACTAGTTATAAACAAATGGATGCCAAGGTCAAGGTTATCTCTGAATTCCATATGTTTATCAGTTAAAATCAACTCACGCTAACTTGGGGTATGGCTGGATACTATCAGAATTTATTTCCAATTTTACCATAACTGCTGAAACCCTGACTATTTTATTGAGCACAAAATCCAAGTTTGGCCTAAATAATGTCAAGAGGCTTTTGATAAGTTAAAGACTATATTTACGAGTTCAACAGTTTTTACAACTCCAAAGTTCAGTCAATTATTTAAACTCCTGTTCCTGCAAGTGATATGGAGGTTGGATAAATATTGATTCCAAAAGACAAAAACGGTGTAGTTCATCCAGTGTGCCATTTTTCAAAGAATTTAAATACACACCAGAGAAGTTATTCCACAATCGAGAATTAATGCTTGGCTCTGATATTGGCATTACAATACTTCGAAGGCTACATTGATTCAGCTCCTCCAATTATTGTGTTAGGTGATCCCTTTCTTTTATCTGCAAGATGAAAAACAAACCCAGTGATTATTAAGGTAGAATTTGATGTTGCAGAAATGTAAAAAATGACATCAAGCACATTAAGGTAACTACAGTTTAATAGCATATACACTTTTGCGTTTATAGAAATGTATTGTTTCAGGTATGCTTTGTATCATTCGTAAAATTCTATCTTATGAATTATTTATATTGCATGCATATTTGACTCATATTAACACCAAAGCTTTATTGTATACGTTGTATGTATATTTAATTTAATGGATTGTTAATTAGTTATTTTTTTTAAAAATTTAATTACATTATATTGTAATGTAACATTGTATGCTAAACCTGAGTTCATTTATATTTGACCTGATTGACATTTTTATTTTTTTTTATGTAACTAATGCATAGCTAACGTATTCTCTCTGTGTGTTGGCTTAATATCAAGTCAGTATTAGCAAACGTAAATATCTTTATTTGTTTCTGAGTTTTAGAACTTAATCCAGGTTAAGGTTTTGATTTTGTAAACATTAAGATCATTTTAGAATGTTATTTTCCATTAGGTAATATTGTTATAGTTATGATAATGATAATATTTGACGTGAGGTCAAGTAGAAAATTATATAATCTTTAAATTGTAAGGGCATTTCTGCTTAAACATCTAGCACTTTCAAGTTGTATTATCTTGTGTCCAGATGGAATGAATCTTTCTCTTCAAATTATTGAATTCAAGTGAATTAATTCTCGAAAAATACAAACGTGCTCTGATAAAATTCTTGGATAGAGACATTTACTGGAATATTTGCTGAAGTAATACCTGTAATTATGTTACCGTCATTCAGCAAAATAATGTTGACATATCAATGCTCTGTAAACTATAGCAGACACGTCGTATCCTTCAGCGTTTGGATTTCTTCAGGACTTGTACTGAGTTTTATTCAGGACATTAAATAATTAGGACATCCGTCTGTAATTCTGGGATTGTTTTAGGATCCTTTTCTCAATAATTAAGTTCTTTTCTCTTTTTTTCGCTTTATTTTCTAGGAATTTTTTTAATTTAAATTTTCCAAATACTTGCTGACTTTCACTCGTTTCTGTTACATTTTTTAATAGCATAGACTCATAAAAATCTTACATACATACATACATACATACATACATACATACATACATACATACATACATACATACATACATACATACATACATGCATGCATGCATGCATACATACATACATACATACATACATATACTCGTAACAATCTTATGTACATACATAATACCTACCTAGGCTACCTACCTACCTACCTACTTACCTACCTACCTTCCTATATACATTCATATCTACATACATGCATACACACACATACTACGTACGTACGTACGTACACACACACACACACACTCATTCATACATACATACATACATACATACATACATACATACATACATACATACATACATACATACATACATACATACATACATACATACATACATACATACATACATACATACATACATACGTCAGACTAGCACAGTACAAGATAGTGAGAGTGGGTGCTTCATCAGTTAAATTGCTGTTTCAAATTTATCTAGGATTATTATCATATTTTCAAGTGCCTTCTTATTGGATGTTTTTTTTTTTCTTTTTTTTATGGCCAGCAATGTTCCGATATTAAAGAAAACTAATTCCGATACATTCATTATTCCGATACATTACATAGTTATGATTGTATTACTCTGCTGTCGGAGGAATGGTCAATAAAGGTGAATAACTACGAAGTCAGGCATGGATGAATAATAAATGATGGTAAATAGCTACAAAGGTAGTTTTGGAGGAATGACAAAAGATAAAGTGCGCCTTTTTATTAAAGTAGATGACACATAACAGCATTTTGAATTAGTTCTGTTAATTTTCCATGATACCCAACAGCACTATAACTGGATGACATTAAATCGCAATGTGGGCATCATTGAAATAAAAATATCAATTGTTAACCCGATATCAGATTATATTAACAAAGATCATTTAAGCTGACTCCTTTATACCTAACTACTTTATTGAAGACGTCAAAGCGTATGGATTCACCCGTAACCCATTTATAATCAAGGCAAATGGCATATGCGTCAATTGGTTGGTAATGATAAATGTGTATATCATCTTTATACTGACATTAATGTTCAGTTTGTATGATGTTTCCACGTTTCCATAGAATACAATAGATACTCTAGATTGTTTAGTTTTTATGACGTTTCCACGTTTCCATAGAATACAATAGATATTCTAGATTGTTCAGTTTTTATGATGTTTCCACGTTTCCTTCGAATACACTAGATACACAAGATGCAGAACATAAAATATTAAATCTCCGATACAAATGACAAGTTTGTTAAAACAAACATTTATCTGCGTGTTTGGAGAGATATTAACAGAACGTGTTAGGATCATAATTTTTTGCATTAAGTAGAGAAAACATACTAAATGACTACACCAATAATTTAGTATAATGGTCAGAAGGTAAGAAAACAAGCATTCTTAGCGACAAATATTATAATAAATATAAATTGTATATTTATTCGCACAAGCGTCCTATCTAACACATAAAATTGGGGGAAAATAGTTTATATTTAATGAAACGTTGAAACAAAACTTTCACTTTCTACAAAATGCATTCCTTTGTCTCGAACCCAGATCTTCTTTCCAAAGATGGGCATGATTAGGTTATGTATTAAATGTTTCTCCACTTTGTATCTTAAGTATTTAGGGTATACCATAACGTTTATCTTAAATATTTCGAGTGAACCAAAACTTTTCTTGCCTTCCTCGAAATATAAAATATATTGGCCTACATCGACTTCCTGTTTCTAGCTATGCAACACTATACAGTGTATCAAATTGTCTTGATAAGCGCAATGGGTTAGAGTATGGTTATGATGCAATTCTGACATTGTTGTCCTTTTTCAAAATGCATTACAGAGAGAGAGAGAGAGAGAGAGAGAGAGAGAGAGAGAGAGAGAGAGAGAGAGAGAGAGAGAGAGAGAGAGAGAGAGAAGAGAGAGAGAGAGAGAGAGAGAGAGAGAGCGTGCATTGTATCGTTGCTACTATATCAAATATCCAAACATAGTTTTCCTTGCTTTAGCTTCATGTTTTTAATAACAAATTAATGTGTTTATAAAGTGTTACAAAATGGACAATATTCATTGTGTAGGACAGACACTAGCTTCTGTTGAATAACTATGGAGCGTAGTTATATGTCAACATCTTAAACCTAAAGGAGTTTGTCATAGAAAACTTACAGTATAAAGTGAAGTGAAAAAAAAAATTGTTTTACAATGAAGGTTCGTAAGGGTTGGCAAATGTTTTGCTAAGGCTTAGATATGCCTGGTGCATCTCTACGTCTGATTAAAGCATGCAAGATTAATGTTTGACACGATTATCCAGTGAGTAATGCGGAGTTGCAAAATATATTGGTTTCAGTTGCTGAGTTGGGGATAAATATGAAAGAATCGGACACCAGAGGATCAAACGCGAAGCCCATGCTTGAATCGGTGGTTGTGGTACGTGCAGTATATTACAATTAAAATTGTTTTAATACCTAAAACAATGGCCTAGATTAACACATGGCCCCATGCGTTTCTCAGTATTTTAGTATGAAAACTGTATGCTGTGCATGGTTAATAAATACATAGGTTCTTTTACAGACAGATGCTCTCTCGCAAAGGGTTTAACGTCATTGTGTCAATATCATTTTAGCAACACTCTTATTGTTATCAAAGTTCCATTTCAGATTTGCAACTTTAATATTGTCATACATCACCAGTCACAATATTTGCCCGACTCGAGCGATACACATTTCAGCGAAACTCAACCATCTCTTTACGAAAATAGTAATTTTTGTGTTTCTAAATAATAAGATATGAAAATGTGCATTCTCTGGTAAATAAAATGAGTCTGGTTTAAGTTTAAGTTAATGTATTGCTTTTATAATGCACAATGATTTACTGTTAGATTTTCTAGCTGTTGGATACAGTCTGATAGTTTGCGTGATTGTATCTTTTATAATATACATTGATATGGTGTATTGTTTCATTACACCAGGTAAAGCGTTTTCAGCATGCATTTGTTATCCACGAGAAGGTGCATATGTTATCCACTAGAAAGTAACACTAACACGATATAATAACTGTTGATACTAATGTACACAGAAGATAACAAAGTGCTATCTCAAGACTTTTGTTGATGATTTATGATGTTTTTCAGTAATGGGATAACCGGACACAAACCTTTAAAACACATCACTGAAACATTTATTAAGAATCGTTCATCATTACCATCAGTCTCGTGACCTAGTGTGGTCGTTGAGGCACTGTGCTGCTGAACATCTGACCAGTTTCGTCCACTTGTCTCGATCATATGCCGATCGATTAAGAATTGCTAACAAAATAATAATCTGATTATCGATTACATTATTATTATAAGGCGTTTTTAAAAAGCATTACTTTTACTGTAGTAACTAACAAAAATAACAGTCACACGTCAACAATAACACAAAAATGCGAATATCGATTTCAATTATTGATATTACGGCTAGGATACTCAATGTCTCAATATTGAAATGCATCTATTAGCATTTTGCAACATCCACGTTTATTCGGGTTACTACATCACATGAAATGCGATTTATAATGTTTAATTTAATGATAAAGGTTGGGGAAAATCAATCATTCGTGTCATAAGTACAGAATATTTATTAATGGTGGACACTAAACAAGGATAAAAATATTTAACTATAAAGATGAATACCACGAATACGTGTAAATAATGAACCCAAAATATATCATGGATCTCTTGTTACTACCAATAATCCATTTCTACGATAATGATTAGAGTCAAAGTACGTCATTGTAAGATTAATGAGATGTTTATTTACGATATGTTGGTACATTTGTTATGAATGGTTGACGTCATTGTAACATTTGTTGTATATTTATTTGCGAACGTTTCATACATTTGCTATGAAAAGGAGTTTGAATTACAATAAATGAAAATTATGCTCCAATATAAATGAAACAATTTACAATGCACTCATTTGGCTTTATGCCTATACTGACCTTTATCAAAAGAAAATCAATCGCGAATAACATAAACTACATATTTCACCGACTAGTGATAGAATGGAACGTTCAACTGGACAATATTGACTAAATTTCTTAGGCAAGTCTTAGAAACTATATACATCTCTGTTTAATTTTATTATACCTTTCCTAACATTCACACACACACACACACACACACACATATATACATACACACTCACACACACACACACACACATATATATATATATATATATATATATATATATATATATATATATATACATACATACATACATACATACATACATACATACATACATACATACATACAAACGTACGTACGTACGTACGTACATGCTTGCATGCATGCATGCATACATACATACATACATACATACATACATACATACATACATACATACATACATACATACATACATACATACATACATACATACATACATACATACATAAGTTTGTAGTCAACATAATTATTCACTCCACGTCTGAACATCAGTCATAGTGGAGACAGTTACTCTTCTGCAGTCGAGATATTTATTTAAATTATTCAGTAGAATTATTTAGTGTTCATTAATGTATGATAATACCAGTATTTTGGAATGGTTGTAAATCCATTCAAGGACCTTTTGCAGTATATCGCTGTGGTACATCAATGCTGTTCTCACGTTCGGGACTACATACAAGACAGCACAATTAACATTGGAAGTCATTCGGAACATCATTGCAGTTCATTTGGAATGTGAAAACGTTTAGATTTGCGATACAAAATACAAGATCCAAGATCATTCGGGAATTAATTAACAATACTTTAAATTCTTTTGAAAATTTAACTTGTAGTCTAGGGAAATAACGACATTACCAACCTGTTCCTTTTAGCTTTCTGTCGTTACTAAGCTGAAGAATTTCGAAAGGTCGTCTCAGTCATCGGCCGTATGAGTTTCACTAAATTACTTAAGAAAAGTTATTTTTGTTACTTTGATTTTAAATTGGCATTATTCGGAATTTCAGTCTCACACATTTGAGAATCTTTAGTGAAACCAATAAATGCAGATCAAATAAGAAGAAACTACATATGCATAAAGAAGAGAAATGCAATTTAAATTCAAAGAATTTGAACTGCCACACACACATGCACATATACACACAGAGGTTTTCATGTTTCCATAAATTTAACGTTAGTAACACTTTTTAAAAAGTTCAATATTCTGTTCATTTTGAGAAAATTGCTGATATTTTAAAGAGCCAATAGAGAATCGGACTCTACTATGATAAAGTGTACTTTTTGACAAAGCATTTGAATTCACTCAAATGCTAATTATGACGCGATTCCGGAATGTATTTTGAAAGGTTACCAGTTGGTACATGAGACATGTCGAGCAAAGATTATGAACTGTACAAAACACACTGGTCAGATCAATGTCTAATTTTGTAAGAGTAAAAAACAACGATTTGATAGTTGATGCTCAGACAAGAAGGTTTAATGAGATCAGGATAATCTTAGATAGCAAATTAGTTGAAGAATGCAAGAAATGTGTCCATAATGTTGTCAACACCTACCATGATGTGTGAATGGTCGGATCTTTAGAAACTTATCCTTGTACAGATCACTTATCACTCAAAACTCTTATCAGGTGTTATTGCAAGCAAAAATTAAGTTCCACATTTCAGTATGGTACAAATTTAAGAAATCAAACTACTAATAAGACTGATCAGTAATTATTTTATCATCCTAAGTTCACCTATTGAAAAAAGAAAAGGGCACGTTATTTCTGATTTCTACTATTCCACGTGCTCTTATGTATCATAGCTCGAAGGCATGGTCATGTATTGAAACATTATATTGGTTGTTATACGGAAAGCTTAGTCTGATTGTATTTTTTATGATTTGTGATCCATTCATGTGGTAAAGGGTCTATGTCATGTAGTGTTGACTCTGCAAGCATAACGCTATTAAAATGTAAGTAGACACATGACTACATGCTAGTTTAATATCGTGTATTTTGCCTTTATCAAATCAATCGTGTTCTAGTGAAAGTGTTCTTATTCAGCGAGTAGAATGCGGTTTGGCTCTTGTTACTCGTATGTTTTCAAAAACTGAAGTACAATTACTAGTTTGTTATTTGTTTTTAAAATCCTTTTGAAACAATGGACACCACCTGAGGTACCGTCTGGTTAAGAGTTGTAAGTAAGATATCAAAATAATTTTCTGAAAGTCATATCAACCGGGAATTCTTAGTCAATAGCATTTATGAGCCAATAAGACTTACCACACGATCCTGAATCATTTTATTGGCCTAAGATTGAAAGTGATGTTTCTAAATACTTCAGATCTTGCTACACTTCTCAAATGGTTTGAAAACCAAATTTGAAGATACCCAAGGTTTATCTGCATCCTATTCATGCATTTGACGGACAATTTAGGAGAATAACGACAGAGCGTGTCGGTCCCTTAACTAAGTCAATGAGTTAACTAAGTTAATAAGTCAAACAACCAATACGTGTCGACCATATTGTGAACGTCTGCAACAAAATAACCGGGTCGGGCTTCAGATTTACAACATAACACATTTGATGGTGATACAAAGAGAATGTTTAATGACAAATGACTTGAATGAGAAATTAATTATGATTAATTCTTTGCTGTGCCTTTGACACAGTTCTGTGAAGTCTCTCTAGTGGCTGTCAACCTCGAATTTAGAACAGGCTTTTCTTGTCAGGGCTCTCCAGTGTCCTCTATTTGAGGCAGCGAGGCAGCGAGCTCGACCTGGTGGGGTTGAATATCTTCCTTTTCTATGTGCGTCTCAAGACTGTCTTTGTAACTGTTGTGAGGTCGACCTTGGTTTCGGTTGCCATGGTATAGCTCCCCAATGCTCGACTGCCACGTAGTCTGCAATATAGACATTTCCAAATTCATTAACCTGTACAAAGTCCAGTTCTTCTATATAATGTATCAGGAGCAAGCCATCAAAGTATTTGTCTTTGAATATCATTTGATCTTCGGAAGTGTGACGCCAGAAAGGATAGCTGCCGGCTTCTTGTTTCAGTTTCAATAAGGCATCCACGTGGTCTGCAAAAATGCCTATCTGAGTCTTGCCACCCTGAGGTACTGTTCTGTCTTGGGAACGTTGTAAATTGTGCACACTTCTAAAACTGGTATCCCGGGCCAGTGCTTTAAATATTTCACTCTGATCCACGTTCCGGTCAAGGTGCATTCTTCTTTAATGTGCACGTTGGTCTTGGTTACACGTTTCGGCACAAGTACGACACAAGTGAAACATCAGTTTTCATTGACCAAGGTGATGTAACACACGATGGTGCAAGTCAGTGGGAGGCAATTGTATGTATCTTGTTGTAATGTGACAATATTTGCAAACCTAAGGATACAGCGGACACACGTCGAGGTATTTTATTACTTCTCTTTTCTCCTCGTTGGCGTAGGACAGCAAACATTTGATATTCGTTTACCCTCCAGAGGGTCTATCACCTTGTTACTTTCCACGATGGGTTTAAATTCTGGATCAGTATTCAAACCTTTATTGTACTCGTGTTCCCACATTTCAACGACTTGGTATCCTTGCTGTTCAGTCTTAGAGTTTTCTATGTCACAGCCATCCTCGGAATTCGTTATAATGGTCTTTTCACCTCATCCATTTCGGGCGTGTTATATCCATATGTCTTACTTGTAGCACAAGTAATGTAGTCAGCGTAGAGCTTTGGCCGAGTATTGAGGTTTGAAAGAATCAGTTGTTTGAGCTTTATGAAAGTCAAGGTATTCTCGGGAGTGAATCTTTTGCGGTACACTAAGAAACACGCTTTGCCAAGGGTGCAGCCTTTTTTTCAATGGATCGATCTCGCCGTGCTCCATTAAAAGTTCTCGAAATTTTTCACTGCATCACCGTAAAATGTCCACGTCGGATCAACAATACTTTAATATTTCTTCATGAAAGTCAAAGGGGTTCCAGTCGTGATGTTGGTACCATACTATAAAAGTCTTTCG
Source organism: Unio delphinus (assembly GCA_029339505.1). NCBI lineage: Eukaryota > Metazoa > Mollusca > Bivalvia > Unionida > Unionidae > Unio > Unio delphinus. The sequence continues at coordinate 41,053,679 of JAQISU010001235.1, forward strand.
TTATTCGGTGCACAAGTTGTCAGGGTCGTAGTAGTGAGCATCAGGAAAATGTCATAGAAAGGCGCGATGATTGGCTTTGCTATTGAAAAAGTGCAAATAATAAGCTTTGCCCATTTCTGTCATTCAAAATGTTTTGCTTGGACTCAAAGGGATGGCCAAGTAACTCAACGAATATTTATTCTGTCCCACGTGCCTGGAAATAAGATGGCTCAGTTGAAGATGACTTTAGGACCATTTGTGCTTTGTTCCGTATAGTATTTAAGAAGAAACTGTCTATCGCATCCCGAGACATTGTAAACCATCACCGTGGCATGACGATGGCTATCACCGTAATGTTCGATGCCCTCTTGACTCAACGTTTAGTTGATTGGGTCCAAGATCCATTGGGCGAAAGCGGACAGCGTGTTTGGTCCGCCAAAGTGTTTTTCACGTCCTCCCTGAGTCTTGCCACAATGATAAAAAGTACGTTCATGGATGCACTTCTCAAACGCTAGGTGAGCCATGCAGAAATTAGGAATGTGAATGCTGATCGCTTGCATGCATTTTAAATAGAAAAAAAGTAATAAGGCTTGTTTTCTTGTTGTTGTCTTCCTCCTCCTGTTGGGTATGGTATATTCGAATGAAGCAATCGAGTTCGAAGTCCATTATTTGGTGACGAATGAGAATTCGTTTCCTTCCTTGTCACTATTTGCACTTAAGTTAGGCACAATTTCAGGAGTTGAGAAGCACTTTTGCGCTGTGAAGATGTTGTTGAGAGGTGTGGCTGACAAACGTTCGTTGACAAACTGGGCAATGTCCATCGTCAAGACAGTGTTGAGTGGCCAAATATCCCTCACAGGTACATGGCAGTTACAGCGTTGCTCTCGATTGTTATAGCCATAGTCAGATTTCCTACAATAATAACTGTATCCCTGGAATCCCGTGATAATGGTAATGGAATGGAAATGCTCATTGTGATGATAAAACATGAATGTATTTTCCGTCTGTGAAATGTTTACATCGAAACAAGAGATCCGCAAATTTCTTGAGGGTGCACTTTCAAAATGAAGCTAAGACTTCTTGCAATGTTTGCATTTCAGCAATGTCACAATGTGTGTCTTTAGTTAAACCAGCTTGCCTTAAAAGAGTTATGTTTCTCTTTATTTTGTTGCCTCAGTTCGATTTTCAAATGTTGTCCCAAGTTTAGTTCCATTCTACTGTGTCGTTCTTGTCGGCATTGGTTTATCCCACTACGATATCCCGGGAAAACATTTCCTAACAGTTACCATGGTCGTTTACCAGAAGCACAATTTTGCACAAACCTAGCGCATCAATATAGGGAACGTGACGTCACATGTAGCTCTCTTCAGACTGGAAGAAGGACTTCGAACTGATAAAGAAGTCAATCCGTTTCGATCCGTTCTTCCTCAATAAATAATCGTTGTTCAGATTATTCCAATCACCTGTTCTCGTCACAAGATGTAGAGAAGCGTAGAATTGTCTACCCTGATATCGTCTACGCTGTTCAACCCGAACTGTCCTATATCTCAAATTATCTTAGGCTATCACCAAGATCAATGGTACGGTCATTTGGATACGAAGAATATATCTTGACAGACAAATGTATCTCAAGCGAGCCGTCTTAATCATCGGTCCAGATGTCAAAATAAGTTTGATGAACAGGAGTAGACCCGTGAGATGCAATCTGTTTTAACTTAATGCTGTTAACAAATAACCAAAGGCCCTTTTCAGGACCATAGTTTTTCTATGATATTGTTATGTCTCTATTGTGCTTTTCCCTAGAATATCGCGTATGCAGGTCAGCCCCTTGCAACACTGTTCTGCCTGATTGAGATTAGCCACTTGCAACATTGTTACCATTGATTCATCAGCGTCCAGCACCGTGAAGTCACTCATGTTAAATTCATATTGCCACTAGACAGCCACAATACATTGTCGCTATAAATTCCCTATGCTAAGCCGCCCTTGTCCCTAGAAAGACCCACCCTTGTTAAAGTTCCATTGTCCGCAACTTTCAAACACAAATTTAACATTAGGTCACATTTTCTCTTGACCATACCCCATAATCATCTTTTGAATACGTTTTATATTTCTTATACAATTGAAAGAGAGCAACCTACGTAAATTATGTCATAAACGCTAACGAGAGACGAAAACAGACACAGCTTTGTCGTATTAATATGTTAAGGCAGTAAGTTAAAATAGATAGTTGTGTTAATCATACAGTCAATTTAGTTGTACCTGTGACACACTGTGAAGATTTGAGTGATGAAATGCAATCAGACTGTAGTGCCTTTTTGTAACAGATCTTCATAATTCGGAGGTTGTAAATTCTCTGGATCAGAAATATTCACAGCTACAGCACCAAGAAAAGATTGTATAACAGTAGCTGTTATGTGAATATAAGTATTTGTTTACAGATGTACCAAAGCAAGAAAATAAAATCTATCTTCAGGTTGACATTGTAGATTCCACACCCACAGATCGGTGTCCTTACAGGATGAATTCTCTCAAGCAGGAATATTTGAAAAAAAGGTATGAAATATTTACTCGAGAATGATTTCAAATGTCAAATATTTTTTCACTAGGGTTCACCGAGTGTTCGTGAGAAGAAATTATTTCCGATGTGTACTGCCGATTATTGTTATTCTACGGTCTTGAGCTAAGTAACAGAAAAAAGCGAAACTCTATAGTATCAAAGTTTCAAATGTATGAAGTCCCAACTGAATTCCAGTGGTATTCCAAGTAAGCTCCAATATTGAAAATGTTGATGTGCATGTTGGCTCAAAGGTGGTACTTGTGCCAGTCGCATATATTGTGAGGATTTACTACAATCTTTTCAAGTATTAAAAGAATATAGTTAAACAATGTCCTTGTCTGAATTAAGTATAATTCGAAGTAATGTTTCTTTTTATTGATGAGCACTTTGTATTTCCAGCGAATACTCATTTAAAAAATGATTCCACCCAAATGTGAAACAAATAAAACAATAAGATTGATTCTGTTTGAAGAGGTTAAGGAAGGAATGGGTAAGTTTTAGGTACAAAAGATATGCACGCCTGACCTTTACTTAATCTAACCTTCCATTCGAGAAGTTGATGGGGTCCGAATCAACACAATAAAACTGCTTACTTTAATAATGATAATGATGCCACAAAAACACTTGTGTGTTCATTAGTACTTTCAAGACTGGACTATTGTAACTCAATTCTGTCTGGTTCATCACAATATTTACTCCAGAAACTTTAAAAAGTTCAAAACACAGCTGCACGGATCATCTTTGGAGTACCTCGATCAGAGCACACCTCACCACTGCTCTGTACCCTACACTGGCTATCAATTCGATACAGAATCAAACACAAAATTTGTTCTCTGTGCTATATTTAAATGGCAGACTCCAGTCCAACATACCTATCCAGCCTCACCCATGTGTATACACCCGCTAGATCCTTACGCTCTTCTTCTGATAATCGTATACTCATTGTTCCCAAGGTGAAAACAAAGTCATATGGACAACGTTGGTTTGCATACCAGGGCCCGACGACTTGGAACGAATTCCCCATTGAAACTGGACACAAAGACACAGTGGTCCCTTTTAAGAGTGCTCTTATGACTCACCTGTTTCGACTGCAGGGACAAACTTAGCGACCTAATCATGTTTTGTATCTATTATGTTTTCAGCATGTTTTTATGTTTTCCAATTTCATTGGTTTTGATATTTGTTGTTCTGTAGTGTAGTCATATCATTATTGATGGTGTAAAGCGCTTAGAGCTTCGAAAGATTACGCGCTATACAAAGTCCTGATTATTATTATTATTATTATTATTATTATTAATATTTATTATTATTAATGATCTGAATATTGAATCCACACTCATAGAGAAAATGTAGGCTACGCGTTCCGTTGTTTACAAAATAAATGTTTCTTATCTTCTTTTATCAGATAAGGTGCAAAATGAAAATTTAAATAAAAAAAAATTCGTACCACAAGACAACAAGACAACAAGAAAAGTGTACATAACACTTTAAGAAAATGAACAGTGTAACCCAAAAATGAATTTGCAATGCCAAAAACTAATGACAGCGTTAACAAACATTTTGATATTTGAAATTATTCTGGTTCACGGGATGAGCAAAGGAAATTTTAGCATTCATCCCTCAAGACAGACGTATCAGATTAAAGGCATGCCATCTGGTATGAAACGTTTGTTTCAACTTTCCAGCTTTTAATGAACTTGATTACATTTGATCTTCATACTACATTGGTGATGTCATCGTCTTAACGATTCATGGAAATCATGGCTTGGAAATCATTCTAAAAATCCTTTCATTGACTCAATGATTCAAATTTTTTTAATTAATGGAAGTAAACGTTGCTTTTCCGTGTTTGAGTTTGAGGACATAGTTTGGGGCACGGTTAAGTTAAGCCTACATACATTAAATTAAAATCGGGATTATCTTTGAGTTCCTTATGCCTATCAGTAAAAAGGCAACGGATGCGATTTTGGGGTATAAATGGATATTTTCGGACATATATGTCTATTTATTCCATAATTGCCTCTGACCTATTTCTTGAGTAAGGAATCCAAAGTTATTGATCTGACAAATGTCAGATATCTAATTTTAAATTAAAGGCCATATTGAAATGTACATCAATTCTCAAAGTTCCAGATTTCAGTCAATCATTTAAAAGGTATGCTGATGCAAGTCATATTGGGGTTGAAGAAATATTGTTTTAAGAATACATCCAGTCTGCCATGTATCTAAACAAACATTAAATAAGCATCAGAGAAATGTTTCCACAATTCAGATTTAGTTTTGGGGCTTGATGTTGCCTTTGAAACACTTTTAATTGTATATTAGTTATGGTCCTTCTGTGACTGATGTATTCAATGATCACAACCCCCTTGCTTTCATAAATAAAAATTAAAAACAACTATCAGAGATTATTAAGGTAGGGTGTGAAGTGGTTAGAGCGTCAACCTCGGATGAGAGAGGTCGTGGGTTCGATTCCCAGCCGAGTCAAAGTCTTAAGAAAATGATATGTTACGTATATTTGATTTAAATTATTTATTTTTAAATGTCAAATCCAAATTTGTCATTTTGTATTGAAAATTCATTAATTGGGAGAGTATTCTAGAAAAATCTTTATGACCATACTTTATCTGTAAACATGTTTTTGACCTTGGCTTGTTGACCTAATTCCTGACCCTGCTTCAGACAGTGTCAACAAGCTTCTAAATCTATTGGTTAATTTCAAGGACAATTTTTTTTAGTTCTTGGGGGTAGGAAATGACTGATTTTCTTATCTAGATCTTTCTTTTAGTACGTGATTTAGTGGAGGTAGCCTCTTTCTTTGAACTTCATAGAATTTCCATAAAATCACGTGATCACTTGTTTACGTAAAACAAAAGGGTATTTAAATTATTGTTTGGAATAGGACAATTCAGAAGATGTTGGGCTTTTATATTATTAGTTGTGTTTTCTGTTTGAGTTATAATTTTAATTGCCTTGTACTGGAAATTGTGTCAATTCGTTGGAAAAGAGGAACACAAGAACTGCATCACGTGACATTGTCAGCCATTTTGGATTACATCGTCAAGATTCGAACCTGGAACTATTAGAACATTTATTTATCATGACTCTTACCATTCCATTAGTGGATTATTTTTGTGATTTCTATATTGGATTAATGTTGGATTTGATTCTCTTAAACCGTAAGTTTATTTATTTTATGAAAATAATTGTACTTAATAAATTCATTGTTCAAGTTATACAAGCTTGTTAGTTTTCACTCTTTCTGTGTTGCTGCTTATTCGAGCCTAAGCACGTAACAGGTACAAACAGCTGCCTTGCTTAGCGCTCAGCATTACAAGGTTAGTGTTATGACTGGTCGGCCTTGTATCAGCATCATGTGACTGGGTGGGACATCATCCTAATATATGTGCTAGACATCGCTATAAGCTGCCACAGTGAAGATATGGTAGCGATATGACTGAAGTTTTATTAAATCTACGTCAACAATCCAAATCACACACACACAGACACACACACACACACACACACACAATGTAGTTTTATCTTGCAGGAATACAACACTGACATAAGGCGCATCAAGAGTAAAGATAACCTCGTTGTAGAGGAATGTATGCGTAGCGATATGACTGAAGTTTTATTAAATCTACGTCAACAATCCAAATCACACACACACACACACACACACACACACACACACACACAATGTAGTTTTATCTTGCAGGAATACAACACTGACATAAGGCGCATCAAGAGTAAAGATAACCTCGTTGTAGAGGAATGTATGCGTGTATATAAGTACTCTATTGGTTCAAGTATATTTTGTACTATTCATAAGACGTCTGTGTAATTTTAAGTATTGTATTTTTTTGGTATATTACATGATGTGTAATTCAGATCTTCATTGTATTATAAATCTTTCTTTTCTCTATTAACAGAGGTGCTACCTGCCACGGAAGTGTGTCTACGTCATCTTTACGTGCTATATCTGATCGAAAATGTGCTCTACAAAAGTTTGTTCAGCTTTTCTGAATGTATTTCATTTTAGCCTTGCGAGTTTATGATTGTGGACAAATATAATAAAACCAAATGAAGAATTCATTAAATTTGTGTCGCAAAGTAGTCTCTCAGTCTTGCTGAACAAGTAATGATCTCTGTATATAACACACTAACTTCTGTCGAGGACCTAATAGAAGGAAACAAATCAATCCTTTGTATAATGTATCTATCTATCTGCTCAAATATCCATCATTCATTTATCAATCCATTATCATTTATATACCCATTACTTCTCAAGAACACCACACAGAAGAATACCTAAAATGAATATCAAACTGATTGGGGTTCTGTTCAAAGACATAAAACAGATACAAATTCTAAAGGACAAAAGAGATTTTAGCCGCAGATTAAAAAGCATTGTTATCTGCAGTTAATAAAAGTAGTCAGATGCATCTGCCAAAGCTCGGACTCAAACCAAATACTGCTGAACAAAACAAAGACACCGGGAGACAGCAAACTAAACACAGCAATCAACTGAAAACTAACTGGAAAAACACCAGCATATAATCGTATAGCTGTTATCAAGAGCATTGCATTAGGAACATCCCTTGCAGTCAGCCACCGAGAATGGTCTCTGATACTGACACATAAAACGCTATACCCTCTTAAAATATAGGGATACTGAAACGTTTTTTCTAATACCATTTATCTTGACATACAATCCGGACAACCCAAATGTATGTCAAATCATCAATATACACTAGCCCATCATGGAATGTTGTGACATACTAAAATAATCCTCCCAAGCCAAACAGTAGTTTCTTGCTGTTGACTAACAATCCTCGCTGCTTTTGCTTTGAAGTTGCCGCTATTATTTGTTCATTTACGTAAATAACTTATAACTATAAGCAATATTGTTGTGATCTAACGCGGTTTTATACATGTCTAGTTACCATCAGCACGCATTAGAAAATACGGATCTTTAGAGACCAATTGTTATAGATTACATCAAGGATCTTGTTTGAGATTTTAAAATATTAACTTCTTCCTTTTCGTCCTGTTTTATTTAGGACATTAGTTTTGAAATTCTAGAGTCTGCTTTGGTGATATACCATTTCATCTCGTAGCATTATTTATTATCGCTTTTCCGTTGATTTATGGAACATTTTCCCAAGTAGACACACCCAGTATACAGCTACGGGTTGACTGAAAAATGAATTATTTATACTCAGATCAAATAAATGATAATTGATATAGCCATGATATTGACCTTATCAGTTATTCAGGAGATCGTGTTAAAGCCTCATTGAGTCGTGATTGTGATTCAAATACAAATTGTTAACAAGGTCAGAATAGAAACCCATTAAAATCGATACATTAAGCTGACCGTTTCAGTTATCATACATCTTACATGAATGGATCAAAGTGTATACATTCTCACGTGACCAATATACAAACAATATGGACGTCCGTTAACTCAAGTAGTATTTCAGTAATAAACATATTTATGACCTTTGTGTGAACATTACCGTTCAAATAGTTTTCCATTTTTCAACATTCACCCTAACGTGAGGGAGATAACATTGATTTACTAAAATTGCAAATTGACGATGTAACCCACAAAAGAAACCAACAAACCCATCACGTGTACTGCTTGATAAATATTGACAGAATGTATTAGCCTTTCAAAGGAAGACAATATTCTAGAACGAATTATGGCTACAGGACAACACGGAAAGTGAGCGTAAAGCTGTTTAGCAAGAATGCGAACATTAACGGGCGAAATTTGATTTTTAATGTGCACATTCTAACAATAAGGTATGTAATATATTCCATGATGATTACACCAAAATGTTATGTTTGATTACATCGCTTGGTAACTTTAATGAAAATAGTTTTTTACAATAAGAAACATTTAAGGTATAACCAAACATTTAATAGGATTTCGCGTTGATCGACTAGCTTGATCCTGCCATAGTTAAAACTAATAGCGTTACAATAATTATCTAGCAGTGAGAACAACTAAAATAAGGTGCTAAAACTAAACTGCTGGCCATAAGCGTATTGCATGGCATTTCTTGACCATATGCATTTTCAAAGCATTCCCAGGCCTTAAATAGTTCATTGCAGTCGTGACCATATGCATTTCTACATTATTCCCCAACAAAATGATAGTCCAAATCATGTCGTAACCATATGCATTTCCACAGTATTTCCCAACTAAATGGATAGTCCAAATCATGTCGTGACCATATGCATTTCCACAGTATTCTCCAACAAAATGGATAGTCCAAATCATGTCGTGACCATATGCATTTCCACAGTATTCCCCAAGAAAATGGATTGTCCAAATCATGTCGTGACCATTTGCATTTCCACAGTATTCCCCAACAAAATGGATAGTCCAAATCATGTCGTGACCATATGCATTTCCACAGTATTCACCAACAAAAAGGATAGTCCGAATCATGTCGTGACCATATGCATTTCCACAGTATTCCATAACAAAATTAATAGTCCAAATTATGTTTTGACCATATGCATTTCCACAGTATTCCCCAACAAAATGGATTGTCCAAATCATGTCGTGACCGTATGCATTTCCACAGTATTCTCCAACAAAATGGATAGTCCAAATCATGTCGTGACCATATGCATTTCCACAGTATTCCCCAAGAAAATGGATTGTCCAAATCATGTCGTGACCATTTGCATTTCCACAGTATTCCCCAACAAAATGGATAGTCCAAATCATGTCGTGACCATATGCATTTCCACAGTATTCACCAACAAAAAGGATAGTCCAAATCATGTCGTGACCATATGCATTTCCACAGTATTCCATAACAAAATTAATAGTCCAAATTATGTTTTGACCATATGCATTTCCACAGTATTCCCCAACAAAATGGATTGTCCAAATCATGTCGTGACCGTATGCATTTCCACAGTATTCTCCAACAAAATGGATAGTCCAAATCATGTCGTGACCATATGCATTTCCACAGTATTCCCCAAGAAAATGGATTGTCCAAATCATGTCGTGACCATTTGCATTTCCACAGTATTCCCCAACAAAATGGATAGTCCAAATCATGTCGTGACCATATGCATTTCCACAGTATTCACCAACAAAAAGGATAGTTCAAATCATGTCGTGACCATATGCATTTCCACAGTATTCCATAACAAAATTAATAGTCCAAATTATGTTTTGACCATATGCATTTCCACAGTATTCCCCAACAAAATGGATTGTCCAAATCATGTCGTGACCGTATGCATTTCCACAGTATTCTCCAACAAAATGGATAGTCCAAATCATGTCGTGACCATATGCATTTCCACAGTATTCCCCAACAAAAAGGATAGTCCAAATCATGTCGTGACCATATGCATTTCCACAGTATTCCCCAAGAAAACGGATTGTCCAAATCATGTCGTGACCATATGCATTTCCACTGTATTCTCCAACAAAATGAATAGTCCAAATCATGTCGTGACCATATGCATTTCCACAGTATTCCCCAACAAAAAGGATAGTCCAAATCATGTCGTGACCATATGCATTTCCACAGTATTCCCCAACAAAATTAATAGTCCAAATCATGTCGTGACCATATGCATTTCCACAGTATTCCCCAACAAAATGGATTGTCCAAATCATGTCGTGACCATATGCATTTCCACAGCATACTCATCCATATGAATATTTCACAGCATTCCCGTTATTTTAAATGTTTAGTTAACGACAACAGTCCATGAACAATATATGATACCAATCGAACACATTCTTTCATGGTATATTGCTTTATCAGTATTATTTTCTATATAATTGTTGGGGACTTTTTCATACTATTGATTGCAATCAAGTAAGTGTCGATCATACAAATTATCAGATATACCGCTGTAATATTGGTTACAAATAAATGAATTTCAAACATACAGTTATCACATAACATTCGTCTTGGGTATTGATGTAAAGTTTTCATTATAAAACTTTTTGTCTTTGGTATATAATATCCATAGTTTTCTGCTGTACTCCATTTCTAAATTATCGGATACACGTACACACCACTTACATAGATTAAAAAGGTATACATAGCTACGACACAATAGCTAAGACACAAATTTGAGCCGAAACTCATCACATAACGTGTGATTTTGTAATTATCTTTTAATCGGAATCCGTGAACCATATTCATTTCTTCCCACGTAATCATCTATTCATTCAAATAGAAAATTAATAAATAAATAATTCAATCAGTAAATAAAAAAAATACCCAAATAAATAACTTAGACACCTTTAAAGCATGACAGTTGGGTGGTATTATGTCAGGACACGTGTGTACCTTTCTGGTCATTACTACACAGTCTGACCATTCTGGTCATTACTACACAGTGTGACCACTCTGGTCATTACTACACAGTGTGACCATTCTGGTAATTACTACACAGCGTGACCATTGTGGTTATTAGCACACAGTGTAACCACTATCGTCATTACTACACAGAGTGACCATTCTGGCTATTGCTACACAGTGTGACTATTCTGATCATTACTCCACAGCGTGACCATTCTGGTCATTACTACACAGCGTGACCATTCTGATCATTACTACACAGCGTGACCATTCTGGTCATTACTACACAGCGTGACAATTCTCGTCATTACTACACAGCGTGACAATTCTGGTCATCACTACAGAGCGTGACCATTCTGGCTATTAATGCACAGCGTGACCATTCTGGCCACTACTACACAGCGTGACCATTCTGGTCATTACTACACAGCATGACCATTCTGGTCATTACTTTCCCCATCGTGACCATTCTGGCTATTACTACACAGCGTGACAATTCTGGGCATTACTACAGAGCGTGACCATTCTGGCTATTACTAAACAGAGTGGCCATTCTGGTCATTACTACACAGCGTGACCATTCTGGTCATCACTACACAGCCTGACCATTCTTGTCATTACTACACAGTGTGACCATTCTGACTTACAACACAGATGATCATTCTGGTCATCACTACACAGCATGACCATTCTGTTCATTACTACACAGCGTAACCATTCTGGCTTTTACTACACAGAGTGACCATTCTGGTTCTTACTACACAGCGTGACCATTACGGTCATTACTACACAGCGTGACCATTCATGCTATTAATACAAAGCGTAAGCATTCTAGTCATTACTACACAGTGTGACCATTCTGGTCATTACTACACAGCGTGACCATTCTAGATATTACTGCATAGCTTAACCATTCTGGCTATTACTAAACATTGTGACCATTCTGGTTATTACTACACAGCGTGACTATTCTAGGCATTACTACACAGCGTGGCTATTCGGGCCATTACTACAAAGCGTGACCAATCAGGTTATTATTAAACAGCGGGACTGTTCAAGCTATAACTACGTAGCGTGACCATTCTTGCTATTACAATACAGCGTAAAAATCCTGGTTATTACTACACAGCGTGACCATTCTGGTCATTTTAACACAGCGTAACTATTTTGGTCATTACTACACAGCGTGACCATTCTGGTCATTAGTACACAGCGTGGCCATTCTGGTCATTACTACAGAGCGTGATCATTCTGGCTATTACTACACAGCGTGACCATTCTGGTCATTACTACACAGCGTGACCATTCGAGTCATTACTACACAGCGTGCCCATTCTGGCTATTACAACACAACGTAACCATTCTGGCTATTACTATACAGCATGACCATTCTAATCATTACTACACAGCGTAAACATTCTGCTCATTTCTACATAGCGTGACCATTCTGGTAATTATTACACAGCATGACCATTCTGGCTATTACTACACAGCGTTACCATTCTGGTCATTACTACACAGTGTGACCATTCTGGTCATTACTACACAGCGTGACCATTGTGGTTATTAGCACACAGTGTAACCACTATCGTCATTACTACACAGCGTGACCATTCTGGCTATTGCTACACAGTGTGACTATTCTGATCATTACTCCACAGCGTGACCATTATGGTCATTACTACACAGCGTGACCATTCTGATCATTACTACACAGTGTGACCATTCTGGTCATTACTACACAGCGTGACCATTCTGGTCATTACTACACAGCGTGACAATTCTGGTCATCACTACAGAGCGTGACCATTCTGGCTATTAATGCACAGCGTGACCATTCTGGCCACTGCTACACAGCGTGACCATTCTGGTCATTACTACACAGCATGACCATTCTGATCATTACTACACAGCGTGACCATTCTGGTCATTACTTTCCCCATCGTGACCATTCTGGCTATTACTACACAGCGTGACAATTCTGGTCATTACTACAGAGCGTGACCATTCTGGCTATTACTAAACAGAGTGGCCATTCTGGTCATTACTACACAGCGTGACCATTCTGGTCATCACTACACAGCCTGACCATTCTGGTCATTACTACACAGTGTGACCATTCTGACTTACAACACAGCGTGATCATTCTGGTCATCACTACACAGCATGACCATTCTGTTCATTGCTACACAGCGTGACCACTCTGGTCACTACTACACAGCGTAACCATTCTGGCTTTTACTACACAGAGTGACCATTCTGGTTCTTACTACACAGCGTGACCATTACGGTCATTACTACACAGCGTGACCATTCATGCTATTAATACAAAGCGTAAGCATTCTAGTCATTACTACACAGTGTGACCATTCTGGTCATTACTACACAGCGTGACCATTCTAGATATTATTGCATAGCTTAACCATTCTGGCTATTACTAAACATTGTGACCATTCTGGTCATTACTACACAGCGTGACTATTCTAGGCATTACTACACAGCGTGGCTATTCGGGCCATTACTACACAGCGTGACCAATCAGGTTATTATTAAACAGCTGGACTGTTCAAGCTATAACTACGTAGGGTGACTATTCTTGCTATTACAATAAAGCGTAAAAATCCTGGTTAGTACTACACAGCGTGACCATTCTGGTCATTTTAACACAGCGTAACCATTTTGGTCATTACTACACAGCGTGACCATTCTGGTCATTAGTACACAGCGTGGCCATTCTGGTCATTACCACAGAGCGTGATCATTCTGGCTATTACTACACAGCGTGACCATTCTAGTCATTACTACACAGCGTGACCATTCGAGTCATTACTACACAGCGTGCCCATTCTGGCTATTACAACACAACGTAACCATTCTGGCTATTACTATACAGCATGACCATTCTAATCATTACTACACAGCGTAAAAATTCTGCTCATTTCTACATAGCGTGACCATTCTGGTAATTATTACACAGCATGACCATTCTGGCTATTACTACACAGCGTGACCATTCTGGTCGTTACTACACAGCGTGACCATTCTGGTCATTACCACAAAGCGTGACGATTCTGGCTATTACCACATACAGCGTGGCCATTCTGGTCATTACTAAACAGCGTGGCCATTCTGGTCAATATTACACAGCATAACCATTCTGGTCAATACTACACAGCGTGACCATTCTGGTCATTACTACACAGCGTCATCATTCTGGCTATTACTACACAGCGTGACTATTCTTGTCATTGCTACACAGCGTGACCGTTCTGGACATTACTGCACAGCGTGACCTTTCTTGTCATTACTAAACAACGTGATGGTGGGAGGGATCATCGTGTCCCACTGGCCAACTACCGCCCGCCTCAAGCCGGGCAGCCCCCGGTCAACAAGGTTTTGACTCGCCATCGTCTGCCTGCTCCAGTGGGTGTCTGGAGCTCAGTGTGTTGCTTAACATGACAAGCAGACGAAAACTCCACACCAGACAAGAATAAAAAGAAACGAATAAAAAAGACTCCAGCTCTTCGATTTGCAAGCTGGAATGTGCGCACTATGTGTACAGGCATCTCCGATGACCTCAGAGAAGTGGATGACACCAGGAAAACGTCCATCATCGATAGAGAACTCACCAAGCTAAATATCAGCATAGCTGCCCTCCAGGAAACTAGACTGGCCTCTAATGGCTCCCTCGAGAGGAAAACTACACTTTCTTCTGGAAAGGTCGCGATCCTGAGGAGTCCCGTCAGCATGGAGTAGGTTTCGCCATCAAAAACAATCTTCTGGGCTTGGTTGAACCTCCCACAGGGGGCACTGAGCGTCTCTTGTCCATCCGCCTCACCACTACTGCAGGTCCTGTCAACATCATTAGTGTCTACGCCCCCACCCTCTCGTCTTCAGAAGACACCAAAGATAAGTTCTATGGGCAGCTGGATGAACAGATTAAAAGATGCCCCAAACACGAATCACTTTTTCTCCTCGGCGACTTCAATGCCAGAGTAGGTGAGGATCACGAATCATGGCCTACCTGCCTCGGATATCATGGTACTGGAAAGACCAACGATAACGGTCAGAGACTGCTGGAGCTGTGCACCTACCATGGCCTGTGCATAGCAAACACTTTTTTCAAGGGTAAGCCACAACACAAAGTGTCATGGAAACATCCCTGGTCCCATCACTGGCACAAACTTGACTTGGTCATCACCAGGCGCTCTGCCCTTAACAGCGTCCTATCCACCAGAACCTACCACAGTGCAGACTGTGACTCCGAACACGAATCACTTTTTCTCCTCGGCGACTTCAATGCCAGAGTAGGTGAGGATCACGAATCATGGCCTACCTGCCTCGGATATCATGGTACTGGAAAGACCAACGATAACGGTCAGAGACTGCTGGAGCTGTGCACCTACCATGGCCTGTGCATAGCAAACACTTTTTCCAAGGGTAAGCCACAACACAAAGTGTCATGGAAACATCCCTGGTCCCATCACTGGCACAAACTTGACTTGGTCATCACCAGGCGCTCTGCCCTTAACAGCGTCCTATCCACCAGAACCTACCACAGTGCAGACTGTGACTCCGACCATGCTCGTGAGCAGTAGGGTGAGACTACAGCCAAAGACACTACACCGTTCACAACCAAAATGACACCCACGCATAAACACCGCACAGATGTCGGTTCCTTCCAAGGTACAGGAGTATGTGTCTGCCCTGAACAAGGCTCTCCAGGACCTGCCAGAGCACGACGCCACAGCCAAGTGGAACGCCATGAAGGGTACCATCTACAAAACAGCCAGGTCCACGTTTGGCAAAAAGGAACGACCCAGTCAGGACTGGTTCAACGCACACCTAACAAGGATGGAACCACTAATCGAGGAGAAACAAAAAGCCTTTATAGCGTACAAAAAATGCCCCAATGAACGGAAGCGTGCTGCTCTTAAACGTGCTTGAAGCAACACCCAACGCATCGCTAGACAGTGCGCGAACGAGTACTGGCAACAACTGTGTGAAGGAATCCAGCACAGTGCTGAGACCGGAAACATAAAAAGTATGTACAGTGGCATCAGAAAGGCTTTAGGCCCTACAGTGAAAGGGGTCGCTCCCCTGAAATCCGTGATGGGAGAGAAGCTCACAGACCGTGGGCAACATATGGCCAGATGGGTGGAGCACTACTCAGAGCTATACTTCCGTGAAACGGTAGTCAATGAAGCAGCCTTCAGCAGCATAAAGAATCTTCCCATCATGGAGGAGCTCGACGAAGTGCCAACCTTAGAAGAGCCCATCAAAGCAATTGACTCCCTCCCAAATGACAAAGCACCAGGTAGTGACAGCATCCCGCCCGAAGCTATCAAATGTGGGAAACCAACACTTCTCCATCCATTGCACGAACTACTTTGCCTCTGCTGGGAGGAAGGAGCAGTCCCCCAAGACATGCGTGATGCCACGATTGTGACCCTTTATAAAAACAAGGGCGACCGCAGTGACTGCAATAATTACAGAGGGATCTCGCTTCTGAGCATCGTTGGTAAAGTGTATGCCCGCATCACACTAAACAGGTTGCAGTTGATGGCAGACCGTGTGTACCCAGAATCACAGTGCGGCTTCAGATCAGGCAGGTCGACAACAGACATGATCTTCTCTTTACGACAACTCCAAGAGAAGAGCAGAGAGCAAGGTCAACCACTCTACATGATGTTCATCGACCTCACCAAGGCCTTTGACTTAGGCAGCAGAAAGGGCCTTTTTGAAATTCTCAGTAAAAACGGTTGCCCTCCAAAACTCCGCAGCATGATAATCTCTTTCCATGCAGATATAAAGGGAACAGTCCTGTATGATGGATCTTCCTCAACCTCCTTCCCAGTTAACAGCAGTGTGAAGCAGGGCTGCGTTCTGGCACCAACCCTATTCGGGATCTTCTTCTCCTTGCTTCTGTCCTACGCCTTTGACTCGTCCACTGATGGCATATATATACACACCAGGTCCGATGGGAGGCTGTTCAACCTGGCACGACTGCGCTCAAAGACGGAAGTGAGGGCTGTGCTCATCAGGGAGATGCTTTTTGCAGATGACGCGGCTCTTGTGGCACACACTGAGGAAGCTCTTCAGAGACTGGGAGACCGTTTTGCTGATGCCTGCATGCAGTTTGGACTCACCATCAGCCTGGAAAAAACAAAGGTCAGCGTGCAAGATACCACCAATGCCACTAAAATCAAAATCAACGGTGTCACCTTGGAAGCAGTCAACAACTTTACCTACCTGGGGTCAACCATCAGCAACACTCTCTCGCTCGATAAGGAGCTGGACAGTAGGCTTGGAAAGGCAAATACCATCATGTCACGACTGACCAAGAGGGTGTGGGAAAACAACGCGCTGACAGTGCAAACCAAAGTCAAAGTTTACCAAGCCTGCATTCTCAACACCTTTCTCTATGGAAGTGAGATCTGGAATACCTACATGAGGCAAGAGCGTCGGCTCAACTCCTTCCATATACGGTGCCTTAAACGCATCTTCAAAATCAGCTGGCAAGACCATGTCCCAAACAGCGAAATCCTGCAGCGTGCAAACACCCACAGCATGTTCTCCCTTCTGAGCAAACGTCGCCTTCGATGGCTGGGACACGTCCGACGCATGGAGGATGGGAGGCTGCCAAAGGACATCCTATATGGACAGCTGGCCACTGGCACGAGAAGAGTCGGCCGCCCCTCACTCCGTTTCAAGGATGCATGCAAGAGGGACCTGAAGGCACGTGACATCACGCCTGCTGGCTGGGAAGTGCTGGCCGAGGACCGAGGACCGAGGCACCTGGAGACTGACAGTAAATAAAGGTATCTTAGTTGCTGATACGAGGGGAGGTCAGTTGGCAGTAGAGAAACGTGTCAGAAAGGGCCACGTGACAGCAACCACAGCAACTCGGGCTTCCCAGCATGTCTGCACAAACTACAAGAGGGACTGTCACTCACGAATAGGTCTCCACAGCCACAACAGACGATGCCAACAACCCAGAGAAAGACGACACCCCAAGGGCGCTATCCGGATGGTCTCACGAGACTAAGGCGCCAATGATGATGATGATGATGAAATCCTATCATTATTCTAAACTTTATATCCTATCATTATTCTAAACCTTACATCCTATCATTATTCTAAACTTTACATTTTATCATTATTCTAAACTTTAAATCCTATCATTATTCTAAACTTTATATCATGTCATTATTCTAAACTTTATATCCTATCAAGATCATAAACTTTACATCCTATCATTATTCTAAACTATATATCCTATCCTGATTCTAAACTATATATCCTATCATAATTCTAAACTTTCTATCCTATCCTGATTCTAAACTTTACATCCTATCATTATTCTAAACTTTATATCCTATCATGACAATAAACTTTACATCCTATCATTATTCTAAACTTTACATCCTATCATGACAATAAACTTTATATCCTATCATGACAATAAACTTTATATCCTATCATGACAATAAACTTTACATCCTATCATGAGAATAAACTTTATATCCTATCATTATTCTAAACTTTACATCCTATTATTATTCTAAACTTTACATCCTATCATTATTCTAAACTTTATATCCTATCCTGATTCTAAACTTTATATCCTATCATGACAATAAACTTTACATCCTATCATGACAATAAACTTTATATCCTATCATGACAATAAACTTTACATCCTATCATTATTCTAAACTTTATATCCTATCATTATTCTAAACTTTATATCCTATCATTATTCTAAACTTTACATCCTATCATTATTCTAAACTTTATATCCTATTATTATTCTAAACTTTATATCATATCATGACAATAAACTTTACATCCTATCATTATTCTAAACTTTATATCCTATCATTATTATAAATTTTATATCCTATCATTATTCTAAACTTTATATCCTATTATTATTCTAAACCTTACATCCTTTCCTGATTCTACACTTTATATCCTATCATGACAATAAACTTTACATCCTATCATTATTCTAAACTTTATATCCTATCATGACAATAAACTTTATATCCTATCATTATTCTAAACTTTATATCCTATCATTATTCTAAACTTTACATCCTATCATTACAATAAACTTTACATCCTATCATTATTCTAAACTTTATATCCTATTATTATTCTAAACTTTACATCCTTTCCTGATTCTAAACTTTATATCCTATCATTATTCTAAACTTTACATCCTATCATGACAATAAACTTTACATCCTATCATTATTCTAAACTTTATATCCTATCATGACAATAAACTTTACATCCTTTCCTGATTCTAAACTTTATATCCTATCATGACAATAAACTTTACATCCTATCATTATTCTAAACTTTATATCCTATCATGCCAATAAACTTTACATCCTATCATTATTCTAAACTATATTTCCTATCCTGATTCTAAACTTTATATCCTATCATTATTCTAAACTTTATATCCTATTATTATTCTAAACTTTATATCCTATTATTATTCTAAACTTTAAATCCTATTATTATTCTAAACTTTACATCCTATCATGACAATAAACTTTATATCCTATCATTATTCTAAACTTTAAATCCTATCATTATTCTAAACTTTACATCCTATCATTATTCTAAACTTTACATCCTATCATTATTCTAAACTTTATATCCTATCATTATTCTAAAATTTACATCCTATCATTATTCTAAACTTTATATCCTATTATTATTCTAAACTTTATATCCTATTATTATTCTAAACTTTATATCCTATTATTATTCTAAACTTTACATCCTATCATTATTCTAAACTTTATATCCTATCATTATTCTAAACTTTATATCCTATCATTATTCTAAACTTTAAATCCTATCATTATTCTAAACTTTACATCCTATCATTATTCTAAACTTTATATCCTATCATTATTCTAAACTTTATATCCTATTATTATTCTAAACTTTACATCCTATCATTATTCTTAACTTTATATCCTATCATTATTCTAAACTTTACATCCTATCATTATTCTAAACTTTATATCCTATCATTATTCTAAACTTTATATCCTATTATTATTCTAAACTTTACATCCTATCATTATTCTAAACTTTACATCCTATCATTATTCTAAACTTTATATCCTATTATTATTCTAAACTTTACATCCTATCATTATTCTAAACTTTACATCCTATCATTATTCTAAACTTTATATCCTATCATTATTCTAAACTTTATATCCTATCATTATTCTAAACTTTATATCCTATTATTATTCTAAACTTTATATCCTATCATTATTCTAAACTTTACATCCTATCATTATTATAAACTTTATATCCTATCATTATTCTAAACTTTATATCCTATTATTATTCTAAACTTTATATCCTATTATTATTCTAAACTTTACATCCTATCATTATTCTAAACTTTACATCCTATCAATATTCTAAACTTTATATCCTATTATTATTCTAAACTATATTTCCTATCCTGATTCTAAACTTTATATCCTATCATTATTCTAAACTTTACATCCTATCATTATTCTAAACTTTATATCCTATCATTATTCTAAACTTTATATCCTATTATTATTCTAATCTTTACATCCTATCATTATTCTAAACTTTATATCCTATCATTATTCTAAACTATATTTCCTATCCTGATTCTAAACTTTACATCCTATCATTATTCTAAACTTTATATCATATCATGACAATAAACTTTACATCCTATCATTATTCTAAACTTTATATCCTATCATGACAATAAACTTTACATCCTATCATTATTCTAAACTTTATATCCTATCATTATTCTAAACTTTATATCCAATCATGACAATAAACTTTACATCCTATCATTATTCTAAACTTTACATCCTATTATTATTCTAAACTTTATATCCTATCATTATTCTAAACTTTATATCCCATCATTATTCTAAACTTTATATCCTATCATTATTCTAAACTTTATATCCTATCATTATTCTAAACTTTCTATCCTATTATTATTCTAAACTTTATATCCTATTATTATTCTAAACTTTATATCCTATTATTATTCTAAACTTTATATCCTATCATTATTCTAAACTTTATATCCTATTATTATTCTAAACTTTACATCCAATTATTATTCTAAACTTTATATCCTATTATTATTCTAAACTTTATATCCTATTATTATTCTAAACTTTATATCATATCATGACAATAAACTTTACATCCTATCATTATTCTAAACTTTATATCCTATCATGACAATAAACCTTACATCCTATCATTATTCTAAACTTTACATCCTATTATTATTCTAAACTTTATATCCTATTATTATTCTAAACTTTACATCCTATCATTATTCTTAATTTTATATCCTATCATTATTCTAAACTTTATATCCTATTATTATTCTAAACTTTATATCCTATTATTATTCTAAACTTTACATCCTATCATTATTCTAAACTTTACATCCTATCATTATTCTAAACTTTATATCCTATTATTATTCTAAACTATATTTCCTATCCTGATTCTAAACTTTATATCCTTTCATTATTTTAAACTTTATATCCTATCATTGTTCTAAACTTTATATCCTATCATTATTCTAAACTTTATATCCTATTATTATTCTAAACTTTACATCCTTTCCTGATTCTAAACTTTATATCCTATCATGACAATAAACTTTACATCCTATCATTATTCTAAACTTTATATCCTATCATGACAATAAACTTTACATCCTATCATTATTCTAAATTTTATATCCTATCATGACAATAAACTATATTTCCTATCATTATTCTAAACTTTATATCCTATCATTATTCTAAACTTTACATCGTATCATGACAATAAACTTTATATCCTATCATTATTCTAAACTTTATATCCTATCATGACAATAAACTTTATATCCTATCATTATTCTACACTTTACATCCTATCATTATTCTAAACTTTATATCTTATCATGACAATAAACTTTACATCCTATCATTATTCTAAACTTTACATCCTATCATGACAATAAACTTTACATCCTTTCCTGATTCTAAACTTTACATCCTATCATGACAATAAACTTTACATCCTATCATTATTCTAAACTTTACATCCTATCATGACAATAAACTTTACATCCTATCATTATTCTTAACTTTATATCCTATCATTATTCTAAACTTTACATCCTGTCATTATTCCAAACTATATTTCCTATCCTGATTCTAAACTTTATATCCTATCATTATTCTAAACTTTATATCCTATCATTATTCTAAACTTTATATCCTATTATTATTCTAAACTTTATATCCTATCATTATTCTAAACTTTAAATCCTATCATTATTCTAAACTTTAAATCCTATCATTATTCAAAACTTTACATCCTATCATTATTCTAAACTTTATATCCTATCATTATTCTAAACTTTACATCCTATCATTATTCTAAACTTTATATCCTATCATTATTCTAAACATTAAATCCTATCATTATTCTAAACTTTATATCCTATTATTATTCTAAACTTTATATCCTATCATTATTCTAAACTTTACATCCTATCATTATTCTAAACTTTAAATCCTATCATTATTCTAAACTTTACATCCTATCATTATTCTAAACTTTATATCCTATCATGACAATAAACTTTACATCCTATCATTATTCTAAACTTTATATCCTATCATGACAATAAACTTTACATCCTATCATGACAATAAACTTTACATCCTATCATTATTCTAAACTTTACATCCTATCATGACAATAAACTTTACATCCTATTATTATTCTAAACTTTATATCCTATCATTATTCTAAACTTTACATCCTATCATTATTCTAAACTTTATATCCTATCATGACAATAAACTTTATATCCTATCATTATTCTAAACTTTATATCCTATCATTATTCTAAACTTTACATCCTATCATGACAATAAACTTTACATCCTATCATTATTCTAAACTTTACATCCTATCATGACAATAAACTTTACATCCTATCATTATTCTAAACTTTACATCTTATCATGACAATAAACTTTACATCCTATCATTATTCTAAACTTTACATCCTATCATGACAATAAACTTTACATCCTATCATTATTCTAAACTTTACATCTTATCATGACAATAAACTTTACATCCTATCATTATTCTAAACTTTACATCCTATCATGACAATAAACTTTACATCCTTTCCTGATTCTAAACTTTATATCCTATCATTACAATAAACTTTACATCCTATCATTATTCTAAACTTTACATCCTATCATTATTCTAAACTTTATATCCTATCATGACAATAAACTTTACATCCTATCATTATTCTAAACTTTACATTCTATCATGACAATAAACTTTACATCCTATCATGATTCTAAAATCTACATCCTATCATGACAATAAACTTTACATCCTATCATTATTCTAAACTTTACATCCTATCATAACAATAAACTTTACATCCTATCATTATTCTAAACTTTACATCCTATCATGACAATAAACTTTACATCCTATCATAATTCTAAACTTTGCATCCTATCATGACAATAAACTTTACATCCTGTCATTATTCTAAACTTTATATCCTATCATTATTCTAAACTTTAAATTCTATCATTATTCTAAACTTTATATCCTATTATTATTCTAAACTTTATATCCTATGATGACAATAAACTTTACATCCTATCATTATTCTAAACTTTATATCCTATTATTATTCTAAACTTTATATCCTATCATGACAATAAATTTTATATCCTATCATTATTCTAAACTTTATATCCTATTATTATTCTAAACTTTACATCCTATCATTATTCTAAACTTTATATCCTATCATGACAATAAACTTTACATCCTATCATTATTCTAAACTTTACATCCTATCATGACAATAAACTTTATATCCCATCATTATTTTAAACTTTATATCCTATCATTATTCTAAACTTTATATCCTATCATTATTCTAAACTTTATATCCTATTATTATTCTAAACTTTATATCCTATTATTATTCTAAACTTTATATCCTATTATTATTCTAAACTTTATATCCTATTATTATTCTAAACTTTATATCCTATCATTATTCTAAACTTTACATCCTATTATTATTCTAAACTTTATATCCTATTATTATTCTAAACTTTATATCCTATTATTATTCTAAACTTTATATCATATCATGACAATAAACTTTACATCCTATCATTATTCTAAACTTTATATCCTATCATGATAATAAACCTTACATCCTATCATTATTCTAAACTTTACATCCTATTATTATTCTAAAATTTATATCCTATTATTATTCTAAACTTTACATCCTATCATTATTCTTAATTTTATATCCTATCATTATTCTAAACTTTATATCCTATTATTATTCTAAACTTTATATCCTATTATTATTCTAAACTTTACATCCTATTATTATTCTAAACTTTACATCCTATCATTATTCTAAACTTTATATCCTATTATTATTCTAAACTATATTTCCTATCCTGATTCTAAACTTTATATCCTTTCATTATTCTAAACTTTATATCCTATCATTGTTCTAAACTTTATATCCTATCATTATTCTAAACTTTATATCCTATTATTATTCTAAACTTTACATCCTTTCCTGATTCTAAACTTTATATCCTATCATGACAATAAACTTTACATCCTATCATTATTCTAAACTTTATATCCTATCATGACAATAAACTTTACATCCTATCATTATTCTAAACTTTATATCCTATCATGACAATAAACTATATTTCCTATCATTATTCTAAACTTTATATCCTATCATTATTCTAAACTTTACATCCTATCATGAGAATAAACTTTATATCCTATCATTATTCTAAACTTTATATCCTATCATGACAATAAACTTTATATCTTATCATTATTCTAAACTTTACATCCTATCATTATTCTAAACTTTATATCTTATCATGACAATAAACTTTACATCCTATCATTATTCTAAACTTTACATCCTATCATGACAATAAACTTTACATCCTTTCCTGATTCTAAACTTTACATCCTATCATGACAATAAACTTTACATCCTATCATTATTCTAAACTTTACATCCTATCATGACAATAAACTTTACATCCTATCATTATTCTAAACTTTATATCCTATCATGACAATAAACTTTACATCCTATCATTATTCTAAACTTTATATCCTATCATGACAATAAACTTTACATCCTATCATTATTCTAAACTTTATATCCTATCATGACAATAAACTTTACATCCTATCATTATTCTAAACTTTATATCCTATCATTATTCTAAACTTTACATCCTGTCATTATTCCAAACTATATTTCCTATCCTGATTCTAAACTTTATATCCTATCATTATTCTAAACTTTATATCCTATCATTATTCCAAACTTTATATCCTATTATTATTCTAAACTTTATATCCTATCATTATTCTAAACTTTAAATCCTATCATTATTCTAAACTTTACATCCTATCATTATTCTAAACTTTATATCCTATCATTATTCTAAAATTTATATCCTATTATTATTCTAAACTTTACATCCTATCATTATTCTAAACTTTAAATCCTATCATTATTCAAAACTTTACATCCTATCATTATTCTAAACTTTATATCCTATCATGACAATAAACTTTACATCCTATCATTATTCTAAACTTTATATCCTATCATGACAATAAACTTTACATCCTATCATTATTCTAAACTTTATATCCTATCATGACAATAAACTTTACATCCTATCATTATTCTAAACTTTATATCCTATCATGACTATAAACTTTACATCCTATCATTATTCTAAACTTTATATCCTATCATGACAATAAACTTTACATCCTATCATTATTCTAAACTTTATATCCTATCATGACAATAAACTTTACATCCTATCATTATTCTAAACTTTACATCCTATCATGACAATAAACTTTACATCCTATTATTATTCTAAACTTTATATCCTATCATTATTCTAAACTTTACATCCTATCATTATTCTAAACTTTATATCCTATCATGACAATAAACTTTATATCCTATCATTATTCTAAACTTTATATCCTATCATTATTCTAAACTTTATATCCTATCATTATTCTAAACTTTATATCCTATCATTATTCTAAACTTTATATCCTATCATGACAATAAACTTTACATCCTATCATTATTCTAAACTTTACATCCTATCATGACAATAAACTTTACATCCTATTATTATTCTAAACTTTATATCCTATCATTATTCTAAACTTTACATCCTATCATTATTCTAAACTTTATATCCTATCATGACAATAAACTTTACATCCTATCATTATTCTAAACTTTATATCCTATCATGACAATAAACTTTACATCCTATCATTATTCTAAACTTTACATCTTATCATGACAATAAACTTTACATCCTATCATTATTCTAAACTTTACATCCTATCATGACAATAAACTTTACATCCTTTCCTGATTCTAAACTTTATATCCTATCATTACAATAAACTTTACATCCTATCATTATTGTAAACTTTACATCCTATCATTATTCTAAACTTTACATCCTATCATGACAATAAACTTTACATCCTATCATTATTCTAAACTTTACATTCTATCATGACAATAAACTTTACATCCTATCATTATTCTAAAATCTACATCCTATCATGACAATAAACTTTACATCCTATCATTATTCTAAACTTTACATCCTATCATGACAATAAACTTTACATCCTATCATTATTCTAAACTTTGCATCCTATCATGACAATAAACTTTACATCCTATCATTATTCTAAACTTTATATCCTATCATTATTCTAAACTTTAAATCCTATCATTATTCTAAACTTTATATCCTATTATTATTCTAAACTTTATATCCTATTATTATTCTAAACTTTACATCTTATCATGACAATAAACTTTAAATCCTATCATTATTCTAAACTTTATATCTTATTATTATTATTCTAAACTTTATATCCTATCATGACAATAAACTTTATATCCTATCATTATTCTAAACTTTATATCCTATTATTATTCTAAACTTTACATCCTATCATTATTCTAAACTTTATATCCTATCATGACAATAAACTTTACATCCTATCATTATTCTAAACTTTACATCCTATCATGACAATAAACTTTACATCCTATCATTATTCTAAACTTTACATCCTATCATGACAATAAACTTTACATCCTATCACTATTCTAAACTTTACATCCTATCATGACAATAAACTTTACATCCTATTATTATTCTAAACTATATATCCTATCATTATTCTAAACTTTACATCCTATCATTATTCTAAACTTTATATCCTATCATGACTATAAACTTTACATCCTATCATTATTCTAAACTTTATATCCTATCATGACAATAAACTTTACATCCTATCATTATTCTAAACTTTACATCCTATCATGACAATAAACTTTACATCCTATCATTATTCTAAACTTTACATCCTATCATGACAATAAACTTTACATCCTATCATTATTCTAAACTTTACATCCTATCATGACAATAAACTTTATATCCTATCAATATTCTAAACTTTATATCCTATTATTATTCTAAACTTTACATCCTATCATGATTCTAAACTTTACATCCTATTATTATTCTAAACTTTACATCCTATCATTATTCTAATCTTTATATCCTATCATGACAATAAACTTTATATCCTATCATTATTCTAAACTTTATATCCTATCATTATTCTAAACTTTATATCCAATCATGACAATAAACTTTACATCCTATTATTATTCTAAACTTTACATCCTATCATTATTCTAAACTTTATATCCTATCATTATTCTAAACTTTACATCCTATCATTATTCTAAACTTTAAATCCTATCATTATTCTAAACTTTACATCCTATCATTATTCTAAACTTTATATCCTATCATGACAATAAACTTTAAATCCTATCATTATTCTAAACTTTACATTCTATCATGACAATAAACTTTACATCCTATCATTATTCTAAAATCTACATCCTATCATGACAATAAACTTTACATCCTATCATTATTCTAAACTTTACATCCTATCATGACAATAAACTTTACATCCTATCATTATTCTAAACTTTACATCCTATCATGACAATAAACTTTACATCCTATCATTATTCTAAACTTTGCATCCTATCATGACAATAAACTTTACATCCTATCATTATTCTAAACTTTATATCCTATCATTATTCTAAACTTTAAATCCTATCATTATTCTAAACTTTATATCCTATTATTATTCTAAACTTTACATCCTATTATTATTCTAAACTTTATATCCTATCATGACAATAAACTTTAAATCCTATCATTATTCTAAACTTTATATCCTCTTATTATTATTCTAAACTTTATATCCTATCATGACAATAAACTTTATATCCTATCATTATTCTAAACTTTATATCCTATTATTATTCTAAACTTTACATCCTATCATTATTCTAAACTTTATATCCTATCATGACAATAAACTTTACATCCTATCATTATTCTAAACTTTACATCCTATCATGACAATAAACTTTACATCCTATCATTATTCTAAACTTTACATCCTATCATGACAATAAACTTTACATCCTATCACTATTCTAAACTTTACATCCTATCATGACAATAAACTTTACATCCTATTATTATTCTAAACTATATATCCTATCATTATTCTAAACTTTACATCCTATCATTATTCTAAACTTTATATCCTATCATGACTATAAACTTTACATCCTATCATTATTCTAAACTTTATATCCTATCATGACAATAAACTTTACATCCTATCATTATTCTAAACTTTACATCCTATCATGACAATAAACTTTACATCCTATCATTATTCTAAACTTTACATCCTATCATGACAATAAACTTTACATCCTATCATTATTCTAAACTTTACATCCTATCATGACAATAAACTTTATATCCTATCAATATTCTAAACTTTATATCCTATTATTATTCTAAACTTTACATCCTATCATGATTCTAAACTTTACATCCTATTATTATTCTAAACTTTACATCCTATCATTATTCTAATCTTTATATCCTATCATGACAATAAACTTTATATCCTATCATTATTCTAAACTTTATATCCTATCATTATTCTAAACTTTATATCCAATCATGACAATAAACTTTACATCCTATTATTATTCTAAACTTTACATCCTATCATTATTCTAAACTTTATATCCTATCATTATTCTAAGCTTTATATCCTATCATGACAATAAACTTTACATCCTATCATAATTCTAAACTTTATATCCTATCATTATTCTAAACTTTATATCCTATTATTATTCTAAACTTTATATCCTATCATGACAATAAACTTTACATCCTATTATTATTCTAAACTTTACATCCTATCATGACAATAAACTTTATATCCTATCATGACAATAAACTTTATATCCTATCATTATTCTAAACTTTATATCCTATTATTATTCTAAACTTTATATCCTATCATGACAATAAACTTTACATCCTATTATTATTCTAAACTTTACATCCTATCATGACAATAAACTTTACATCCTATCATTATTCTAAACTTTACATCCTATCATGACAATAAACTTGATATCCTATCATGACAATAAACTTTATATCCTATCATTATTCTAAACTTTATATCCTATTATTATTCTAAACTTTATATCCTATTATTATTCTAAACTTTCTATCCTATCCTGATTTTAAACTTTACATCTTATCATGACAATAAACTTTACATCCTATTATTATTCTAAGCTTTATATCCTATTATTATTCTAAACTTTATATCCTATCATTATTCTAAACTTTATATCCTATCATGAGAATAAATTTTACATCCTATCATTATTCTAAACTTTATATCCTATCATTATTCTAAACTTTATATCCTATTATTATTCTAAACTTTATATCCTATTATTATTCCAAACTTTATATCCTATCATTATTCTAAACTTTATATCCTATCATGACAATAAACTTTACATCCTATCATTATTCTAAACTTTATATCCTATCATTATTCTAAACTTTATATCCTATTATTATTCTAAACTTTATATCCTATCATGACAATAAACTTTACATCCTATTATTATTCTAAACTTTACATCCTATCATTATTCTAAACTTTATATCCTATTATTATTCTAAACTTTACATCCGATCATGATTCTAAACTTAACATCCTATCATGACAATAAACTTTATATCCTATCATTATTCTAAACTTTATATCCTATTATTATTCTAAACTTTACATCCTATCATTATTCTAAACTTTACATCCTATCATGACAATAAACTTTACATCCTATCATTATTCTAAACTTTACATCCTATCATGACAATAAACTTTACATCCTATCATTAATCTAAACTTTACATCCTATCATGACAATAAACTTTACATCCTATCATGACAATAAACTTTATATCCTATCATGACAATAAACTTTACATCCTTTCCTGATTCTAAACTTTATATCCTATCATGACAATAAACTTTACATCCTATCATTATTCTAAACTTTATATCCTATTATTATTCTAAACTTTATATCCTATCATGATTCTAAACTTTACATCCTATCATGACAATAAACTTTACATCCTATCATTATTCTAAACTTTATATCCTATCATTATTCTAAACTTTACATCCTATCATGACAATAAACTTTATATCCTATCATTATTCTAAACTTTATATCCTATCATTATTCTAAACTTTGTATCGTATTATTATTCTAAACTTTACATCCTATCATGATTCTAAACTTTACATCCTATCATGACAATAAACTTTACATCCTATCATTATTCTAAACTTTACATCCTATCATTATTCTAAACTTTACATCCTTTCCTGATTCTAAACTTTACATCCTATCATGACAATAAACTTTACATCCTATCATGACAATCAACTTTACATCCTATCATTATTCTAAACTTTATATCCTATCATTATTCTAAACTTTATATCCTCTCATTATTCTAAACTTTACATCCTATCCTGATTCTAAACTTTATATCCTATCCTGATTTTAAACTTTACATCTTATCATGACAATAAACTTTACATCCTATCATGACAATAAACTTTACATCCTATCATTATTCTAAACTTTATATCCTATCATTATTCTAAACTTTATATCCTATCATTATTCTAAACTTTATATCCTATCATTATTCTAAACTTTACATCCTATCATGACAATAAACTTTACATCCTATCATTATTCTAAACTATATATCCTATCATTATTCTAAACTTTTTATCCTATCATTATTCTAAACTATATATCCTATCCTTATTTTAAACTTTATATCCTATTCTGATTCTAAACTTTATATCGTATCATGACAATAAACTTTACATCCTATCATTATTCTAAACTTTATATCCTATCATTATTATAAATTTTATATCCTATCATTATTCTAAACTATATTTCCTATCCTGATTCTAAACTTTATATCCTATCATTATTCTAAACTTTACATCCTATCATGACAATAAACTTTACATCCTATCATTATCCTATACTTTATATCATATCATGACAATAAACTTTACATCCTATCATTATTCTAAACTTTATATCCTATCATTATTCTAAACTTTATATCCTATCCTGATTTTAAACTTTATATCCTATCATTATTCTAAACTTTACATCCTATCATTATTCTAAACTTTATATCCTATCATGACAATAAACTTTACATCCTATCATTATTCTGAACTATATATCCTATCATTATTCTAAACTTTATATCCTATTATTATTCTAAACTTTATATCCTATTATTATTCCAAACTTTATATCCTATCATTATTCTAAACTTTATATCCTATCATGACAATAAACTTTACATCCTATCATTATTCTAAACTTTATATCCTATCATTATTCTAAACTTTATATCCTATTATTATTCTAAACTTTATATCCTATCATGACAATAAACTTTACATCCTATTATTATTCTAAACTTTACATCCTATCATTATTCTAAACTTTATATCCTATTATTATTCTAAACTTTACATCCGATCATGATTCTAAACTTAACATCCTATCATGACAATAAACTTTATATCCTATCATTATTCTAAACTTTATATCCTATTATTATTCTAAACTTTACATCCTATCATTATTCTAAACTTTACATCCTATCATGACAATAAACTTTACATCCTATCATTATTCTAAACTTTACATCCTATCATGACAATAAACTTTACATCCTATCATTAATCTAAACTTTACATCCTATCATGACAATAAACTTTACATCCTATCATGACAATAAACTTTATATCCTATCATGACAATAAACTTTACATCCTTTCCTGATTCTAAACTTTATATCCTATCATGACAATAAACTTTACATCCTATCATTATTCTAAACTTTATATCCTATTATTATTCTAAACTTTATATCCTATCATGATTCTAAACTTTACATCCTATCATGACAATAAACTTTACATCCTATCATTATTCTAAACTTTATATCCTATCATTATTCTAAACTTTACATCCTATCATGACAATAAACTTTATATCCTATCATTATTCTAAACTTTATATCCTATCATTATTCTAAACTTTGTATCGTATTATTATTCTAAACTTTACATCCTATCATGATTCTAAACTTTACATCCTATCATGACAATAAACTTTACATCCTATCATTATTCTAAACTTTACATCCTATCATTATTCTAAACTTTACATCCTTTCCTGATTCTAAACTTTACATCCTATCATGACAATAAACTTTACATCCTATCATGACAATCAACTTTACATCCTATCATTATTCTAAACTTTATATCCTATCATTATTCTAAACTTTATATCCTCTCATTATTCTAAACTTTACATCCTATCCTGATTCTAAACTTTATATCCTATCCTGATTTTAAACTTTACATCTTATCATGACAATAAACTTTACATCCTATCATGACAATAAACTTTACATCCTATCATTATTCTAAACTTTATATCCTATCATTATTCTAAACTTTATATCCTATCATTATTCTAAACTTTATATCCTATCATTATTCTAAACTTTACATCCTATCATGACAATAAACTTTACATCCTATCATTATTCTAAACTATATATCCTATCATTATTCTAAACTTTTTATCCTATCATTATTCTAAACTATATATCCTATCCTTATTTTAAACTTTATATCCTATTTTGATTCTAAACTTTATATCGTATCATGACAATAAACTTTACATCCTATCATTATTCTAAACTTTATATCCTATCATTATTATAAATTTTATATCCTATCATTATTCTAAACTATATTTCCTATCCTGATTCTAAACTTTATATCCTATCATTATTCTAAACTTTACATCCTATCATGACAATAAACTTTACATCCTATCATTATCCTATACTTTATATCATATCATGACAATAAACTTTACATCCTATCATTATTCTAAACTTTATATCCTATCATTATTCTAAACTTTATATCCTATCCTGATTTTAAACTTTATATCCTATCATTATTCTAAACTTTACATCCTATCATTATTCTAAACTTTATATCCTATCATGACAATAAACTTTACATCCTATCATTATTCTGAACTATATATCCTATCATTATTCTAAACTTTATATTCTATCCTGATCCTAAACTTTATATCCTATCATGACAATAAACTTTACATTCTATCATTATTCTAATTTTTATATCCTATCATTATTATAAATTTTATATCCTATCATTATTCTAAACTATATTTCCTATCATGATTCTAAACTTTATATCCTATCATTATTCTAAACTTTATATCCTATCATGACAATAAACTTTATATCCTATCATTATTCTAAACTGTATATCCTATCATTATTCTAAACTTTACATCCTATCATTATTCTAAACTTTATATCCTATCATGACAATAAACTTTACATCCTATCATTATTCTAAACTTTATATCCTATCATGACAATAAACTTTATATCCTATCATTATTCTAAACTTTATATCCTATCATTATTCTAAACTTTACATCCTATCATGACAATAAACTTTACATTCTATCATTATTCTAAACTTTACATTCAATTATTATTCTAAACTTTATATCCTATCATGACAATAAACTTTACATCCTATCATTATTCTAAACTTTACATCCTATCATGACAATAAACTTTACATCCTATCATAATTCTAAACTTTATATCCTATCATGACAATAAACTTTACATCCTATCATTATTCTAAACTTTATATCCTATCCTGATTCTAAACTTTATATCCTATTATGACAATAAATTTTACATCCTACCATTATCCTAAACTTTATATCCTGTCATGACAATAAGCTTTACAACCTATCATTATTCTAAACTATATATCCTATCATTATTCTAAACTTTATATCCTATCATTATTCTAAACCATATATCCTATCCTGATTCTAAACTTTATATCCTATCATGACAATAAACTTTACATCCTATCATTATTCTAAACTTTATATCCTATCATTATTGTAAACTTTATATCCTATCCTGATTCTAAACTTTACATCCCATCATGATTCTAAATATACACTCTTGTTTGAATACTTGAAGTGTTGAACTGTTTTGGCCACAAATTATTAAGGAAGTAGAGGAAAATTTCAGATGCAGGTAACATCTCTGTTTCTACATGTGTATAAAACTCAAAATATATATCTGCAGAGCACGTTTGTCATGGTCAGCTATTGGTGTTGTAATAAGAAAAGTGTTACTATTTTGGAACGAGTTCAAATCAACCAAACTACACAACATACGTATATTTTGGAGCATATGAAAGGAAACCATCGGGTTTTTAAACAATGCAAATGTCTACATTCACACATGTCATGTAAATGCTAGCAATCATTCCATCAGTTCTCCTTATTTAAGTACGTTTATTATAAATCGGACTTTGTCCATAGACTTTGATTATCATCTGCCACTTGTGTATTATACATGTATTGCCCTGAAAGAGAGAAATATCGATATTAATTCTAACAAAGCAGGTCATGTTCCAACAGAGTATGACTAGCCGAGGGTGAGGACATCT
Source organism: Unio delphinus (assembly GCA_029339505.1). Classification (NCBI taxonomy): domain Eukaryota; kingdom Metazoa; phylum Mollusca; class Bivalvia; order Unionida; family Unionidae; genus Unio; species Unio delphinus. Next base: position 41,088,905 of record JAQISU010001235.1, read on the forward strand.
TTGTGTCTAATACAAACAAGGGCAATAAATTATCATGTATTTTGAAAAACAAGAGTCGGGAAACAGTATTGCTTTAGGGAGACATGGTCGGGTAAGGAAGACGCTTTGATTTGTTCCTGGCATTTTGGTGTTATGTCTAGCAGTAAGACTTGTGTGAGTGTAATAATAGCACGATACCCCATTACTGTTATATGTTTACTATACATTTTATGGATGGTTTTTGTTGATTTAATATCCGTGACAAACTATAGACAGAATCAGGAAACTTGCAACTTCTCTTCCACAGGCTTTACATAGTTCTGTAAGTAGTCATTGGGTACGTTACAGTATCGTTTGTGCCTGTAACTGTAACTATTTTTTTATAAATATGTATCACCACCTTTTACCATCATATTGCAATAGATGTGTTTCAGTTAACACAGATCTGGCGATACTCAAGTAAATATTTGTTATACGTTTAACCCATCCAAGTATGCTACACTGAATTACATAATAAGCAACGTACTGATGAAATGCATCATGTCTTAATTAGAATTTAGGAACTATCTAATAACAAGGATTGATATGGTCTATGTAGGTTTTAGATTGCAATTCATTTTAACATTCATGATATCCTCAGTCACCAAAAGATGTGGATAGGCCAGAAAATCCACAATTTCAAAAGCTGAAGATAATTACAGATTATCCACTTTCTAAAACGCTGAGAATAATGCCAGATTATCCGCAATATCAAAAGCTGAGGATAAGGCCAGATTATCCGCAAGCTCAAAGGCTGAGGATAAGGCCAGATTATTCACATTCTCAGAGGATAAGGCCAGGTTATCCACATTCTCAAGGCTGAGGAGAATGCCAGATTATCCACATTTTCAAAAGCTGAGGATAAGGCCAGAGTATCCGCAATCTCAATAGCTGTGAAAAAAGGCCGTAATTTTACTAACTTTTCCAAAACTGTCTTTCTCAAATTGAAAATTATGTATACCTTTATGTATGCATGGTTTGTAGCAATGATAGCAGCAGAGAGGGTGAATCCTACAACATTTTTTGTTTTTATTTTTGATTATACCCCTCCAAATAACACTAGACCCTTCTCGCGAAATAACTAGAAAAAAAATGACAGTGATTGTTGTCTGAAAACATTCGCGTTTTCGTTGATGTCGCAACGTCGTTGTCACTCACCCTCTCTGCTGCTATGGGTTAACCGAATATTTGATCAAGTCCGATACGATATCGTGTCCTAGGGTCTGCTAAATTTATTGTCACAAATCCGTGTGGTTTTGACTGAGCGTGACTAAAGAAATTTCTAAACTGATTATGATTCATATCACCGCTGCACCAAGTTTGATGAATATTTCGTAGCGTATGAGTATCAACGCCGTTAAATACACACAACACATTGCAGTTATCTCTGATCACTTTTGGTATTTGTGTGTACCGTTGAGTGACATAGATCACATCAGTGTTTTTATGCCTGCCTCGGGAAAATATTCTAGCAGGATTTTTTTGATTATCTAACATGATATCATCGTATACCACTAAATTGTTAATACTTCCATCGATGTCTTCCACGGAAGGGGCTTCCTCTATATCAGTAATAAACTCAATAAAATCTTCATCGATTTGAAATTCTTTTGCTTTCTCGTTAAAATCCTTTAGCACTTCATAGCATCGCTGATCGTCTACACTCGGGGCTATTAAATACAATTTGTTCCATTTCATCCATCTCGTTATCAAATTAAGTAGCAGTTGTGTCTTTCCGCTTCCAGATGGTCCGATTATAATCATTCTAATTGAATTCGGCAACATTTCATGATGTTTAATAGGTTCCCGTCGTCGGGTAGCTGAATAATCAATTATATTCATGCCGTTATATATAAATTATGGATCTATATTGTGTGAAGTGTAAAAAACGTACTGGCACAGATGACTTGACGACGATTACAACTAAAAATAACCGATCAGCGCTTTCTGGTAAATGCGTACAATGTAGTACAAAGAAATTTAGATTTGTTTCTAAACCCAAGGAACTCAAGGAACCTTTAAAAAAAACGAGGAGGTGATATCGCAGCCAAGCTAACTAAACTCCCTGGAACTCCATGGGCAAAATACCCTGGAGAAAAGCACCTTCCAGGATATAGCTACTGTGGACCGGGAACAAGACTTGATATCAGACTCAATGATCAAAATCAGCCCCGACCCGGTGAGGAACCAATAAACGCTATTGATAAGGCCTGTCACCTTCATGATGTATCTTATAAAAGCAGTAATCTGCAGCACAGGCATCTAGCAGATGTGAAATTAATTCATGCGTTAAATGCTATTTCTGATAAATCTTTCAAAGAAAAATTGGCTTCCTTTTAGATAAAATCGGCTATGAAAAGTAAATTGATGTTAGGTGCTGGTAATTAATAACAACATGGAATCTATTTATTATTCCCCAAGAGGATACTGGAGGGGTAAATCAGCAATCCATAAACTCGCTAGCGCTGCAAAAGTGAAAAAAACCACTGCGGCTCATTGGTTATCCAAACAGGCACTATGGCAAATTTATCTACCACCGCCTAAACAAATTCAATTCTCGCATTTTGATGTGACAGTTCCTAATGAAGTTCATCAGGCTGATCTATTATTTCTGCCACATGATCGTGGTTACAAATACGCATTAACCGTAGTTGATATTGCAAGTCGATACAAAGAAGCAGAACCGTTAAAAACAAAATCAGCCACTGAAGTAGCTTCTGCATTTGAAAGGATTTATCGAAGGGGCCCTCTGCACTGGCCAAATCTATTACAAATTGATCCCGGCAAAGAATTTCAGGGTGTAGTGTTATCTACAATGAAATATCATAAAGTCACTATCAGACGAGGACATACTGCGCTACATCGTGATCAGGCAATTGTAGAACGGTTTAATCGGACTCTTGCTGAACGGTTATTTGGATATCAATACGCAAAAGAATTCATCCAAGAAAAAAGATCCCGTGAATGGGTTAAAAGGTTACCAGCTGTGATTACTGCACTGAATAACGAGATTACTAGAACCATCAACATGAAACCTATCAATGCGATTAAAAAGAAGTCAATACCTGAAATGGAAATTCAAAAAGATTTTAGCGTTTCCCAACCAATTCTTGGTAGTAATGTCATTGTGAGGTACTTATACGAACCAGGAGAGCTTGAGGGTGGCACAAAAAGGGCTACTGATCCTATTTGGAGTGTTACTGCACACAAGATATCTAGTATAACACGATCTACGGGTAGACCTCTAATCTATAAACTGGATTCAACTGCCCCTCAACGAGGTTTTACTAGACAACAATTACAAGCGATACCTGAGGATACTCAATTACCACCGCATGGGCTTAACTAGCACCCTTGCGTCTATTGCACTCAAGACAAGTCAACATCACATTATTTCTGACATGACCGAGATTGTTATTTTTTCTGTCCACGGTGAATTGGCGAGGATCCTTATCCGAATACTGCCAACGCATTATACAATTGCAACTTGCGCAGTGATTATTCTGTTGTTGCTTCAAACTGATTATTAATTCAGCATCAATATCAAATTCTCGTTGTTTTTTTTTGTCTTGTTGTTTGTAACCGGAGAGTTTTTTTTATCAATAATATCATTATCATCGCCAATGATTTCATCATCGCCACCAATGATTTCATCATCGCCACTGGCTTCGCCAACGACAATTCTTCGAAGTTGATTTATTTTTCGTACTCTAGACACTGCGAGATAGACTAAATTCGACCATTCTATGCGATTATCTACCATCCAAACAATTGTATCCGATATAGTCAATCCCTGTGAAGAGTGTATTGTTGCTGCATAACCTAGCGTCCATGGGGATTTATTAGCACGCAATGCATCTTCAACGACATTGATATCAACCAGCACAATATCATTTAATACGAGAATCTTCTTTTCACGCCCTGACTCTGTCAGGCCTGGAATATCAACTTCGATGTTCTGTTTTCGTGTATCCGATGGCCTATAACAGAGGGGCACTGGAAGTGTTGCAAATTTTTGTTTATGCAATTCAAATAACTTCATCTGAAGTGTGTCCCTGACTATTTTTCTACTTGCAATGATAAAATCATTTGGTCTCCACGCTTCCCAAAACTCATTCATGGGAGTTTCCGAAATTATTTCACGGGCTATTTCACACTGGATTTTATCCGGTTGTAATCTAATTAGTTTCTTAAATTCTTTTAATTCATTATCAAGTGATCTATGATCGGTATCAATTTCTTCATAATAGTCTACAAAACCCTTTAGCCATTCATGGGGAGATGCACCGACAAATGGTGGTGGTTGGCCGTGATCACCGCACATGACGACTTTTTTATTCTTCAATAACAACCACTCAAGAAATATTTTTAAGACATCTTCGGACACTGTGTCTATTTCATCCCACGTGGTGAATTCAGGAATAAATTTCTCTCCCATGCGCTCAGGAGTCCATTTATCTTCCTTCCATCTAAAGAAACTATGATAAGTGCAGGCATTTACCCCTCTCTGTATCATTTCTCTTGCAAGTCTATGAGTTGGTGTTAGCACAATCATGTTTGGATTGGAAACACGAAATAACTCAATTACCCGGGTTGTTTTTCCTGACCCGCCACAACCGTTTAAATAAACTGTTTTATACAGGCATATTGGATCAGAAATCGGTGGTGCACTAGAAAATTCTAAACACTGATTGCTTTCTAAGTAATTTTTTTCAATGGTAACATCTGCTGATGGAATATAATCATGAAGCATTTCCTTCTTAATTCTCCATGACCCCCAATTCTCGTTGCCAGTAGCCTTAAAATCAGCCATTTTGCTATTTATGTAAAATGAGTCAGTAGCAACTCTAACTGCGGTGGTAGGAAATCTATTGATCATTGAAAATAAATTAATAGAAGCATAACCAAGCATAGAAGCTCTCAAATGTGTGTACTGCGGATTGTATCCATCAGTGTAAGTAACAATTGTACCCAATTTGGTTCCATCGGACATAAATGCGTCCTTACGATTGACATATAGGCCCCTATTCGTTAAATCCGTGATTACAAAATCGTATTCAGCATTGTCTATAATCAATCGTGAAGAATATCTCGTATTATCATCTTTACCACCTTGGGTAAATTTACCGATTATTCTTCGTCCAAGGTCTTTTGCTTCATTGTTTCTGATTTCAAATAACTGTTGGGACCAATCCATGATTTGTTGTTCACTGAAATTTGGAAACAGTTTTCGCTCTTCGCTAATTATTTTTTCTAGATCAGGTTGTGGTAACCAGACTGATTTCTGTGCTCGATAGGATATAATTGCTTCACTGACAATTAATGATTTTAACATCTTACAATCAAGCATATACCGTAATAACACTATTGGCATCCAGTGTTTTTCAGACATGTGTTTACCAATCCAAAGATAACTACACGGATGAAGTCCTGTAGCCATTTCAAATGATACTACACAAGCGAATCCGGTTAAATCGAAATGTGGCAGTGGTCCATTAATAGCAGCACGGGTCATTTCGTGTGTAGGGTGTCCAAATCGTTTGAAATATTTCTCACACTCTCCATACCCAAGAAAACTTCCTGGATAACACGCAATCATATCAACTGAAATAACGGTATCAGCGGTGTATTTTGTGTTCCATAATCCTCCATGGCTGTATTCAAGACAGGACAATTTGACATCTGATAAGAACTCACTTTGGGTTGGTTTCCACGCGTTTTTCTTCCTAGCAAAATGTGCTACAACTGATGGAAGTGTAAAACAGTTTGCTAATAATTGATCGTTGTCTTCCCCCAGAGTTCTCTGGGGAGAAAACTCACTAGCTAGTTGTTTCATTTGATTATGCAGCTCTTCAGTACGGTACAATTCTCCGTTGGGCCTTACAAACTGATCAAATTTACATTCTTCGTCTGAAGTACTATGAAATAGCCACACTGACACAGGATCTTTTTTACTCAAATGGTAAATAGCATCAAATAATTTCTGCTCTGAAAAAAACTCTCCGGTTCCAAACAGAGTTTGGAATAGATATTTTACGGTTCTATCCCGTGGGAATATTGTTACTGCAGATGACCACGCGTGTTCGTTATGATCAATAATCTGTATTGGGGTTCCATTTTTATTATATTTCGATTCGTATAATACTTCTCCGGCGATTGTCCTTACCGATATTGGAAATCTCAATGATGTTTCTAATTTGGCTATATCTTGAATTGTTGCCCCATGCTGTTTCACTGTCAGTTCCCATTCGGTTATTTTTTTTCGTCTTAGATCAGTTAGTTTATTTCCCCGGGACGCATTTGTGAAGTGTTCCATTATTCGTGCTGCTACACAATTGAGCCTTGTCGAATATTTCATGGGTGCTAGTTTTGAAATATCAGGTTTTTCATTGAGCGGATAGATCCCGTAAACAACTGCTGTGACAGGATAAGATCTTTCGTAGTAGGGTTTATCAATTCCAGTCAAAATTCCTGGTTTTGAATCCTGAGTCACAGTGACAGTTTTTTTGTCTTTAAGAATAGGCTCGTATTTGTCCCTAATGATCCATTTTCCATTATCACGGATAAGGAATTTTAGTCGAAAAAAATTTCTTTCTTCCCCAAGACGTGAGATTATCACTGCTGCTTTTTCATCATTCATGGTAGCGTCAACAACACCATCAATTCGAAATGTTGACCAACAATGAACTGCCCCATCACGCTTGAATTCATTAAAACAGTCTCTGATTTTACTAATCAAGGTTCTATCAAGAATTTTATTCTTTGGTGTATCAGAAACTCTATCAAGATTGAATTGAACACTTTTCCAGGGCTTAATTTTCGATAATCTCTCGAACTCCTCCATACTATAATTAAAACAAGTATTTAAATGAAAGATTTAAGTATAATGAATCATTGCAAATGGCTTATGATTGGATCAGTGACACCGTGTAACAAATCATGCAGAAATGAATTCTGTTGGTATCATATGCAAAGCTTTCGTCGTGGAAGCCTTGGTCCGTTACCCTGTATTCGATGTGGGGTTGGGGTTAGGGGAAGGTCGCAATAATGTCTTAGGTGTGGCGGCAAACGATACAGGGAATTTAAACGCTATTATGATAAAAGAATAAAAAATACTGTCATTGACCCCAACGATGACAAAATCATAAAGACTCCTCAAGATTATATACAGAGACTTATAATTAAACCAAACAATGAATTAGAAAAATAGTGTTATTATACAAATGAACCAAGAATTCAGACCTCACCCGTGCTTGTTAATTATGAAGCATCCCGTGATGGTATTATAAAAAATTCGATTTTCGTATGTCGATAACACCAAGGGAGACAACTCTTAAATATAACCAATGGATATAACCAAGGGAGTTATCATTGTGATTTAACGGCTGGGTATTGTTTTATAAGAAAAGAAATATTTTCTTTTTTTTTTAGTGTTTAAGTCAAATATTCTGTCTCATTTAAATACCGTGAAACACCATTAATAAGTAATTCAAGAAAATATAATAGCATACCTTGCGGATTGCTGTATTAAGTTACCTTGTGTATACTTTCTCCCTTAGATTGTGTTAACTTGTTTTATGGGTTATTGCGATTCAGCGGCTGGGCATTGTTTTGTAAGAAAAGAAATGTTTTCAAACAATTATATTCTTTGTTTTAGTGTTTAAGTCAAATATGCTGTCTCATTTAAATACTGTGAAACACCATTAATAAGTAATTCAAGAAAATAAAATAGCATACCTTGCGGATTGCTGTATTAAGTCCCTTTATATACTATATGAATATTTACAACATATATATGTTAAAAAACGTTATTCTTTATGGACGTGAACAGTGGTCTAACGGTATCGTGTTTGGCTTGTAAACCCAGACAATTATTCTCCACATGTTCGCGCCCCATAGCAGACAAATTGTCTGATGGTGAAACGGTGGATGTTTTGTTTTCTATTTAATTGAGGGGCGGAAGGGCAACCCCCTCTGTGTGCATTCACATAACATGCAAACCCATGCTATCAAATTTATGGTAGCGGTGGGTTGTCGGTTTTTGACAACTTACGCAACCATGAATTTGATTTCATGGGTTGCATGTTGAATGTAAACACATAAATGCCCTAAAATAAATAACATCCATGGATGTAATTAGCTCTCCATCACATTTGGGTAGCCCCGTATGGTGTTCAAAATGAATTACCGGCCAAAAAAGGTTCGTGGATGCACATTGGGTAACCCCAGAATGAATTATCGGCTAAAAGAAACGGTCATAGGGTCATATCTCAAAGAGCAAAAACAAAAAAAGAACATTCGGATATAAAACAGAAACAGAAAAATGCTCTAACAAAGGACCCTATGAAAGACACAAAGGCCTAATAAGGGACCCAATGAATGCAAATAGAACCACAGCGGCCTATATCAAGGGGGTCAAATGACTGATAACCGCTCATCATGGTTGATATTTATTTTTGTCTGCATTTATATTTATATATACAGACTGAATTTTTAAAAAATATATTTATATATACAGAATTAATTTTAAAAAATATATTTATATATACAGAATTAATTTTAAAAAAGATATTTATATATACAGACTGAATTTTAAAAAATATATTTATATATACAGAATTAATTTTAAAAAATATATTTATATATACAGACTGAATTTTAAAAAATATATTTATATATACAGACTGAATTTTTAAAAAAGATATTTATATATACAGACTTAATTTTTAAAAAATATATTTATATATACAGAATTATTTTAAAAAAGATATTTATATATACAGACTGAATTTTAAAAATATTAACGGCTCATTTATTTTTGAAAAATGAATTAGAAATATGTATTATCATATATGAATTCTGAAATTATGAATAGCATCATAGTTGAAATTGCAAAATTGAAAAATCAGAATATTAAATTGTCAGATGGGTTAAATCCTGATCAAATCAAGTCGGATTTTCAGGATATAGAATACGGAGTTAGCACTAACAAGTATATGTTACCAAAGAAATATGCACTCATCAAAAAAATTCAAAATTCTATTCGAGACTCTCTTGCATTTTCCAGTGAAGTAGGTGTGTTTGTTCCGTTATATACTATCGTGGAAGGAATACGAAAAGAATTGGGTAACGAATATGAATTGAAAAAGGAAGTTAATTCTAAAATTAGAAACTTACGAGCGTTAATTCAAGAAAATGAACTATTTTGATTGACCGACCCTCAAAAGATTTTGTCAGACAGTAAAATCTCCTTGAGATTTTCATTTTTTTGTCATTTTTTGATTGAATCAGTGAAAATATTTCACACTGCGAAAATAAAATAGAATCCTAACTCTTTTAAGAACTTTTCTCTATGGAAATCGACTACTTGACCCTACGAGGTTTTTTGATGAAAATCGATGAAAAATGACCAAACATCACTGAAAACAGGCAAAAATTGATGAAAAATGGCTAAAAATCATCAAAAATGAGTTTTAACAGCTTTTCCTTATGGAAAATCCCATGTAAAATCGACTACTTGACTGTAAAATCTCTTTGAGATTTTCAACTGAAAACCACCAAAATGGCACCAAAACAGGCAAAATCAATGGATAAAAAATAAAAATATTTCACAGCAATAAAAAATTGGATCGTTAAGGATGGAATCATCGATGGGAAAAATTGTTTTACAATTGAAAAATGGTTTCTGATTTCAAATAATGGTCAATGAAGCATTAACAACCCGATTGGCTCGTGAGCGACTAGATGCAATTAAGAAATTTATACCAATTCGCGACTCTGTAAGAAATAAACTGCAACAACGACAGAGTTTACAAACTGATTTTGCTCTGGAGTCTGAAGAGTTGAACCAGTAACCACAGCAACGAAAGGGGTAGAGCGTGCTTTACTGGGAGATGGTCCCGAGAAGGGAAAATCTGTTATTGGTGAGCTTGAAAAACTAGCAGCGAAAACTGAACAAACTGAAAAAACTGATCCGAAAAAAACGACTGTTTCTCTGTTGAATAAATTTACTGATCATGCTAAAATATTAATAAAAAAACCTATTTTATTGAAATCAAAGGATTATCAAGCCTTTGGTAATTTTGCTGCTCAAAGCTATAATTCAAAAAAAGATTTTTTAAAGGACGAGTATAAAAATGATAGAATATCAAGTAATGATTGGTTCGATTATTTGTATAAACTAAATAAAGGGATTGGTCGTTTGAATAAGGATGAGATAGGATACAAGGAATTTAAAAAGGGAATTAGTAATTATAAAAGAGAACAAATAGAAGAACGACAACGAGAAATAGAAGAACGGCAAGAACTAAAACGTCAAACACCAACACGTAGACAAACAAGAAGACAAAAAAAAACAACAACTACCACCTGATGATGATGATGATTTAGAAGAACGACGTCAAACACCAACACGGAGACAAAAAAAACAAGAAGACCCTAATGATGATTATTTACAAGAAACGGGTTTAGAAAAACTAGATGAAGCAGCTGGTTATAGCGGAAGTGGACTGCGAAATCCAAGAATTGGAAACACTTGTCCTGATAGTGTTATCAATGATATATCACGATTAGATGTTCTTGTAGGAGGATTCCGAGCTGGAAATAACTCTCCAGAAATAATTGATGAAGCAGCTGATATCTGTAGACGGTTATTTGCCGGCGGTATCATGGATATCAAAACATATCGAGATTTCATTGACGAGTTAGCAAATGGGTATCATAGTGATTAAATAACAATTGAAAACACTATTGTTTTTATAATAATGATCATCCATTACAATCATGATAAACCAACCCTCGTCTATGTAGTTAATTCACGGTTTCCAGTTTATAAAGCATACTATGGAGATGGCCTCGGCAATACCATTTTAGGATTCTTTTCAAGAATGGCCCCAAAAGTGATGCCGTTAGCTAAACAATTATCAATGAAAGCCATTGATGTTATTCGTGATAAGGGTATTAGTACTGTTGGAGATCTTGCCGGGAAAGCGTTTTCAACTGCGAAGGATAAAATAACATCATTAGTGAGGCGAAAAAAGAAACCGTTACAGTCTACAGAAGAAATGCCTGCAAGTGTTAGTAAAATAATAAATAACGCAGTAGATGAAAAACTAGCGTCGATGGTAAATCAATGGGACCAAAGCAATATTGCAAACATGATAGCGGGAAGTGGCTTTAAAAAACTACGTCGATGAAATCCTATGGATTTTCACGCTAGCGTTTTTCACGATGAAAATGGAAAATCGTTTACGATTTTACGATTTAGACTCTGATAAATAGAATAAAATGTTCAAAAGGTCACCTGATCCAGCATTTGATATGGATGCCCCAGTTGGCAAGAATGATTCTGTACGCGATTTTCAATTTTATTCTTATCACGCAGTACAACCAGATCTCCGATCGCGAATTGAACTTCAAGTTCATGATACCAGTAAATATTTTCTACCGTGTGAGGCATTTATTGAAGTAGAAGGAGAACTTGTAACAAATGATGCTGCACATAATGATCCACCATATGACATTAACTCAAATGTCCGAGTTGGTTTTGTTAATAACGGCATCATGGCGTTATTTGAAAGCGCTAGATATCTCATTGATGGAAAAGAAATTGAATCCATTGACCGTGAAGTTGATATGGCCACAACAATCATAGGGTTAGCAAGATATTCTGATGATTATACAAGATCAGCGGGTCCATCTATGATGTTTGCAAAGGATACCTCTGATAACGCTGATCACCTTCAATTCATTAAAGTGTTAACACCGCAAGTCACTGCAGAAGGCAATCAACAAGAAGCAGCTAATCCAGAACGTCGAACTAGACCCGGAGCTGCGTTTGATATTCTCGGAGGCGTTAATGGTAATCTCAATTTAGGATTTGCAACACGCGTAGCAATGTTGCATGGGCAGCGTCGACGATTTTCATGTGCGATTCCACTACATCACATATTTGGATTCTGTAGAAACGTCCGAAAAGTTATTTATGGAGCCAAACACACAATAGCACTCGTGAGAAAGGGTACTGATGATGATGCAATCTGGCGTAATGCTGGGGTTGCTCCCGGTAAAGTCATTTTAACAAAACTATCATTGTGGATGCCAGTGTTAACTCCATCAATCACAGAAGAACAGCGACTACTATCATTTATGGATCAAGGAGGAAAGTCGTTGTTGAGTTGGTTATCAGTGACTACGGATATTAAACTGGGTAATGTTGATGGTACATTCACATGGCACCTGGCATCAAAACAAGGGGTTTCAGCTCCACGTCATATATTTATTGCGTTACAGAATGCTGCGCGAGTTGGTAATCAAGAACGAAGTCATATGATATTTGATCAGTTAGGTGTTAATGAAGTCTCGCTGAGAATAAACGGACAGCAGGAACCATCCGAGGATATACAACTTGATTACGGTCAGAATCATATTGCACGTGTCTATCATAACCTGTTGTCATTTATGGCACGTGATCAAAATGTGGATACCGGTTTGCAAATATCACAATATGATTTTAAAAGTCTGTATCCGATTTATTACTTTTCATTGGAACATCTTGATTTGATGAGACAATCTGTCGTTGATATACACTTTAGAGCCCGTGTAACCCGTCCGATTGGTCCAGCAGCAGTTGCTGGGGTACATCCTATCCTTATCCCGAATTATAGAGCGGTTGCTGTCATTCTCAGTGATAAATCAATGTTACTTGAAGGTGTGGGTGGAAGAATGAGAGTGGTAGATGCCCCAGTAGAAAACATGTAATTGAAAATCCGAAGGATATTTCCATTGAATCGTTTTACGATTTAGAATCAATCTGTTATGTATAATGTCATATAGTGTTATTAGTGTTACGTTAACTCCTGGTCAAATCAAAAAATTGCAATCAGAATCGGCTAAAAAATATGGAACCACAATCACGTTGAAACCTAATCAAATGACTGGTGGTGCAAATAAATTATCGCTGACAACTCGTCAGGTGAAACATTTCAATGATGCTTTCAAGGATAAAAAAGGTGTTCAGATTACTCTTTCTGCGGCTGCTATCAAAAATATGATTAAAACAGGCGGTATATTTCCATTGTTAGCTGCAATACCAGCATTGATTGCAGCAGCAGCCCCAGCGGTGGCTAAAGCAGCGGCGTTAGGAGCCGTTGGTACTGCAGCAGGAATGGCGTTGAAAAAGGCAGCTGGACAAGGATATAAAAAAAAGAGACGATCCGTTCACGGATTGGGTCTAAGACTACCAGGAACCCCGTATTCATGGTACAGCGGAAAAGGTCTAAGACTACCAGGAACCCCGTATTCATGGTACAGCGGGAGATCCGTTCACGGATCAGGCCTGAGACTACCAGGAACGGTTTATTAATTCAGAAATCTTCAATTTCCGAACCTATGGTTCCCAAATCTTCGATGGTTCCAATGTCCAATTTTGATTTAATGGATGCGGCTAAAAAACTAGTGATTAAAAATTTCAGAGGTGTTTTTATGAAAGATCAATTACCACATCAACCAAACAAAACTGAAACAGGTATTATTAATCTCGATAACAGCACCGGACCTGGAACTCACTGGGTTGCATACGCTATTGATCCACGTGGGATTGTCTTTTTTGATTCATATGGATTAGCCCCACCAAAAGAGTTTATGCGTTATATAAAAACCCTTCCAATGAAGACTTGGTATTCTACGCTACCAACACAACAAATCAATGACCCACCAATATGCGGCAGTGAAGTATTAAATGTCCTTGATGCTATTTCAGCATCTAGAAAACCACCTCATATTGTCGTAAATGACTACACCAGCAATCGCTTTTTAGAGAGAGAAAGAGTTTTACAATAACATGATTGATATTTGGGGGAGATCTTTGAAACCCAAACCCGATGACACTGCACCACCTGATTCTATCAAGGATATAAAAAAAAATTAAAGATGAAATCGCTGAGACGTTGAATTTAGTAAATGTTGACCCGAACGAAATAGTTGTATTTCAAGACAAACAGGGTAAATTGAAATCTAGTAATATTTCTCTGGATGATATTTTAGTTAAACAACAAAACGCAATCGAGAACACCGTTGCGTTATTTTCCGATCAGGGTAAATTGAAAACCAGTAATATTTCTCTGGATGATATTTTAGTTAAACAACAAAACGCAATCGAGAACACCGTTGCGTTATTTTCCGATCAGGGTAAACTCAAACCGGGTGTACTCGTTTCGACGATTACAGATCGATTAAAAATTCTCAACGATGAGTTAAACAATTCTGTGGTTGTACTAACAACACTTGAATCTAGAATTGAAGAACACATAAAACAGTTTATATCATTTCGTAGAAATATCATTGATAAATTTATTGGAACCCCGTTAGATAAAATTGAAATAAAACTCCCTGATATTAAAAAATCCATCGATGAGACGAAAAACTTCATCGAAGCCGTCAAAGGTGATTTTTCGAATATGATAACAATCATTGAAAAAACAAAAATTCCTCATGAGAAAACCAACAACGTGGTATACACAATCCAACACGGATCATTTGAGTGGTCATCTACAAACAACAAATTAGATATCACTGCAACCGTTAAAGGTATTTATCGATTAACACTAGTAACACCATTAACTAAATTTAATATATCATCGTCGAGTTCATCCGGGGTCAATAATACGATTTCAACGATCATCGACAAGGATACAACTGAAAAGTTCACTATAACATATACTGATAAAAGTTTGACTAAGGCTTCAGTAACCTGGTATGTGGAATTCGTAGCGGATTTAAGTAAATCGTAATTGAAAACGCTAGCGTTGTTAAAATAAAAAATGATTTCATCATCGCAATATCGCTATGATCAGGTCAGAGAATATCAAACTAGACTCAAAACCCTGTCTGAGGAGTATGCAATGAAAATTAAAAAATATCGCAGGAGAATTACCGCAATTGATGTTACTGTGTATTCAGTGAGTGGTGTAATCACCGGAGCTGGTATTATACTGTCTTCAGTGACAATGATGGCCCCGATAGCTGTTCCAATTTGCATTTCTGCGGCAACAACAATCGCTGGAATTATTTCAATAATCACAAAACAAATATCATCATGCAGCCAACGGAAACTACAAGACTACATAATTCAATTTCATGTTGTGTCCACTGCATACTCGCAATTATCCTCATTGATATCGTCATAGCTCGATGATACAATTATATCAGAGAGTGAGTTTTCAGCGATGGTAGATATATATGATTCTGCGATGTCAAAATTAGAAGTACAAAAACATGAGTATAATAACAATGACAACACAGATGGAATTACTTCAACAAATAGTGGAGAACACAAACCCAGTACAAACAAGCATGATCTCAATAACCTCAACGAATCCAGAATTCAGTGTGAATTTCCCCTCTCCGGTCCCAGTGAAGGAGATAGCGCTAGCAAAACTACGAGTGTATCACAGTTGGCCAAATATTAGGTCAAAATCATTTGGTGGTCAACAACCCAATAATTCCCTGGTATTTGCAAATAAGAATAAACCAGACGGTACCCCAGACTGGAATGTTGTTTCCATACCAACCGGATCATACCAAATTAAACAAATCAATAATGAATTCGCGCGTAGAATAAAATCGATTACTGGAGTAGAGTCAAAAATAGCTATAACAGTTCATGAACCAACACTATCATCTGCCATTGAAATAAGCACAGAGGGTTACGTCGTAGATATCTATCAGAGTTCTATTAGAACCGTACTGGGATGGCCTGAAATCCCACCCCGGGAAAAACCCGTTGATTTACCAGAACCACAAAAAACTGATTATGTCACCGACGTGATAGCACCAGATAATCCAATAAAGAGTTATGAAGATCACGAGATTACTATAGATTTTTTTGGTATCAAGAAGCCAGGGGAGGGAATAGGGGGACATAATTTTGTTGACGAACCTGAAATCATTAAAAATTTCACAGCAATGAATAATGATTTTTCGCTGTTGTTAATATCTCTTAAATCCGGCTCTCTCACCCGAGATGAATTTATCAGCGGCGTAGAAACATGCAACAAAATTATCGACGATATGGAAACATTTCATTTGCGAATCATTCAAGTGGTATTAGGTGACAGTAATCCTATAACGAGAACAGAATTTGCAAAACAATATAAAATTCCCGTGAAGGATATCCCCACATTCAAACTACCAGGATATAACGTACCAGAACTAAAAAAACTTCTCAGTGATGCCATCGATGTTGGTTTTAAAATAATTCATGATGCATGGAAAAAAACATCATCACCGGAAATAAAAATCCTCAAACACAATAATGACCCAGATGGTGGCGGTAGGCATATCGCTCCGTTCAACGTGAATATTTCATCGGTGATTGCGCTCAATTTAGTATGTGATGTGATCGAAGGAAGCTATCAAATAAATTTAGAACGATCAAATCAAGCTCAGCAAGGATATATTTTGTATTCATTTGCACCAACAGCTCCTCCAGGGTTTTTAATAATTAAGTCCCCGGTGAATCCAGTCTATATGCGATGTCATAATAATTCATTAACCAGAATTAATTTCAAACTCACTGACCAGTCTAATAATCTGATTGATTTACAAGAGGAGGTTTTACAAATTAGTCTGTTTGTGAAATCCTGAAAGGATTTTCGTCGTAGTAAGGACTTGATCAAATATTCGGTTAACCCATAGCAGCAGAGAGGGTGAGTGACAACGACGTTGCGACATCAACGAAAACGCGAATGTTTTCAGACAACAATCACTGTCATTTTTTTTCTAGTTATTTCGCGAGAAGGGTCTAGTGTTATTTGGAGGGGTATAATCAAAAATAAAAACAAAAAATGTTGTAGGATTCACCCTCTCTGCTGCTATGATCCTTTCCGAACTTATTCAGTAGATGCCATGGATTCGATAACATTCATAACATCTTCAAATTTCCTTGGAATCCTGCTTTATCTCGTATGAAATATAGAGAAATTCATCAGCTCTTCTTTCTATTGGTTTTCGAGTGTTAAAGTTGTAAACTTAAATGTGATTGTACATCCATTGCACTATCTCTACATCTCATAACACCATCGATATTTATCTCAAGTATGATAAGCAAAACACAATTGCTGTTGTTGCTATTGTTTTGGGTTTAACACCAATGTTCGGTACATGATAGGCTAAACATGGTGGACAGTACAGCC
This sequence comes from Unio delphinus, assembly GCA_029339505.1. Lineage (NCBI taxonomy): Eukaryota > Metazoa > Mollusca > Bivalvia > Unionida > Unionidae > Unio > Unio delphinus. The sequence goes on from JAQISU010001235.1 coordinate 41,106,115, forward strand.
GGTAGAGGAAAAACATATAAAAATCACCAGAAGAACTACCAACCCACGGGAAGCTAGTGGCATGCTTTCTCACACGACTTTACTGTTCGAACAAGAGACACGTACCCACGCAGACAGAGGTGAGTTGTCGGTAATATATGAAGGCAAGCGTCGTAGACCCCTCGACAACCCGTGGCCCCTCCAAATTAAATAAACAATAAAGTTGCGGCAAAATTTCGAAAATGTTAGTGAGGCCAGTATCTGTTTTTGTTGTAGGGTCAATGTCGTCACATTATCTATCAATTTTTAAAATTTAGTTGTATGATCCGTTGAAATTAGTGTCTTTAACAATTAGTGTCTTTAACAATTAGTGTCTTTAACAATTAGTGTCTTTAACAATTAGTGTCTTTAACAATTTCTTAAGTTTTACGTAATTAGGTATCGTGTATAAGTGTCATGTTACCGTTACATACTGCCACCATTTTCTTGATGAATGCGCATATTCATTACATATTGCCACCATTTTCTTGATGAATGGACATATTCATTACATATTGTCACTATTTTCACTATTTTCTTGATGAATGAGCATATTCATTACATACTGCCACTATTTTCTTGATGAATGCGCATATTCATTACATATTGTCACTATTTTCTTGATGAATGCGCATATTCATTACATATTGTCACTATTTTCTTGATTAATGAGCATATTCATTACATATTGTCACTATTTTCTTGATTAATGAGCATATTCATTAAATATTGTCACTATTTTCACTATTTTCTTGATGAATGAGCATATTCATTACATATTGTCACTATTTTCTTTATTAATGAGCATATTCATTACATATTGTCACTATTTTCTTGATGAATGAGCATATTCATTACATATTGTCACTATTTTCTTGATGAATGAGCATATTCATTACATATTGTCACTATTTTCTTTATTAATGAGCATATTCATTACATATTGTCACTATTTTCTTGATGAATGAGCATATTCATTACATATTGTCACTATTTTCTTGATGAATGAGCATATTCATTACATATTGTCACTATTTTCTTGATGAATGAGGATATTCATTACATATTGTCACTATTTTCTTGATGAATGAGCATATTCATTACATATTGTCACTATTTTCTTGATTAATGAACATATTCATTACATATTGTCAGTATTTTCTTTATTAATGAGCATATTCATTACATATTGTCACTATTTTCTTGATGAATGAGCATATTCATTACATATTGTCACTATTTTCTTGATTAATGAGCATATTCATTACATATTGTCACTATTTTCTTTATTAATGAGCATATTCATTACATATTGTCACTATTTTCTTGATGAATGCGCATATTCATTACATATTGCCACTATTTTCTTGATTAATGAGCATATTCATTAAATATTGTCACTATTTTCACTATTTTCTTGATGAATGAGCATATTCATTACATATTGTCACTATTTTCTTTATTAATGAGCATATTCATTACATATTGTCACTATTTTCTTTATTAATGAGCATATTCATTACATATTTTCACTATTTTCTTGATGAATGAGCATATTCATTACATATTGTCACTATTTTCTTGATGAATGAGCATATTCATTAAATATTGTCACTATTTTCACTATTTTCTTGATGAATGAGCATATTCATTACATATTGTCACTATTTTCTTTATTAATGAGCATATTCATTACATATTGTCACTATTTTCTTGATGAATGAGCATATTCATTACATATTGTCACTATTTTCTTGATTGATGAGCATATTCATTAAATATTGTCACTATTGTCACTATTTTCTTGATGAATGCGCATATTCATTACATATTGTCACTATTTTCTTGATGAATGAGCATATTCATTACATATTTTCACTATTTTCTTAATGAATGAGCATATTCATTACATATTGTCACTATTTTCTTGATTAATGAGCATATTCATTACATATTGTCACTATTTTCACTATTTTCTTGATGAATGAGCATATTCATTACATACTGCCACTATTTTCTTGATGAATGCGCATATTCATTACATATTGTCACTATTTTCTTGATAAATGAGCATATTCATTACATATTTTCACTATTTTCTTGATGAATGAGCATATTCATTACATATTGTCACTATTTTCTTGATTAATGAGCATATTCATTACATATTGTCACTATTTTCACTATTTTCTTGATGAATGAGCATATTCATTACATATTGTCACTATTTTCTTGATAAATGAGCATATTCATTACATATTGTCACTATTTTCACTATTTTCTTGATGAATGAGCATATTCATTACATACTGCCACTATTTTCTTGATGAATGCGCATATTCATTACATATTGTCACTATTTTCTTGATAAATGAGCATATTCATTACATATTTTCACTATTTTCTTGATGAATGAGCATATTCATTACATATTGTCACTATTTTCTTGATTAATGAGCATATTCATTACATATTGTCACTATTTTCACTATTTTCTTGATGAATGAGCATATTCATTACATATTGTCACTATTTTCTTGATAAATGAGCATATTCATTACATATTTTCACTATTTTCTTGATGAATGAGCATATTCATTACATATTGTCACTATTTTCACTATTTTCTTGATGAATGAGCATATTCATTACATACTGCCACTATTTTCTTGATGAATGCGCATATTCATTACATATTGTCACTATTTTCTTGATGAATGCGCATATTCATTACATATTTTCACTATTTTCTTGATGAATGCGCATATTCATTACATATTGTCACTATTTTCTTTATTAATGAGCATATTCATTACATATTGTCACTATTTTCTTGATGAATGCGCATATTCATTACATATTCTCTCTATTTCCTTGATGAATGAGCATATTCATTACATATTCTCTCTATTTCCTTGATGAATGCGCATATTCATTACATATTTTCATTATTTTCTTGATGAATGCTCATATTCAATACATATTATCACTATTTCCTAATTGTATGCATGTGTTCACTACATATTACCTCTATCGATTTCCTCGTTGTATTCAATATCTATTATTACTGTTTCCGTGTATGCATGTATTCATTACATTAATACAATATTTCCTTGTTATATACACGTATTCATTCCATATTGTTAGTATCTGTATATTTCCTTGTTGTATGCACGTATTCATTAACTATTCTCACTGTTTTCTAGTTATATTCCTTTTATTCATTAAAGAGTGTCACTATTTCCTTTTTGTATGCTCGTAGTCATTGAAAACAAAAGCCTAAAATGAGACAGGAGAGATTCGTGAGATGTGTGTGTGTGTGTGTGTGTCGGTGCTATTTATTTAGATATTAGAAAAACAACAAGCACAATAAGATATGAAAAGGGATTACTAATAATTTTGTTGTTGTTAGTATTGATGCTAATTTAAAAGTTGTAAGGAAATTTAAAATTGCTTCGTGCCAACCCTCGATAAATCTAGTTAGGTAGATAAACGGACAAACATACAGACAGACAGAATAACGGACGGGTAGGTAGGTAGGCATGCAGACAGACAGACAGACAGACAGGCAAGCAGTCAGGCAGGCAGGCTGGCAGGCAAACAGACAGACAGACAGACAGACAGACAGACAGACAGACAGACAGATAGATAGATAGATAGATAGATAGATAGATAGATAGATAGATAGATAGATAGATAAATATGTTTGAGAACACATATTTCAATTACGTGATTTATAGCCATTTCATCAATGCTATTGACATTTGTAGACCGCAATAATTACCTATAAATTGCCTTCATTGTAGTTGTTTACTTTAGTTTTGTCTCCTGCGAGAAACCTCAGTATGAGAAGAAAACATTAAAATCCCAACTAATATATTTGATCTAATTCATTCAGAGCAAAAGAAAGTTATTTTATGTCAGTGAGAAGAGTATCAAGCGCATTCTTTTAATTCATTTATAGAACACAGAAGAGGTACTTAATTCTTCTACGTTCTTTCTAATTCATAAAATCGTCTCAAACAGGTGTCTCTTTCCTCACATTTTGCCAACAAAACATTCTGTTAACAAAGCCGGCTTATAAATATCGATCATCTACTTTGACTGGGATGCTTTTGTTCTGTTACAGTGATAGCAACTTTTTCTACTGACATGAGATCTATAGACTGCGACAAATTTTTTTTATGAAATTTCATTCTTTGAGTTTCATAATGTTATATGCAATTGACGTACAAAACCATGCACTTGTCACAAGCAAGTTAATATGTATATTTGATCAAACAAGCATCACACAGATTTATATTGATTTATATTGATTTATATTTTAAATAGCTGGAGCATATTAGGGAAGGAACACTCTTGAGTAAAAAGATTGTTGTTGTAACAATATAGTTAGTCTGACTAATACACAAAATAATGGTAATCTGTTATTATCCTGAAATAATACAGAAGTGGGCATCTATATTACTAATACAACAGATAAAACATTTTGCTGCCGGTAACGAAACTTAATCTGTAGAATCTCCCTCCCTCATTGTTTAAGATTAGCAAACAACTAACTTGAAGTACTTTTTCCACACTATCTTCTAATATACTTCTGTGACGTTTGTATTATATCTCTACGAGTACTCTCTCTCTCTCTCTCTCTCTCTCTCTCTCTCTCTCTCTCTCTCTCTCTCTCTCTCTCTCTCTCTCGTAACTGTGATTACCTGTATACATTTTGCTTTAATGAATAGCATTATTAAAGCGAACGTGTCTGTTACTTTCACTATTTTAATGTTTTGAAGGTTTATAACGTGGCTCCATTAACAATTTAATAACTTGAAAGCTTTAATAAGTTCTAACGTGGATCGTTTTACCATTGTTATATGTTAAAGGAGTTAACATGGTTGCATATATCATTCCGAAGACTATAACGTGGTCACATGCCATGCTGATGACAGAACGTGGTCACATGCCATCCTGACGACTTTAACGTGGTTAAATACCATTCTGAAGGCGTTAACGTGGTTCCATATATCATTTTGAAGGCTTTAACGTTTTTACATAACAGTCTGAAGGTTTTAACGTGGTTACATACCATTATGAAGACTTTAACGTGGTTACATACCATTATGAAGACTTTAACGTGGTTACATACCATTATGAAGACTTTAACGTGGTTACATACCATTATGAAGACTTTAACGTGGTTACATACCATTATGAAGACTTTAACGTGGTTACATACCATTATGAAGACTTTAACGTGGTTACATACCATTATGAAGACTTTAACGTGGTTACATACCATTATGAAGGCTTTAACGTGGTTACATACCATTATGAAGACTTTAACGTGGTTACATACCATTATGAAGACTTTAACGTGGTTACATACCATTATGAAGACTTAAACGTGGTTACATACCATTATGAAGACTTTAACGTGGTTACATACCATTATGAAGACTTTAACGTGGTTACATACCATTATGAAGACTTTAACGTGGCTACATACCATTATGAAGGTTTTAACGTGGTTACATATCATTATGAAGGCTTTAACGTGGTTACATACCATTATGAAGGTTTTAACGTGGTTACATACCATTATGAAGACTTTAACGTGGTTACATACCATTATGAAGACTTTAACGTGGTTACATACCATTATGAAGACTTTAACGTGGTTACATACCATTATGAAGACTTTAACGTGGTTACATACCATTATGAAGACTTTAACGTGGCTACATATCATTATGAAGGCTTTAACGTGGTTACATACCATTATGAAGACTTTAACGTGGTTACATATCATTATGAAGGTTTTAACGTGGTTACATACCATTATGAAGGTTTTAACGTGGTTACATACCATTATGAAGGCTTTAACGTGGTTATATACCATTATGAAGGCTTTAACGTGGTTACATACCATTATGAAGGCTTTAACGTGGTTACATACCATTATGAAGACTTTAACGTGGTTACATACCATTATGAAGACTTTAACGTGGTTACATACCATTATGAAGGCTTTAACGTGGTTACATACCATTATGAAGACTTTAACGTGGTTACATACCATTATGAAGACTTTAACGTGGTTACATACCATTATGAAGACTTTAACGTGGTTACATACCAATATGAAGACTTTAACGTGGCTACATACCATTATGAAGGCTTTAACGTGGTTACATACCATTATGAAGACTTTAACGTGGTTACATACCATTATGAAGGCTTTAACGTGGTTACATACCATTATGAAGACTTTAACGTGGTTACATACCATTATGAAGACTTTAACGTGGTTACATACCATTATGAAGACTTTAACGTGGTTACATACCATTATGAAGGCTTTAACGTGGCTACATACCATTATGAAGACTTTAACGTGGTTACATACCATTATGAAGACTTTAACGTGGTTATATACCATTATGAAGACTTTAACGTGGTTACATACCATTATGAAGGCTTTGACGTTGCTCCGTATACTATTACGTAGACTTTAACGTGACTCCATCCATGTACCATTCTATAGGTTTTAACGTGACTCCATCCATGTACCATTCTATAGGTTTTAACGTGACTCCATCCATGTACCATTCTATAGGTTTTAACGTGGCTACATGTACCATTCTGAAGGCAATAATATGGCTTCATATATTAGTTCGTGGGATTTAACGTGGCTTCATATGCTTTTTTTGTAGGCTAGATATACAGAACACTATATACATTGTTATGTTTTGAAGGCTTTAGCGTGGCTCAATATATCATTAGGAAGGTTTCAACATGGCTCCATATACAATAATTATGTTTCGAAGGCTTTAACGTGCCTCTATATCCCAGTTTGTAGTATTTAACGTGTCTCCGCATACCATTTTATGATAAAAAGCTTAGTCAGCTGTAACGTGGCTTTATATACCATTCTGAAGGCGTTGACGTGGCTCTCTATACCATTTGGTATTCTATCAGGTGGTTCCATGTACCATTTTGTAGGTTTAACGTGGCTCCCATACAATTTTTTCTGTCGTTAACGTGGTTTCATGTATCATTATGTAGGCTTTAACGTGGTCGCATATATAATCTTTGTTCTATTCACAATTCGTAATCCAATCGAGCTCATATGAAACTAAGCTAGAATTCTTGTTATGAAATCCTACATTCTATATTTGTACGCCGCGTCCCTGTATTATGTCATTAACTACATTTGTATATATAAACCACGTATGTATATGTCATTAGCTATATTTGTATATGTAAACTACGTGTTAATTTGCCATTAGCTATATTTGTATACATTAACCATATGTTTTTATGCAGTTAGCTAAATTTGTATACATAACGCACGTGTTTATATGTAATTAGCTAAATGTGTATATATACAACACGTGTTTATATGCCATTAGCTACATTTGAATACATAACCCACGTGTTTAGATGCCATTAGCTAAATGTGTTTACATAACCCACGTGTTTAAATGCCATTAGCTAAATGTGTTTACATAAAACACTTGTTTAGATGCCATTAGCTACATTTGTCTGTCCTTGGCTTCATTTGTGTATATAAACCGAGTGTTTATGTCATTTGCTACTTTTGTATATTTTAACCACGTGTTTAAATGTCATTAGCTACAGTTTTAGATATAAATCGTGTGTTTATATCTTATTTTTGTCCCAGTCAGAGCTTGCCACTTAATTCCTAAAACAGTGAAAGAAATGAAATTCCACAGTTTATGTAATTTTTTAGATACTCTTTCCACCCCCACCCCAATCCCCCCACCCAAAAAAAAAAAAAAAACTAAAAATGTTTATATGTTTATATAAGTAAAGATCTGTCAGTCTACAGAATCAAGCTATATCTGAGTAAAACAGTCACGTGTAAGAAAATGTTAAAACATGTCAATTAGAAATGTCACATTCAGAGACGTTACTACATTGGCTTTTCTTAGATACAGAATCACTTTCAATTTGTGCCATGAAAGACTATACATGACAATGAAATCGAGACTGAGTAACTAATTATGAAAATTAATTTATCAAATGAAATCACTTTATAAGCTCTAACACAATGAAACCGATGTAGTCGATAACCTACTTAGGTAAGAGTAAAATTAGATTTTATCTTGACTTTTCAAGTATGTCGCTTTGTAGAAGTTCCGCCTTTCTGTTTCCTTTACGTAACAGTGACATTTTATGAAATTGTTTTTCTCTAATCTTCTTAAAATCAATCTGATTGTGAAATATTTAATTCAGACCAGGTTCTTCTGTCAAATTGAGCAAATATTGTTTCACGTAATGCCTGTACACGTAGCCTAACTGTCGATGCAAGCAAATTCAGCCATGACCTTTCTAGTCATCTGTATTATACATCTTGTAAGTGTGTGTCACTTTATCAGCATATCTATAGCACCTACACTTATAGTGCATTGTCCTGAAAAAGTGTCCCAATCACAAGCTTGATGGTATCCATCAATGAGCACGGTTTTTCGATTTAGTTCTTAGATTATGTAATATTTTATTCAAACATTTTTCATTTTGTAATCTTTTTATCTTGCATCTGATAATATAATTCGACAGAAGGTTTTATTCGGCTGTCAAATATTGGTATTTCAGTTGTCAATATTTAGTCCTTCCAACAACAGGGAAATTTCTAAACATTAGAAGTTCCTCACAAGCACCCAAAACGTACCCATGGCACTTAGGGACGGGACGAAAAGGATCTATAGTACTCTTCGTTTGTAGGGGAGAGACGATTGTACGTTTAGGGACGGGAGTAGATATGTTAGGTGAATATTTAAATCTGAAGTCGGTATTGCAAGTGTTTTGACCCCAAAGTATTCACAATTCCGATTCTCTAACCATTTAATTTTCAAACAAATAATTTATCAAATTAGATAAGAAATTTTACCTCGTTTGCTACTTGTTTTTTTTTTCATATTATAACTGCTTACAAGCTATTGCCGTATATAACTGTGTATATGTTTCGTCATACTGCACACACCATAGACCCAGAACGTCCGGTGCGTAATGTGCCAGCAGATCAGGGTCTTTATCCTTTTTATACTGGTCAATCCTAATAAACCTTTGTTATACTGGTCAATCCTAATAAACCTTTGTTATACTGGTCAATCCTAATAAACCTTTGTTATACTGGTCAATCCTAATAAACTTTAGAAACCCAGACCTGCCAATCACATATTAACACCTTGACCAAATGATGTCACCTCTAACTTTAAAATGAGTGTATGTGCAAAATGTTTGTTACAGTATTATTTCCAAATATAATATACCTCCGATGTACTACTACTTACATTTCCACTGATTCGTCATGTCAAGGTGCCAAATTATAAACATAGATGATGATGATGATGATGATGATGATGATGATGATGATGATGATGATGATGATAACTGATGACTGAAATTGAGAATTTTGTATAGCTGAATGGGGGTAGCAGTGGTAGCTAGAGTAGGCGGGCTGGAACTATCATTCCAATTGTAACGGGTCCAATACTTGCCCTCGCGCTCGGTTGCTTTGGTGTGAACTTATCTCCCATTTTCTTAGAAGGCTTAAGCATACCCTAACCCAAAATTAATTTCAGATTGACTCTTGTGTAAGCAGTAAGCATACCCTAACCCAAACTTAAATTCAGATTGACTCTTGTGTATGGAGTAAGCATACCCTAACACAAAATTAAATTCAGATTGACTCTTGTGTAAGGAGTAAGGATACTCTAACCCAAACGTAAATTCAGATTGATTCTTTCTTGTATAGAGTAAGCATACCCCAATCCAAACTTTAATTCAGATTGACTCTTTTGTATGGAGTAAGCATACCCTAAACAAACTTAAATTCAGAATGACTCTTGTGTATGGAGTAAGCATACTAAAACCCAAAATTTAATTCAGATTGACTCTTGTGTATGGAGTAAGCATGCCCTAACACAAAATTAAATTCAGATTGACTCTTGTGTATGGAGTAAAGAAACCCTCATGTTAGCATTCAGTCTAACTTTTACAACATACTAATACATTTGGATTCTGTCTCAAAATCTCTCAACACTCGTGACAGTTTATAACATAATACATTCTACCGAAAGATGTTATTTATTTGTTTTTAATAGGATGGCGCAATTTTGATTTCGTACCAGCACAAAAACAAAGAATGATTCGGAATATTTCTAAACACATCCCTTCAGATACTGTATATTGTAACAAAATGAATTCCAAAAAGGAAGTAGTTTATACAAAACTGCAAAAACATTATTGTTTTTGTTGTTTTGCTGTGTGTTTAATGCCAGTTTTGAGCACAATAGACTGCACATGGCTTCAGTATAACCGGTGGAGGATCAAGGCGGGACAATCCCGTTAAGAACCATCTTAGTGTCAATCTTAGACAATCCCGTTAAGAACCATCTTAGTGTCAAGCATTGTGACATACCTACATTATCCGAGCTCGATACTGGAATCCACGCAGACATAGATGTAATGGCAATGAATGTTAGAAGAACTCGAGACTTGGACACACTTAGATACAGATGTGATGGACGTGGTCAGTACAAGCGAGCATTTTAGACCAATCAGCCACAAATGGCCTTTTTGAAGTGTTTATGTTCATTGAGAGTTTCGATACCGACATTGTCATCTCCCTGTTCTGAATACAACTAGATGAAGTGGGTAGCAAGAAAGTCAGTCCGTTACTACCACAAAGCGTAACTATGGGGGACGGTCCCAATACACAAATGGGAAAACGTTTGGCACCCACAGATAATCACCCTTGGGCGGCTGATCGGTCACCGCCTTAGAACTCTTTTTTTTTTGTCGGTATGGATTTTGATGGCAAAGCTGACCTCAAAATTATGAGACTTATCTCTTAGCTTTCCATATACAAAGTTTTACGAAACATTTGAAGTAACTAATTTATCTAGAAGATAATATCAATGGCTGCAATAAACTTGAGTTAGAGGGGATAAGAAGGCCCAAAGTAGTGCATCTTTTTTTGTAAAGCTTAAGTTTAAATTTCATTCAAAATGCTCTTAAATAATTGATTGCTGAATTGAGCTAAATAGTAAAGCTCCTAAAAATAGCCATTTAAAAGTTGTTGCTATGGAATAGCAAGCTTTGAATACACACACACACACACACACACACACACAAAAAGTCTCCAATTACTATTCCTTCCAATAATAGAAGTAAACATGTGTATCTTTGTCTGAAACAACGACGATGTATTTTCCGGGGGGGGGGGGGGGGGGGGGGGAGTATTGTAAGCCTAGCAACAGACGTTTTAATTATAATTAATATTTTATCTTGTAAACATTTGGAAACTTCAGAAATTAAATTTTCCATTAGGTAGTGGTCTAAAGAAAAACGATACATGTGACCTAGGTCAAGTAGAGAAGTATAAAAACTTGTTTACTGTAAATAACGTTTATTTATTCGTGATGTAAGATTTGAGTAACATCAGTAAATCATGTTAGCTGGGAAGTATTTGTTCAAATTATTTAAGTCAAGGCAAACAAGGCAAAAGTTCTAAAAATAACATTTATAGAAAAAAGGAAATATAAATAATCGTACATCTCTCTCTCTTTCTCTCTCTCTCTCTCTCTCTCTCTCTCTCTCTCTATATATATATATATATATATATATATATATATATTTATTAACCTTCTCTAAGTTATGATTGCTGACTATTTATGTTACACTATATAGTTATATTTGTTAGTTATAGCTATATCCCTAATTTGACCAGGAAAGAATATAACTAACTACTTACTTACATACTACTTACATTGTTCGAAAGTAGAAACTAACGAATAATTATTGGAAAATGTATAACATTACCAACAGATGCAAAACAATTATAATTTGATTTTAATTAGATAACACCCATCGTGAATCCTTTTATATATTTATTAAATGTTCCTAGGGGTTTTAGTATTGTACGCAATGTTACTTAGGCAACAGTTTTGAGTGTCGATTAGGTTGTACCTGTGAACAACACGCGTCTTACAGTTCTTGTGTTTATTAGGCTGTACCTTGAAAAAGCGACACTAATAGTGTAGTATGTATAGTAGTGTCTATTATACTATACTAGTCTTAAAGTTTATAGTGTTTATAGTGTATATTAGGCTGTACCTTAAAAAAGCTTGGAGTACAGTTTATAGCGTCTATTAGGCTGTAACGGCAGAAATGCAAGCTTTACAGTTCATAGTGTATATTAGGCTATACCTGGAAGAAAGCTAGCTTTACAGTTCATAGTGTATATTAGGCTGTATCTGTAAGAACGCTAGATTTACAGCTTATTGTCTATATTAGGCTGTACCTTATGAACCCTAGGATTACAGTTTATAGCCTCTATTTGGCTGTAACTGTAAGCACGTGATCTTTACAGTCTAAAATTGTATATTAGGCTGTACCTGTAAGAACGCTAGCGTTACAGTTCATAGTGTATATTAGGTTGTACTTTTAAAAAGCTAGCTTTACAGTTTATGATGTCTATTAGACTGTACCTATATAAACGCTAGCTTTACAGTTCATAGTGTATATTAGGCTGTATCAACACGAGCCTTCCGAAGTTACAAAAATAAATCTACGAAGAAGGAAGGATTATCACCAGTCAAATCCAAAGGACATTTTATTACATACACGGTAGTAATGGCGGCACTTAATAAATTTTGTGTAACATGTATCCTTCCTAATTATTGAAATCTTTTTTTTAATTAGTGAAATCCTCTGCGTTGGAAACAAGTAGTAGATACAGTGTAGTTCTATTGACGATATCAACTGCTCTTTATGCTCGCTGTGTCAACATATCGAAATGTCCTGATGTGGGCCATTGACTGAATCTGACTTTTCTTTTAAAAGTAAATATTTATTTGGAGAGACAAGTATTCAAATCTAAGATTTTCATTTGTCAATTTATAATTCGTTGTCCTTGTGAAAACGCATGTCTCATGCAGGTATCAAATATTTTAAATATTGTATTTATGTCATATTTCTATGTCTTAAATAGGGCTTTACAAATAAATCTTGACAGGTTTTAGACAATTTTGATAAACTGATAATTTCAGAATGGAAAATTTGCAGTATCATTGTAAGTTTCTTCCATGTACAATTTTTGAATGAACATGACAAGCATTTTACTTTACAAGTTGTTACAGATCGGACTTTTCAAGTATTCAATGTAACATAATTTGCCGTAGATTTATAGGAAAACGGGTGCCAATAAAAACACATATATAATGATTGCTTTACGCCAAAATAAAATTCCATGTTTGTGGGAAACCCTTACTTTAAAAGCGCAACTGATTGTTTCTCATTTCGGAAACTAATTCTTCGTATCGGCCAATTAAACTTGATTTGATAAGATGGGTGTTTGGTTTAAGTGTTCGCTTCCGATACCTTTATTTGTTTGAAGATTAAACGAATTTAAAAGTAGATGTTCATTATTTAACGTCATCAAACCTATACAGAATCAGTGTATCAAATCGAGTATTTAGAAAACTGCAACAAAGTGTGCAAATATTTTTTCTCAAAATGATCTCAGCTGCGACTACATAGTTGTATGAAAACCAAAATTCTTCTTTTTCAAACTCAATAGGGAATGTTGAGTAATTTTAATTTATCACCTTGTTACATCATGCGATAAAAAACATACAATGAAGAACAAAGAATGAAATGCCTTGATAATAAAATTATAACGCATTGCGACGACAATTAATTTCACTTCCCTTGCTCATAATAAATAGTCTTGACAAAGTATATGGTATATATTTGTCTTGTCATATACATAATCGCTACAGACAGACAGAATTGTTACATTTAAAAGTATGCTGCAATTAATCAAATAATAAAAGATTGCCAACAGAGAGACGGTTATCAGTTGTCTGGAAATAAGCACGATTTACATAACATTATAACTACAAAATGTAAGTAAATGCACTTCGGGTGCTTTTTTATTTTCAATAGCAGAGACTGGTACCACTTTTCTTAAATTCAGACATAGAAATATTACAAATAAAAGTTAGGAACGTGACCCATTTCATTATTTTGCTGGAATTTAATATGAAAATCTTAGTTAAAGTAACTCAATAATAAAGTTTTTGAATTCAATAGCATTTCCTTAAATAAGAGTTTATGATATGCATTCCTATCTGCAAAGCGAAACGGAATATATCTCACCTTTCCGGAAATTATCACGTATCCCACCTGATTTGTATCGATACCTTTAGATACAGTACAACATATATTGTACACCTAATTTGTATCGATACCTTTAGATACAGTACAACATATATTGTACACCTAATTTGTATCGATACCTTTAGATACAGTACAACATATATTGTACACCTAATTTGTATCGATACTTTTAGATACAGTACAACATATATTGTACACATGCTCGAACTTTAAACAACATATAATTACAATCCAGAGCAAAAGTAGAGGAAAATTTACAGATTTGCTTCAGGCTTGGCCCGTATTGTTATAATTATATATAAGCAATGAACAGGGATGCTTCTAAATAGATATTTTTTAACAAACAATAATAGAGGGATATCTAGAAAATTAGAGTTGCAAGTTTCATGAAATGAATCGCTTTGTCAGACATCATCTACTTTGTAAAATTTAACAAATAATTTATTTCTGTAAACAACAAAATGAAAATGTAAAACAAAGAACATTTTAGTTTTTATATTTTAGTATTGCGAATTAAACCACAAATAATCATGGAATTCCATATAAAAATCCTAATAATTACATTTCTATCTAAATTTTGGTGGAAAAAATCCAAATTAATTCCAACATTTGAAGTGTTGATGTGACTGTGCTGGCATTGTAGTGCAAACGTGCCAACATGTTTTTGTTGGTTCACAATAATATAATCCAAGCATATATCATTATTTGACATTTCACTATTAAATCAAGAGTGTTATTTATAGCACTGTCATATTTAAAGAAGAATACTTTGTATTTCTGAGAAGAATAAAGAATCACTTGAATTAAATAATTTGAATACATAAATTCCATTGTAATCAATGTCTGGACACATACATAGTTCAATTGATTCTATTAAGATCTTAAAGATCTAGATCATTTTGTATCAAAACGTTAATCTAGTTCTTATTTGTGTAAATCCAGACATAAATATTTCTTCAAGCAAGTAAATCATGCGGCATTTTCTTAAAAATTTATCATAAGTTAAGGTTTTTGTGTATTGTTTTGTTTTGTTTTGCTTTTTCGTTCTATTCCTGTAACTATTTGTTCCTCTTATCCAACATCACGCAGCCTAAATGCAGAAATTATTGTACTTGTGGTCTACATTATGTATTCTGACTCAATTGCCAATTTTGTTTCATGGTCATTTTTACCAAGACATCGTTCTGCTTTTGAGATCCTATCCAGTATCATATATGGTGCTGTCGTTCTCCCACCACGGCATATAATAGAGACGTGACTCTATTTTATAATTTATCCTCTCTCTCTCTCTCTCTCTCTCTCTCTCTCTATCTCTCTCTCTCTCTCTCTCTCTCTCTCTCTCTCTCTCTCTCTCTCTCTCTATATATATATATATATATATATATATATATATATATATATATACTATCGTAAGTTGTATGTGTGGCATATTAATTTACATCTATAGTGTATCATTGCTTTCAAAGAGACAGGTTTCATGTGTGTAGCGTGCAACGTTGATTTTTGTTTTTTTTTTGTTTTTTTGTTAATTGCAATAGATTTACATTTGAGCAAATTGCATCCGTTTTTACTTCTATTTCATCTTTAATTGTATCTCTTCTTTCTTACTATTCATGAGATAAAGGAGGAAAGTCTTCAGACTTTGTGAATATACCTCTAATATGAATGTGACTTGATGAAAAATGATGATGATTTGACATAATTAATAAATTTAAATTGCTGATTTTAAGAAACTGTTGAAACCTGTTGTCAATACAGCATGGCTTGCATTTAGAAAGAACTCTTACATTACTCCATGAACCATTCACCTTTATTATAGGTGTGCCTGTCAGTAAACAATTAAAACACACTCAAGTGATTTCCAGATAGCGTGGAAAGTCCTTGTCTACTTCTTAGCTGAATGGTCTATTGTCTATCAAGTGAATGAGATTTGTAATAAATTCAATATGAAATTGCAAAATACTTCTCTTCAGAAAAATTATAAAATGTTTGCTGTACGCGTTGACTTTCTATTTGCATTTGAGATATGATAGGTTCTTAGTTTATGCATTAAATGTAATTTGTGTTAGTAAATATTTGGGACAAGTATTTGTATGCCAATACATCATGAAGCTAATAATTTGCAAACTTACTATACGCATGTGGAAAGGCCTGAAACGCACGCAAACATACTATACGTATCTTGTAGGGCATGAAACGCACGCAAACATATTATACGTATCTTGAAAGGAATGAAACGCACGCAAACTTTCTATACGTGGTAAGGCCTGATACGCACGCAAATTTAATATACATATGTGGTAAGACCTGAAATGCACACAGACTTACCTGACGTATGTGGTGATGCCTGAAACGCACACAAACTTACTTTATGAATGTGGTAAGACTTGAAATGCACGCATACTTACTATACGTATGTGATAAGGCCTGAAATGACATCGCATGATCTATAGAAGATTTTTTTACACACGATGAAAACACCATGTTTCGTATATTCATACTACTAATTCAGGCCTGTGATATAAACTAAACGGCAGCAGCGATCAAACGAAACTGGCTCAATACTTCTATAGTAGACATTATGTGAATATATTCTTTTCTTACTGACCCCACCCTCCGCAAACATTCGCATTGAAAAACCTGTAATTAATTTCAGACATTTAGCAAACTTCATTCTCTTAAACATTATATTTAATATTCCACAACACATGACAGCTCAACAGATTATAGCGATAAAAGTTGAAAAACCAGTCAACGTATGATAGAGACCATGGAATGTTCTAGCACAGTGACTAGAGACAATCTGAACATATAAGGTCCAACAAAACGTACAAAACAGACAATGTAATTAATCTCATAACATGTAAAATTTGCAGCTTAGATAAACCTTTACAGATCTGATTGAATGACAAAGAAGCTGTACAGAAGCCCGGTCGCAGAACACTTCTCCTCCCCTGACCACACTTTCAATGATATAAAACTTATTGCAATTGCTGGCGTTCCTAAAGCAGAAAAGAAAAGGAATCTTACTGAATACGCCGCCTTAGCACATTGAAACCTTGCCGTTTAAACCATGAGGACTAGAAAAAGACAGCTATGAACAAATAAAAATATTTTTAAGCAGCTGACACATTTTCTTTCAAATAATTTTGTAAATTTGCTTTTTAGTCACTCATTAACGTATAATTACTACTATAACAATGAAATAATACGGGATATAATTTGCGATTACATAAATTTATATAACATTACAAGGGGGCACCGAGTAGTCGAGTGGTCTAAAGCGCTCTCCATTACGGATAACTGCCATCTCACTGCGAGGGTTCGAGTGTAAGATTCGGCTAATGTAGTTATGTGAGAAAGCTTGCCAGTAGCTTCTCCTGGGTCGGTGGTTCTTTCCGGGGGTTTTCTTCCTACACCAATAATATTGGCCGCCATGTATAGCTTATATTGTGCTGAAAAATGGCTTTAAACCCAACAACAACAAGAACATAACATTACAAATGTAATTATGTCTCATCGATTTCTAGGTTAATATAAAATATTTTTCAACACCAGAAACAAGTTGAAATAAACTAGCTGAAGCATAATACATTTAAAAGTTTCATTCAAGCAAAATCAGTCATGTCAGGTTTTGCAAACACAACGGGTTTTTTCTGTTTTATGTATTTCTCTTTGTCTATGTTATGCATTTGCATTTGAAAGCTCATTACGAATTAAAGCGCCAAAGCAAGTTAGATGCCAGAGAGAGAGAGAGAGAGAGAGAGAGAGAGAGAGAGAGAGAGAGAGAGAGAGAGAGAGAGAGAGAGAGAGAGATGCAGTCGTACCTAATATAAATCACCTTTCAAAAGCCAGGCTATGTTGCTATTGTTTTAACAGTTTTTGCAGGGCCAGTAGTGTAGTATTGTACTGGTTCTTTCTGCTTACATTGAGATAGTATCAACCTTTGTAAATGATACATATATATTTGCATCAAAGCTATATTGCACTTGTTGCAAATTGTTTTTGTAGCAGACATAAAAAATAAGTGTTTGCATTTTTCGCCAAGCAATTCAATACGCTGAAAT
Organism: Unio delphinus; assembly: GCA_029339505.1. Classification (NCBI taxonomy): domain Eukaryota; kingdom Metazoa; phylum Mollusca; class Bivalvia; order Unionida; family Unionidae; genus Unio; species Unio delphinus. The sequence goes on from JAQISU010001235.1 coordinate 41,124,405, forward strand.
GGTCGAAAATATAGTCGGGGGAGCAAACACTACCCAGTGTATTAAATGACAGGTATACATTTCGACAGATTAATCGATTTTTTCAAATTGGAATGAATTCAATAAACATTTAATGGGAATTTGAATTCAGTTAATAGATTCAGTTTTTTGTTGCTAGTGGTTTAACATTTACAATTTAAAGATAACCTTTTTGACTAGTTATTGAATTATTTATAAGGGATATATACATCAACGAAAAACACGTCTCAAGTGGAATATTTATCATCCATAATGAATGCACAACTCTCACTGCATTAGATTGATTAAGGGGAAAAATCAGAGAGGGTCAATAAAACAAACACAATCTAAAACACCAATTCAAAGTTTGGAATCATTATTGTTGGTCTTTATTTGTAACAAATGGCTATGTAAATAAATTGAGTACGTGTCTCGAGATCATTTTTAGTGTAATTGTAAATCAAAGTAGTCCGCATAAAGGTTTTGGTAATCATGTGTACTGGATACTGAAACCAATCCGCCCACCAACTGCTGTAACATGGCTTTTACATTAACCATTCATCTTAACTTTGTATCGTTTCGCATCTCATCTTCCATCACGATGCTAAACATTTGCTTTTTAGAACGTAAAGACCAAATTTATCAAACGGATCCCAGCTTATATAGGTAATAAATAATAATAATTATAATAATATAATAACAATAATACTTATCCCAGCTTATATAGGTACCTACATGTAATAAAGTGCTCTATAAAAAGAAAAAAAATGTTTGTTTGTATGTCCCAGAAACAAAACTGAACACCCTCTGGATTCTTTTCTATTTTCTATAATGAATTCCTATTGGATTACTCTTCCACAGAACACGTGCGCTGCTGATTGCACAAGAATTGGCTTTGATTAAAGCACACTACCTGGCTACAGTTTTATTTAATAAACAACAAAGCAAGGTCTATGAAGAACATATATCATGATGCAAAATGGAAATAATTTCAATATTTGTAAATGTTAGCATGTGTAATGGCTTGACCTGAAGGACATATACATGTAATATCTCAATAACGTTTACACTTGATGTGAATAAAACATTCAGCTATTAGTTGAAAACACCAAAGTAAAATGTTAGTTTTCTTAACTATTCAGTAAACTAGAAAGGTAATCTGTAAAAGTACGCTAAAAAGATAAACTGAAAAGGTAAACTGGAAAAGTAAACTAGAAAGGTAAAATAGTAAGTTACTCTAGTATGGTAAACTAGTAAGGTAAACTAGTAAGGTAAACTAGAAAGGTAAGAAAAACGCTTATGTATGAGAACAGCGAACAAAAGTAATATTGGTATTGTAAACATCTAAATACTATCATTCTATCCTGAAATATCGTAATGTAAACATCTAAATAATATCATTCTATCCTGAAATATCGTAATGTAAACATCTAAATGATATCAAACTATCCTGAAATATCGTAATGTAAACATCTAAATAATATCATAGTCCTGAAATATCGTAATGTAAACATCTAATAATATAATTCTCCTAAAATATCGTAATGTAAACATCTAAATGATATCATTCTATCCTGAAATATCGTAATGTAAACATCTAAATACTATCATTCTATCCTGAAATATCGTAATGTAAACATCTAAATAATATCATAGTCCTGAAATATCGTAATGTACACATCTAAATACTATCATTCTATCCTGAAATATCGTAATGTAAACATCTTAATAATATCATTCTATCCTGAAATATCGTAATGTAAACATCTAAATAATATCATTCTATCCTGAAATATCGTAATGTAAACATCTAAATAATATCATAGTCCTGAAATGTCGTAATGTAAACATCTAAATAACATCATAGTCCTGAAATGCTACACCATTTTGGTAATGTAAACATCTAAATAATATCATTTTATCCTGAAATATCGTAAACACCTAAATACTATCATAGTTCTGAAATGCAACACCATTACGGATACATCATTTAGCTTGGATAACGTCTAGTAAAGAAGCAACGTTAGTAAATGTTTAATGTCTACTGACAATTCAATACGTGACATTATTTTGAGTGCTTACATAATGAATTGGTTTGGTGGTTGGTTGATTTACTATTTTTAATGGCACTTTCCTAGATAATTTGTTGGAAGTGTGGTTGGGTGGTTTGAAACAGCACTTTCCCAGGCAATAGTTTAGCTAAGTGGATTGTACTTTCCTAGGCAGTTGGTTTTCTGAGCGATTTGTTCTATGCAGTTGGCGGGTTGTGTGATGGGGCGATATCATTTTTTAATCACCTGCCACCCTTTAATGTTACATCTCATTGTTGAATCACCCCTACTTTAAATGCCACATATCATTTCTGAAGAAAATGCCCGCCACTGATGGTTGATCTCATTTTTAATGCCCTGCCAGCCATTGATGGTTGATTTCATTTTTAATGCCCTGTCAGCCATTGATGGTTGATTTCATTTTTAATGCCCTGCCAGCTATAGATGGTTGATCTCATTTTTAATGACCTGCCATCCATTGATGGTTGATCTCATTTTAATTACCTGCAAGCCATTGATGGTTGATCTCATTTTTAATGGCCTAACCGCCACTGATGGTTGATCTCATTTTTAATGACCTGCAGGCCGTTGATGGTTAATCTCCTTTTTATAATCGCCACAACGTTTGATGTTTCATTTCATTTTTGAATCACCTGACAATGTTGGATGGTACATGCCATTTTTAATCACCTCTTCAACTATTGGTGTATTGATATCATTTTTAAATCACTTGCGTTCTGAGAGAGAAAATGTATGACTTTATTATAAAATATGATGTTTACTATGATACATACATACATACATACATACATACATACATACATACATACATACATACATACATACATACATACATACATGCTCTCTGGCTCATATAATATAAGAGTGTCGCCTTTTGCTATCTTTTTTCATTTGTGAATGGTTTCATGTTGTTCCACATATATATGTATAGATGTGTGTATGTGTATGTGTAAATATGTGTTTGTGTATATATATATATATATATATATATATATATATATATATATATATATATATATATATATATATATGTGTGTGTGTGTGTGTGTGTGTGTGTATGTGTGTACATTTATATATATATGTGTGTAAATATGTGTGTATGTGTGTACATTTATATATATATATATATATATATCTATATATATATATATATATATATATATATATATATATATATATATATATATATATGTATATATATATGTATGTATGCATAAGCACATATGTAATGTAGAAAGAACTACATTGATAATTACACTAGTATACGTTTCACCATTTTTTTTAATACTCTTTTCTGTTGTATTTCATGATCGTGTATTATCCTGAATTTGATTAATCTGATGTAATCTCTGTTGAAGAGGAAATAAAGTCAGTCAGTCATTCAGTCAGTCAGTCAGTCAGTCATACATACATACATACATACATACATACATACATACATACATACATACATACATACATACATACATACATACATATATTACATGCATACATACATACATACATACATACGTACGTACGTACGTACGTACATACATACATACATACATACATACATACATACATACATACATACATACATACATACATACATACATACATACATACATACATACATACATACATGGAACATTGGGGGTTGAATAAAACTTGCATGTATCTTGGCATCATGAGAAATAACAAAATGTTCAAAACTAGTTCAAAATTTAATATCAGCAATAAAAACCAAAATGTACCGGTATCAGATATTTTGTGGATAGTTGTATACATATAGAATCCATATTTATTTATTGAATATAGATCATCAAAATATACGTGTTGGTAATGTCAAAGACCATCCAACGAGAATGAATTCTTCTACAGACATTAACTATTACAATCAATGAATTGTAAAAAAGTTTATAAAGCTGGAATACGTATTGAAACCAATAAAAATTGGTTGACGTAACCGTTTTTGAAGAAATCTAAAGTATCTCCACCATACGTTTAATCCCGGTTTCACCTCTACAAATATATAACATCCGTTATATTGCGATTTTTTAGTATGCGAAAATAAGAGCAATTTTAATTCCATATTCTGAATGTCGACAGCTATATTATTTAGTATTTTACAAAAGATACATTTCGTTCAACCAATTAGACAAGTAGCATCCAATGATGGTCACATAACGACCAAATGGTATTTCATGATGACCAAGTAACATTCCATGATGACCAAGTAACATTTCATGATGACCAAGTAACATTCCATGATGACCAAATAACATTTCATGATGACCAAGTAACATTCCATGATCTGTATATTTCTTTAGATGATCCCTATTGTCCAAGTGTAAGCTTTTCACTCTCTCTACTACTAACAGGACGGCCGGTCCTAAATGGATACATCCCGTAAAAGGAGAGTTTGTTCTCAGAATGGTCGACCCCATTGCAACCTAGAGTGGAATTTATTGAAAGACCAGTTGTTAAAGGAAAATAAGGCATTGTGAAGGGTAGGCTGTGCCCCGAGTAGGCACCCAAGGCGTATCTTGTAGAGTTTAAAGAGTTCTCGGCTCCTAAGGATGACATAGGCGAAAATGCCGATTTGTTTGCCAAGTTGTTAAAGGCTCTTAATGGTTGATCAAAGTAATTTGCAGGAGATGAAGAGACCGTGTTTGCAAAATGTATCTGTTCATCTGTTTGAATATTTACAATTTGATCAATAGCTTGAAGAATATCTCCTCTGCAGCCTTGAAGAATCAGTTCCAACACAGTTCTTTTCTTTTTAGGAAATAGCTTGCAAAGAGTATCTATTGGATGTCTTTTTGAGGAAGTTTTGGTCAAGTTTAATACCAAGTTTTCTGACAGATGATTTCCAGAGGCATTCAAGGTCCCATCAGTTTCGTCAAGATGACCATATGGAGTTTGTGACGACTCCGGAGGAAACCTTTGAGGTCCATCTTGGTCCGAAATAATAGGAGATCCTGATCTAGAGCCTTTAGATTGCTTTGGTGACATGATTTCTGCATTTTTTGAATCCGTTCGTGCTCTCTTGGCAGCTGCAAAAAGGGATGGAGCTTCCATTATCATGACATTACATTTTGAATAGTTTTCATTTGTCGTGGATTATGGTTATAATATGTTAATATATTGCCCTTATCTAAAACACTGTATCAAATTTTAATGGCATAATGAATTCATTATTTGATGTACATGTCCACTATGATGTACATGTCCACTGTGATCAACCTATATGAAATAGTCGGATTCAACAAATCATTCTGGCATCTCTATGTTTAATATTCAAAAGAAACAGGTTTTTTTATGGAAAACTTATAATTAATATTTCAAATGGTTTCCTTTAGCATCAATCATTGCTATCTTTTTAAACAAGCAAATTAGGATTTGTAACAAAATTCACAAATTTGTATGATTAAAAATATAAATATTTCCTCAAATATTTTATCATTCGATATCATATTTTCCCATAACATCTACTTTAAGAGGATTGACGCTGATATTAAAATATCATATAATTAATGCATCATAGACCTCTCTGGTGGTCCAGTGGTTCGAGCGTCCGCCGCGGAAGCGGGAGGTAGTGGGTACGATCCCTTGCCGAGTCATACCAAAGACGTACAAAATTGGTACTAACAGCTATCTCGCTTGGCTCACATTATTAAGAGTTCAGTGTTTTGGATTGGTCGGCCCATTGTCAGGACAATGTGACTGGGTGGGACATCATGTCTAAGTGTCTGTGGCATGATGCCCCAGTGCTATACATCACTATAAACTGCCTCACTGCAGACATCGTAGTGATATGACTGAATTTGTTTTAAAGCTACGTTAAAAATCCAGTCACACAGAGATTATCAAGCAATTCTACGCAGTTTAATGGTTGTGTGATATACTCATGTATGAGTTGTGTTTGACTGCTAAAAGCATTGTATATTTCCTATAGAACAAATCTACTCGTCCAGTCTTGCATCCGTATTTGACAGACTTCCTCTTCTAATCGATTATAGATAAATATCGTAACCTTTGCCATCACGTTTAACGCGAGTATCTCATTCAAAGTGCTATCTCGTATAGAATATTTGTAATTGTTACTGCAGTCACAAAGTCTTTCATTTTCCTTGATGCTAACTGTATTTTTCATATCCAGCTGACATGGTATACTAATTAATTTGTTAAAATAATTATGTTGTCATGCATTTTCAGTAGGTAGGGTACATGTATTGTATGGACGTGTTTGCGAGTTTTGTCCATTAGTGTTATTAGAATCAGATTTGTCATTGCCTTGAAATATTTTGATTGGAGAGCGTTTACTTAAGCTATTTTTTTGTTGGATATCGTTTACTTAAGCTTTTTTGTTTGGATAGCGTTTACTCGAGCTATTTTCTTTTTTTTTCGGGGGGGGGGGGGGGATATCGATTTTTACTTAAGCTATTTAAATTGGAGGGCGTTTACTGTTCAAGCGACAATCGTTCTAACATTGGTACTAACCAAGCAGTTGTTATATATAGTGAAATAAAAATGGTTTCAATATCACGCAGTCCAATGTAATGATCCGTCACCTATTGTTCTAATGGGACACTTACTGTATCATAGTGTTATTATGATAATCTTACCGTAACCTATTGTTCTAATGGGACACTTACTGTAGCATATTGTTCTAGTGGGACACTAACCGTAACCTATTGTTCTAATGATATACTTACGGTAACCTATTTTTATAATGGGACACTTACTGTAGCATATTGTTCTAATGATATTCTTACCGTAATATTCTTCTAATGGGACACTTACCGTAACATATTGTTCTAATGTGACACTTACCTTTACCTATTTTTCTTATGATATACTTACCATAATCTATTGTTCTAATGGAAGACTTACCGTAACCCATTGTTCTAATGGGACTCTTATTGTAACATGTTGTTCTAATGGGAAACTTACCGTAACGTATTGTTCTAACGGGACATTTAACGTAACATATTGTTCTAAAAGGACACTTATCGTAACCTTTTTTTAATGGGACACTTACCGTAACATGTTGTTCTAATGGGACACTTACTGTAACATGTTGTTCTAATGGGACACTTACCGTAACATGTTGTTCTAATGGGATACATATGGTAACATGTTGTTCTAATGGGACACTTTCCGTAACCTATTGTTCTAATGGGACACTTACCGTAACCTATTTTTCTAATGGGACGCTTACCGTAACCTACGTTCTAATGGGACACTTACCCTAACATGTTGTTCTAATGGGACACTTGCTGTAACATGTTGTTCTAACAGGGCATTTACCGTAACATATTGTTATAATGGGACATTTACCGTAATCTATTGTTCTAATGGGACACTTACCGTAACCTATTGTTCTAATGGGACACTTACCGTAACCTTTTGTTCTAATGATATACTTACCGTAACCTATTGTCCTAATGGGACACTTACTGTAGTATATTGTTCTAGTGGGACACTAACCGTAACCTATTGTTCTTATAATATACTTACCGTAACCTATTGTTTGAATGGGATACTTACTGTAGCCGATTGTTCTAGTAGGCCACTTAGTGTAACCTTTTTCAATCGGACACTTACTGTAACCTATTATTTAAATAGGACACTTCCGAAAATTTCTTATTACAAAAAAGAATGCTCTTTCTGTATTAATTTTTAACGATTAATCTGAATATGACAACTGCTTTTACTGAGTAACAATCAACTTCTTGTATTAAAATAAGTCATTTTCCAATGAGTTTTTCTTTCTGCTTAAGTCATAATTTATATCTAATAAGGAATGTATGGATTATCAATAAATCTCAAATCTGATCTAATCCGATTTAATCTGATCTAATCTGGTCATATTCAACCAGTGGTTTTTGGATTAGGATCACAGAGCGTACTGGTGAGATAATTTATTTAGTCGTCGATATGAATTTTCATTTCCTTTTTGTTAAATAATTGTGTGGATTTTGTACCTTGACTAACATTGACGGTTTACGTCTTTTTAGCATGTTTTTGTTCCAAATAAATTACACATTTGTAGTTTGAAGCATGGCGTAATAATTACGAATCATAATTCATTTGTTAAAATAATCATGCGAGTGGATGAAAAATCTCTTTTTAACTGGCACCATAAAATTATACACACCAGTATGCTTTGGGTCACATACCATACGAACATACCAAATTACATTGAATCAGATACCATATAATTACAGATACCATTATGTTTTAGGTCAAGTATCATATAATTACAGATATCAGTATGTTTTAGGTCAGGTACCATATAATTATACATACCAGTATGTTTTAGGTCAGGTACCGTATAATTACATATACCAGTATGTTTTAGGTCAAGTACCATATAATTATACATACCAGTATGCTTTAGGTCAAGTATCATTTAATTACTGATACCATTATGTTTTACGTCAAGTATCATATAATTACAGATACCAGTATGTTTTAGGTCAGGTACCATATAATTATACATACCAGTATGTTTTAGGTCAGGTACCGTATAATTACAGATACCAGTACGTTTTAGGCCAGGTACCGTATAATTACAGATACCAGTATGTTTAAGGTCAGGTATCATATAATTACACATACCAGTATGTTTTAGGTCAGGTATCATATAATTACACATACCAGTATTTTTTAGGTCAGGTATCATATAATTGCAGATACCAGTATGTTTTAGGTCAGGTACCGTATAATTATACAAACCAGTATGTTTTAGGTCAGGTACCGTATAATTACAGATACCAGTATGTTTTAGGTCAGGTATCATATAATTATACATACCAGCATGTTTTAGGTCAGGTACCATATAATTACAGATACCAGTATGTTTTAGGTCAGGTACCGTATAATTATACATACCAGTATGTTTTAGGTCAGGTACCGTATAACTACAGATACCAGTATGTTTTAGGTCAGGTACTAAATAAATTATACATACCAAATTACACTGAGTCAGATACCAAATAATTACAGATACCAGTAGGTTTTGGAACAGAAACCATACAATTACAGATAGATATAAAATGTCTAATTTTAATATTTCATAGGATTGTTTATAAATCATTAGATAGAACTTTACGCCTTTATGTGCATGCCTCCCCCAACCCCTCAAAAAGAGAAAGAAAAATACAGTTGATTTTGGTAGAGGAGCTTTTGTTTCTAGTTGTTTTACCCGTTATAATATATGTACTTAAGAATATAACACGCCTTTATTATATGTACATAACGCCATACTACCCGATATAATGTACGTACTTAACGATATAATATCCGTTACGTTATATGTACATAACGATCTACTACTACCCGTTACGTTATATGTACATAACGATCTACTACTACCCGTTACGTTATATGTACATAACGATCTACTACTACCCGTTACATTATATGTACATAACGATCTACTACTACCCGTTACATTATATGTACATAACGATCTACTACTACCCGTTACATTATATGTACATAACGATCTACTACTACCCGCTACATTATATGTACATAACGATATACTACCCGTTACATTATATGTACATAACGATATACTACCCGTTACATTATATGTACATAACGATATACTATGCGTTACATTATATGTACATAAAGATATACTACCCGTTACATAATATGTACATAACGACATAATACGCCTATATTATATGTACTTAACGCTATACTACCCGATTATATATATATATATATATATATATATATATATATATATATATATATATATATATATATATATACATATATAGAACGATATACTACTCGTTGCATTATATGTACTTAACGATATACTACCCGTTACATTATATGTACATAACGATATACTACCCGTTACATTATATGTACATAACGATAAATTACCCGCTATATTATATATACGTAACGATATTCTACCCGTTACATTATATGTACATAACGATATACTACCCGTTACATTATATGTACATAAAGATATACTACCCGTTACATTATATGTACATAACGATACTACCCTATATATTTTATGTACATAACGATATACTACCCGTGACATTATATGTACTTAACGATACTACCCTATATATTATATGTACATAACGATATACTACCCGCTACATTATATGTACATAACGATATACTACATTTCCGATAACTTAGAGGGCTATATAAACGGCAAATTTAATTAACTGTTCATTACAGACTTGTTTAGGATACGAAACTGTTTATCCATGTTGTTCTTTCATACAAAATATGAAAAACGAAAATATACAGAACATAATTTTTAAAATGCTCCCAAATACCTGGCGAACTCGACATTCCTGCTCTAATTATTTCTCCATCATTGTTTATCTTTGGTAGGTATGTCTTAGCCTCCGGGTAGAGTGATATACTATCTGGCTGAACTTGGAGAAGTCCATTCGGTCCATAAAGATGTCCCATTTCTCGTGCTTCATTCTCCTCTTGAGCTTGTTGCCTTCTCAGTGCAACTTGAGCTGCCATCACCCGTTGTCTCTCGGCAATCAGGGTACACTTGGCACACATGCAGTCTTTCCAGCGACAGTATCTCTTGTGGCCTTTTAGAGCAGAAACAACACCGTGGTTCCTGCAACGTGCACATTTAGGTGTTCTCGGAAATCTGTCTGATGTCGATCTCAGAAAAGATATTTGCCCCGCTTCCAAGATGTCAAGATTGGCCTTCTCTTCATCCGACAAAGCTGCCATGTTAATTGGCATTCCACATCTGTTATGATCGATAATTGTATATGTATAATGTTTCTGCCAAATTCACTAAACGAGTAAATGGTCTTTGATAAACCTTTCTGGCAAGATTTCGAAGATAGAATAATATTTTCCCTGACAAAATGTGGTACTTACTGTTCTAGATACCCATTTAAAAACTATCAAAGAGCGAGCTGATTGTGACAGAAGCATATAAAAGTTAGTTGACTAGAATCTCTCAGATAAACCAACAGCGCTTCGGTCAATCGATTCTGGGAGGTGTTTTTCAATAATTTTATTGACAACTGTTGCAGAAAATAACCGCCCCTTTTTTCCGGCTTTATGTACCTCTGAATGGGTCTGCGCTTAATTCATCCTCTCACAAATTAATATTCAGCTTATGAATACATGCAATATGTTCCTTTGATTTTGTTTCCTTTTGCCAATTTACTAAATAGGATATGTCATCGGCTTATTTTCACGAATAATAAAATAAAAAAGAACTATTGTTTCATCTTCAATCCGTTTTGAGTCTTTAGGAGTACTCTAATTAAGTTAGTAAAACAGTATTTTATGAAGTAATAACGACTACGGCAAGTGAAACATACCCACACCAGCTCTAATAAATAACATCAGTTTTTGCCATTAACTGCTTATTTGTGAAACAAGCAAGGCACAAAAGCTTAATATATTGGCATAATTACCGTATCTATTAAAATGTAACGATTGGTATTGCGGATGGTTTAAATAAAATCTGCGGATATAATGGTGTATTTACAACCAGCCGATTCATTCCACCGCCATAAATGACGGTGTATTTAACTACTATTAGTTAATGCATCTGTCTCCTGTCCGCTCAATAATATCAACCCTACTATGCTACCTTCTGTAAGAGATACTGCCCCCTATATCAGCACTATACAGCATATTCTGTAAACTATTTGACCTCAACGCAGTTATACTACCTCCTGTAAATTAACGTAAGTCATATCAAGATTATTATATTTTCACATGGTCACTAAGTGATATCAACGTTATTACACTAACCTTCTAAGTGATATCAACGTTATTTACAGACTCTTGTACACTAAGTGATATCAACGTTATTATACTAACCCTTTCAACTAAGTGATAACAAAGTTATTATACAGTCTTCTGTACACTAAGTGATATCAACGTTATTATACAGTCTCCTGTACACTAAGTAATACCAACGTCATTTACAGACTCCTGTAAACTATGTGATATCAATGTTATTACACTAACCATTTTCACTAAGTGATATCAACGTTATTTACAGACTCCTGTAAACTATGTGATATCAACGTTATTACACTAACCATTTTCACTAAGTGATATCAACGTTATTATACAGTCTTCTGTACATTAAGCGATATAAAAACTAGTATATTGCTTCCTGGTCACTAAGTGATATCAACGTGATTACAATGACCTATTTCAATAAGTGATATCAACATTATTAAAATATAGACTCAGTTATTTTAAAACACAAGCACAACATTAGGATAGTAATCATGTTAGCATCACAGACGTAGTTTCGCTTTTTTCTAGGTATTTATTTCAAAGATCGGTAGTTCTTGAAAACGAATTTTTATGAAAAGAGGAAACATACATATTAACAAGAACTGTATTGTCATTAGACGTAATGTCCATTACGCATACATATCAACAACAAGAACTGTATTGCATTTAAGCATACAGGCCCTTGGCATACCTATACAAAATAATTACAAATTACATGATCAAGCTACAGATAATAAATGCAGGTTATACATAGTTAAGTAAAGAGGAATATCTTGAAAATAAAATTTACTTTGTATGTTTAGTACTGGCTACATAATGCAATATTGTAATGTATCTCCTGATAAGATATTATAATAACAGTATTTTAAAGAATACAATTAAAATCAATCTTGCGGTACGAAAACACAAAAAATGCGAAGTTTTAATGTTTGGATTCGGATCAGGGAAACAGGCTATCAACGAATCAGTTTTGAAATAATGAGAGGTATCGAGCACGAAGAAATTATTCTCTTGGTGACCGACTTAATACTATTATATCTTTAGTCGTGTAATCGGAATGCAAGATATGATACGCAGCCGATAGTGTTTCTCACTGTAATCCACTCTCTCTTCAATCCCAGGTAAATCAAGGTGAAAGCACATAGGTAGCAAGTCCGTATTGCGTGCAGCAGTATCATTCAAATTTCTTTGACACGGCGATGACAGTAATATAGATAAATTATATTTGTAAAAATTTCTAAGAGAGTGTGTGGGTTGTATAGGCTGCCAATTAGACCCTGATATCGATGTTCTATCGCGCTACATATGTGAAAGTCCTTCTGACCTTTTGCTGTTGCTTAATAGCCATCCGTTTCCGAAGACTACACAGCCTTATGCAACCATTGGCTATATTATATGTTATGGCATTTTCCTGTATCAAACATTTCACACATTTTATTTCATTTCTACTCGAAAATTAAACTATTGAAAACTAACCGAATACTTCAGATGGTGTGGATATGCCTTTGTTAAGGTCGACACAATAATGTCTTTTATCGGGTTTTGGCGTATTTTCTAATGATCTGAATTAATTTTCTTCACATAAAGTGCATTAAAACATAATAGTTTGATAGATATTCTTTAAATATATCCAGTATATATGGGTGAATAATTCGAATTTGAATTGTCACGCTAAAATGAATCGCCTGGAAAACTGCAAATATTGCGGGAGGTGATTTCGCTTAAGAGATAATACGCTAATTCATTTAAGAGGAAACATCTTGCAAATGTAAAAAGGATTTCGTATCAATTCGTTGATATTTAACCTTTAAGTGTTAACTTAATGGAAACATAACATTATTTACCCAACACTTATCGGGAAATATATTCTTTGTTTAGTGCTTCGACTTTTGAAAACAATTGAAAATAAACAGTATTACATATCTGAAATATCAACTACTTGCATAATACAGACAAGATTTCTATCTTAAGTGAAGAGAGAGGCCTTTTATATATTTAGGATAATGGGATTTATTTATTTGTACTTATTTACTATAAACTTTTAGAACCATAGGTCATTCTTAATGTGACAATATAACATAGTTTCACAAAGGCGAGAGTTAGGGTTAGATAATTTACTGAGATCGAAAACTAAAAAAAATCCATCTCTTACGAAAACCAAATATTATGAACGGAATGAAGTATTTCCAAACGAACTCGCTTTCTTGTACGAAAATTTAAAACGGTTTTGTTGCAAGCAAAAATATATCACATAAATTTTAATTAATTTGACATTTCGCTACTTTGTAGCATAATATTTCGAGCGTGTGTCAGTTTTGTCTCACATGTTTAAATCTTTTGTTTATTGTCAAATGTTATATCCATCCAGAAATAGAGAACCGATATATATTTAAAGACTAAACTCTTTTTTATTAACACGACTAATTAATATTAGTCATTTTAAAGAGATTTGTCACAACTTTATCTATAAACACGACTGATGTTAGTCATTCTACTGAGATTTGTCACAACTTTATCTATAATCAGGACTAATGTTAGTCATTCTACTGAGATTTGTCACAACTTTATAATCACGACTAATGTTAGTCATTCTACAGAGATTTTTTCACAACTTTATCTATAAACACGACTAATGTTAGTCATTCTACTGAAATTTGTCACAACTTTATCTATAAACACAACTAATTTTAGTTATTCTACTGAGCTTTGTCACAACTTTATAATCACGACTAATGTTAGTCATTCTACTGAGATTTGTCACAACTTTATCTATAAACACGACTAATGTTAGTCATTCTACTGAAATTTGTCACAACTTTATCTATAAACACGACTAATGTTAGTCATTATACTGAAATTTGTCACAACTTTATAATTACGACTAATGTCAGTCATTCTACTGAGATTTGTCACAATTTTATCTATAAACACGACTAATGTTAGTCATTCTACTGAGCTTTGTCACAACTTTATCTATTAACACGACTAATGTTAGTGATTCTACTGAGATTTGTCACAACTTTATCTACAATCACGACTAATGTTAGTCATTCTACTGATATTTGTCAGAACTTTATAATCACGACTGATGTTAGTCATTCTACAGAGATTTTTTCACAACTTTATCTATAAACACGACTAATGTTAGTCATTCTACTGAAAATTGTCACAACTTTATCTATAAACACGACTAATGTTAGTCATTCTACTGAAATTTGTCACAACTTTATCTATAAACACATCTAATGTTAGTCATTCTACTGAAATTTGTCACAACTTTATCTATAAAAACGACTAATGTTAGTCATTCTACTGAGATTTGTCACAACTTTATAATCACGACTAATGTTAGTCATTCTACTTAGATTTGTCACAACTTTATCTATAAACACGACTAATGTTAATGATTATACTGAGATTTGTCACAACTTTATCTATAATCACGACTAATGTTAGTCATTCTACTGAGATTTGTCACAAATTTTTAATCAATACTAATGTTAGTCATTCTACTGAGATTTGTCACAACTTTATCTATAAACACGACTAATGTTAGTCATTCTACTGAAATTTGTCACAACTTTATCTATAAACACGACTAATAATAGTTATTCTACTGAGCTTTGTCACAACTTTATAATCACGACTAATGTTAGTCATTCTACTGAGATTTGTCACAACTTTATCTATAAACACGACTAATGTTAGTCATTCTACTGAAATTTGTCACAACTTTATCTATAAACACGACTAATTTTAGTAATTCTACTGGAATTTGTCACAACTTTATAATTACGACTAACGTCAGTCATTCTACTGAGATTTGTCACAATTTTATCTATAAACACGACTAATGTTAGTCATTCTACTGAGCTTTGTCACAACTTTATCTATTAACACGACTAATGTTAATCATTCTACAGAAATTTGTCACAACTTTATCTATTAACACGACTAATGTTAGTTATTCTACTAAGCTTTGTCACAACTTTATAAACACGACTAATGTTAGTCATTCTACTGAGCTTTGTCACGACTTTATCTATAAACACGACTTATGTTAGTCATTCTACTGAGCTTTGTCAAAATTTTATAATCACGGCTAATGTTAGACATTCTACTGAGATTTGTCACAACTTTATAATCACGACTAATGTTAGTTATTCTACTGAGCTTTGTCACAACTTTATCTATAAACACGACTAAAGTTAGTCATTCTACTGAGATTTGTCACAACTTTATAATCACGACTAATGTTAGTGATTCAACTGAGATTTGTCACAACTTTATCTATAAACACGACTAATGTTAGTCATTCTACTGAGCTTTGTCACAACTTTATAATCACGACTAATGTTAGTGATTCTACTGAGATTTGTCACAACTTTATGTATAAAGTCGACTAATGTTAGTCATTCCACTGAGATTTGTCACAACTTTATCTATAATCGCGACTAATGTTAGTGATTCTACTGAGATTTATCACAACTTTATCTATAAACACGACTAATGTTAGTGATTCTACTGAGACTTGTCACAACTTTATCTATAAACACGACTAATGTTAGTCATTATACTGAAATTTGTCACAACTTTATCTATAAACACGACTAATATTAGTCATTCTACTGAAATTTGTCACAACTTTATAAACACAACTAATGTTAGTGATTCTACTGAGATTTGTCACAACTTTATCTATAAACACGACTAATGTTAGTCATTCTACTGAAATTTGTCAAAATTTTATCTATAAACACGACTAATGTTAATCATTCTACTGAGATTTGTCACAACTTAATCTATAAACACGACTAATGTTAGTCATTCTACTGAAATTTGTCACAACTTTATCTATAAACACGACTAATGTTAGTCATTCTACTGAACTTTTTCACAACTTTATCTATAAACAAGACAAATGTTAGTCATTCTACTGAAACTTGTCACAACTTTATCTATAAACACGACTAATGTTAATCATTCTCCTGAAATTTGTCACAACTTTTTCTATAAACAAGACTCCTGTTTGTCATTCTATTGAAATGTGTCACAACTTTATCTATTAACACGACTAATGTTAGTGATTCTACTGAGATTTGTCACAACTTTATCTATAAACACGACTAATGTTAGTCATTCTACTGAAATTTGTCACAACTTTATAATCACGACTAATGTTAGTCATTCTACTGAAATTTGTCACAACTTTATCTATAAACACGACTAATGTTAGTCATTCTACTGAAATTTGTCACAACTTTATAATCACGACTAATGTTAGTCATTCTACAGAGATTTATCACAACTTTATCTATAAACACGACTAATTTTAGTTATTCTACTGAGCTTTGTCACAACTTTATCTATTAACACGACTAATGTTAGTTATTCTACTGAGCTATGTCACAACTTTATCTATTAACACGACTAATGTTAGTCATTCTACTGAGATTTGTCACAACTTTATCTATAAACACGACTAATTTTAGTTATTCTACTGACCTTTGTCACAACTTTATAATCACGACTAATGTTAGTCATTCTACTGAGCTTTGTCACAACTTTATCTATAAACACGACTAATGTTAGTCATTCTACTGAGATTTGTCACAACTTTATCTATAAACACGACTAATGTTAGTCATTCTCCTGAAATTTGTCACGATTTTATCTATAAACACGACTAATGTTAGTCATTCTACTGAGATTTGTCACAACTTTATCTATAAACACGACTAATGTTAGTCATTCTACTGAAATTTGTCACAACTTTATCTATAAACACGACTAATGTTAGTGATTATACTGAGATTTGTCTCAACTTTATCTATAATCACGACTAATGTTAGTCATTCTACTGAGATTTGTCACAAATTTATAATCACGACTAATGTTAGTCATTCTACTGAGATATGTCACAAATTTATCTATAAACACGACTAATGTTAGTCATTCTACTGAAATTTGTCACAACTTTATCTATAAACACGACTAATTTTAGTTATTCTACTGAGCTTTGTCACAACTTTATAATCACGACTAATGTTAGTCATTCTACTGAGATTTGTCACAACTTTATCTATAAACACGACTAATGTTAGTCATTCTACTGAAATTTGTCACAACTTTATCTATAAACACGACTAATGTTAGTAATTCTACTGAAATTTGTCACAACTTTATAATTACGACTAATGTCAGTCATTCTACTGAGATTTGTCATAATTTTATCTATAAACACGACTAATGTTAGTCATTCTACTGAGCTTTTTCACAACTTTATCTATTAACACGACTAATGTTAGTCATTCTACTGAAATTTGTCACAATTTTATCTATAAACACGACTAATGCTAGTGATTCTACTGAGATTTGTCACAACTTTATCTATAATCACGACTAATGTTAGTCATTCTACTGAGATTTGTCACAACTTTATAATCACGACTGATGTTAGTCATTCTACAGAGATTTTTTCACAACTTTATCTATAAACACGACTAATGTTAGTCATTCTACTGAAATTTGTCACAACTTTATCTATAAACACGACTAATGTTAGTCATTCTACTGAAATTTGTCACAACTTTTCTATTAACACGACTAATGTTAGTAATTCTACTGGAATTTGTCACAACTTTATAATTACGACTAATGTCAGTCATTCTACTGAGATTTGTCACAATGTTATCTATAAACACGACTAATGTTAGTCATTCTACTGAGCTTTGTCACAACTTTATCTATTAACACGACTAATGTTAGTCATACTACTGAAATTTGTCACAACTTTTCTATTAACACGACTAATGTTAATTATTCTACTGAGCTTTGTCACAACTTTATAAACACGACTAATGTTAGTCATTCTACTGAGCTTTGTCACAACTTTATATATTAACACGACTAATGTTAGTTATTCTACTGAGCTTTGTCACAACTTTATAATTACGACTAATGTTAGTCATTCTACTGAGATTTGTCACAACTTTATAATCACGACTAATGTTAGTTATTCTATTGAGCTTTGTCACAACTTTATCTATAAACACGACTAATGCTAGTTATTCTACTGAGCTATGCCACAACTTTATCTATAAACACAACTAATGTTAGTCATTCTACTGAGATTTGTCACAACTTTATAATCACGACTAATGTTAGTGATTCTACTGAGATTTGTCAAAACTTTATCTATAAACACGACTAATGTTAGTCATTCTACTGAGCTGTGTCACAACTTTATAATCACGACTAATGTTAGTGATTCTACTGAGATTTGTCAAAACTTTATCTATAAACTCGACTAATGTTAGTCATTCCACTGAGATTTGTCACAACTTTATCTATAATCACGACTAATGTTAGTGATTCTACTGAGATTTATCACAACTTTATCTATAAACACGACTAATGCTAGTGATTCTACTGAGATTTGTCACAACTTTTTCTATAAACACGACTAATGTTAGTCATTCTACTGAAATTTGTCACAGCTTTATCTATAAACACGACTAATATTAGTCATTCTACTGAAATTTGTCACAACTTTATAAACACAACTAATGTTAGTCATTCTACTGAGATTTGTCACAACTTTATCTATAAACACAACTAATGTTAGTCATTCTAATGAAATTTGTCACAACTTTTCTATTAACACGACTAATGTTAATTATTCTACTGAGCTTTGTCACAACTTTATAAACACGACTAATGTTAGTCATTCTACTGAGCTTTATCACAACTTTATCTATAAACACGACTAATGTTAGTCATTCCACTGAGATTTGTCACAACTTTATCTATAATCACGACTAATGTTAGTGATTCTACTGAGATTTATCACAACTTTATCTATAAACACGACTAATGTTAGTGATTCTACTGAGATTCGTCACAACTTTATCTATAAACACGACTAATGTTAGTCATTATACTGAAATTTGTCACAACTTTATCTATAAACACGACTAATATTAGTCATTCTACTGAAATTTGTCACAACTTTATAAACACAACTAATGTTAGTGATTCTACTGAGATTTGTCACAACTTTATCTATAAACACGACTAATGTTAGTCATTCTACTGAAATTTGTCACAATTTTATCTATAAACACCACTAATGTTAATCATTCTACTGAGATTTGTCACAACTTAATCTATAAACACGACTAATGTTAGTCATTCTACTGAAATTTGTCACAACTTTATCTATAAACACGACTAATGTTAGTCATTCTACTGAACTTTTTCACAACTTTATCTATAAACACGACAAATGTTAGTCATTCTACTGAAACTTGTCACAACTTTATCTATAAACACGACTAATGTTAATCATTCTCCTGAAATTTGTCACAACTTTATCTATAAACACGACTCCTGTTAGTCATTCTATTGAAATGTGTCACAACTTTATCTATTAACACGACTGATGTTAGTGATTCTACTGAGATTTGTCACAACTTTATCTATAAACACGACTAATGTTAGTCATTCTACTGAAATTTGTCACAACTTTATAATCACGACTAATGTTAGTCTTTCTACTGAAATTTGTCACAACTTTATCTATAAACACGACTAATGTTAGTCATTCTACTGAGATTTGTCACAACTTTATCTAAAAACACGACTAATGTTAGTCATTCTACTGAGCTTTGTCAAAACTTTATAATCACGGCTAATGTTAGTCATTCTACTTAGATTTGTCACAACGTTATAATCACGACTAATGTTAGTTATTCTACTGAGCTTTGTCACAACTTTATCTATAAACACGACTAATGTTAGTCATTCTACTGAGATTTGTCACAACTTTATAATCACGACTAATGTTAGTGATTCAACTGAGACTTGTCACAACTGTATCTATAAACACGACTAATGTTAGTCATTCTACTGAGATTTGTCACAACTTTATAATCACGACTAATTTTAGTGATTCTACTGAGATTTGTCACAACTTTATCTATAAAGTCGACTAATGTTAGTCATTCCACTGAGATTTGTCACAACTTTATCTATAATCACGACTAATGTTAGTCATTCTACTGAGATTTATCACAACTTTATCTATAAACACGACTAATGTTAGTGATTCTTCTGAGATTTGTCACAACTTTATCTATAAACACGACTAATGTTAGTCATTATACTGAAATTTGTCACAACTTTATCTATAAACACGACTAATATTAATCATTCTACTGAAATTTGTCACAACTTTATAAACGCAACTAATGTTAGTGATTCTACTGAGATTTGTCACAACTTTATCTATAAACACGACTAATGTTAATCATTCTACTGAGATTTGTCACAACTTAATCTATAAACACGACTAATGTTAGTCATTCTACTGAAATTTGTCACAACTTTATCTATAAACACGACTAATGTTAGTCATTCTACTGAACTTTTTCACAACTTTATCTATAAACACGAGACATGTTAGTCATTCTACTGAAACTTGTCACAACTTTATCTATAAACACGACTAATGTTAATCATTCTCCTGAAATTTGTCACAACTTTATCTATAAATACGACTCCTGTTAGACATTCTATTGAAATGTGTCACAACTTTATCTATTAACACGACTAATGTTAGTGATTCTACTGAGATTTGTCACAACTTTATCTATAAACACGACTAATGTTAGTCATTCTACTGAAATTTGTCACAACTTTATAATCACGACTAATGTTAGTCATTCTACTGAAATTTGTCACAACTTTATCTATAAACACGACTAATGTTAGTCATTCTACTGAAATTTGTCACAACTTTATAATCACGACTAATGTTAGTCATTCCACTGAGATTTATCACAACTTTATCTATAAACACGACTAATTTTAGTTATTCTACTGAGCTTTGTCAGAACTTTATATATTAACACGACTAATGTTAGTTATTCTACTGAGCTATGTCACAACTGTATCTATTAACACGACTAATGTTAGTCATTCTACTAAGCTTTGTCAAAACTTTATAATCACGGCTAATGTTAGTCATTCTACTGAGATTTGTCACAACGTTATAATCACGACTAATGTTAGTTATTCTACTGAGCTTTGTCACAACTTTATCTATAAACACGACTAATGTTAGTCATTCTACTGAGATTTGTCACAACTTTATAATCACGACTAATGTTAGTGATTCAACTGAGATTTGTCACAACTTTATCTATAAAAACGACTAATGTTAGTCATTCTACTGAGATTTGTCACAACTTTATAATCACGACTAATTTTAGTGATTCTACTGAGATTTGTCACAACTTTATCTATAAAGTCGACTAATGTTAGTCATTCCACTGAGATTTGTCACAACTTTATCTATAATCACGACTAATGTTAGTCATTCTACTGAGATTTATCACAATTTTATCTATAAACACGACTAATGTTAGTGATTCTTCTGAGATTTGTCACAACTTTATCTATAAACACGACTAATGTTAGTCATTATACTCAAATTTGTCACAACTTTATCTATAAACACGACTAATATTAATCATTCTACTGAAATTTGTCACAACTTTATAAACACAACTAATGTTAGTGATTCTACTGAGATTTGTCACAATTTTATCTATAAACACGACTAATGTTAATCATTCTACTGAGATTTGTCACAACTTAATCTATAAACACGACTAATGTTAGTCATTCTACTGAAATTTGTCACAACTTTATCTATAAACACGACTAATGTTAGTCATTCTACTGAACTTTTTCACAACTTTATCTATAAACACGAGACATGTTAGTCATTCTACTGAAACTTGTCACAACTTTATCTATAAACACGACTAATGTTAATCATTCTCCTGAAATTTGTCACAACTTTATCTATAAACACGACTCCTGTTAGACATTCTATTGAAATGTGTCACAACTTTATCTATTAACACGACTAATGTTAGTGATTCTACTGAGATTTGTCACAACTTTATCTATAAACACGACTAATCTTAGTCATTCTACTGAAATTTGTCACAACTTTATAATCACGACTAATGTTAGTCATTCTACTGAAATTTGTCACAACTTTATCTATAAACACGACTAATGTTAGTCATTCTACTGAAATTTGTCACAACTTTATAATCACGACTAATGTTAGTCATTCCACTGAGATTTATCACAACTTTATCTATAAACACGACTAATTTTAGTTATTCTACTGAGCTTTGACAGAACTTTATCTATTAACACGACTAATGTTAGTTATTCTACTGAGCTATGTCACAACTTTATCTATTAACACGACTAATGTTAGTCATTCTGCTGAGCTTTGTCACAACTTTATCTATAAACACGACTAATGTTAGTCATTCTCCTGAAATTTGTCACAATTTTATCTATAAACACGACTAATGTTAGTCATTATACTGATATTTGTCACAACTTTATCTATAAACACGACTAATGTTAGTCATTCTACTGAAATTTGTCACAACTTTATCTATAAACACGACTAATGTTAGTGATTATACTGAGATTTGTCACAACTTTATCTATAATCACGACTAATGTTAGTCATTCTACTGAGATTTGTCACAAATTTATAATCACGACTAATGTTAGTCATTCTACTGAGATTTGTCACAAATTTATCTATAAACACGACTAATGTTAGTCATTCTACTGAAATTTGTCACAACTTTATCTATAAACACGACTAATTTTAGTTATTCTACTGAGCTTTGTCACAACTTTATAATCACGACTAATGTTAGTCATTCTACTGAGATTTGTCACAACTTTATCTATAAACACGACTAATGTTAGTCATTCTACTGAAATTTGTCACAACTTTATCTATAAACACGACTAATGTTAGTGATTCTACTGAAATTTGTCACAACTTTATAATTACGACTAATGTCAGTCATTCTACTGAGATTTGTCATAATTTTATCTATAAACACGACTAATGTTAGTCATTCTACTGAGCTTTGTCACAACTTTATCTATTAACACGACCAATGTTAGTCATTCTACTGAAATTTGTCACAACTTTATCTATTAACACGACTGATGTTAGTGATTCTACTGAGATTTGTCACAACTTTATCTATAATCACGACTAATGTTAGTCATTCTACTAGGATTTGTCACAACTTTATAATCACGACTGATGTTAGTCATTCTACAGAGATTTTTTCACAACTTTATCTATAAACAATACTAATGTTAGTCATTCTACGGAAATTTGTCACAACTTTATCTATAATCACGACTAATGTTAGTCATTCTACTGAAATTTGTCACAACTTTATCTATAAACACGACTAATGTTAGTCATTCTACTGAAATTTTTCACAACTTTATAATCACGACTAATGTTAGTCTTTCTACTGAAATTTGTCACAACTTTATCTATAAACACGACTAATGTTAGTCATTCTACAGAGATTTGTCACAACTTTATCTAAAAACACGACTAATGTTAGTCATTCTACTGAGCTTTGTCTAAACTTTATAATCACGGCTAATGTTAGTCATTCTACTGAGATTTGTCACAACTTTATAATCACGACTAATGTTAGTTATTCTACTGAGCTTTGTCACAACTTTATCTATAAACACGACTAATGTTAGTCATTCTACTGAGATTTGTCACAACTTTATAATCACGACTAATGTTAGTGATTCAACTGAGATTTGTCACAACTTTATCTATAAACACGACTAATGTTAGTCATTCTACTGAGCTTTGTCACAACTTTATAATCACGACTAATTTTAGTGATTCTACTGAGATTTGTCACAACTTTATCTATAAAGTCGACTAATGTTAGTCATTCCACTGAGATTTGTCACAACTTTATCTATAATCACGACTAATGTTAGTGATTCTACTGAGATTTATCACAACTTTATCTATAAACACGACTAATGTTAGTGATTCTTCTGAGATTTGTCACAACTTTATCTATAAACACGACTAATGTTAGTCATTATACTGAAATTTGTCACAACTTTATCTATAAACACGACTAATATTAGTCATTCTACTGAAATTTGTCACAACTTTATAAATGCAACTAATGTTAGTGATTCTACTGAGATTTGTCACAACTTTATCTATAAACACGACTAATGTTAGTCATTCTACTGAAATTTGTCACAATTTTATCTATAAACACGACTAATGTTAATCATTCTACTGAGATTTGTCACAACTTAATCTATAAACACGACTAATGTTAGTCATTCTACTGAAATTTGTCACAACTTTATCTATAAACACGACTAATGTTAGTCATTCTACTGAACTTTTTCACAACTTGATCTATAAACACGAGACATGTTAGTCATTCTACTGAAACTTGTCACAACTTTATCTATAAACACGACTAATGTTAATCATTCTCCTGAAATTTGTCACAACTTTATCTATAAACACGACTCCTGTTAGTCATTTTATTGAAATGTGTCACAACTTTATCTATTAACACGACTAATGTTAGTAATTCTACTGAGATTTGTCACAACTTTATCTATAAAAACGACTAATGTTAGTCATTCTACTGAAATTTGTCACAACTTTATAATCACGACTAATGTTAGTCATTCTACTGAAATTTGTCACAACTTTATCTATAAACACGACTAATGTTAGACATTCTACTGAAATTTGTCACAACTTTATAATCACGACTAATGTTAGTCATTCCACTGAGATTTATCACAACTTTATCTATAAACACGACTAATTTTAGTTATTCTACTGAGCTTTGTCAGAACTTTATCTATTAACACGACTACTGTTAGTTATTCTACTGAGCTATGTCACAACTTTATCTATTAACACGACTAATGTTAGTCATTCTACTGAGATTTGTCACAACTTTATCTATAAACACGACTAATTTTAGTTATTCTACTGACCTTTGTCACAACTTTATAATCACGATTAATGTTAGTCATTCTACTGAGCTTTGTCACAACTTTATCTATAAACACGACTAATGTTAGTCATTCTACTGAGATTTGTCACAACTTTATCTATAAACACGACTAATGTTAGTCATTCTCCTGAAATTTGTAACAATTGTATCTATAAACACGACTAATGTTACTCATTCTACTGAGATTTGTCACAACTTTATCTATAAACAGGACTAATGTTAGTCATTCTACTGAAATTTGTCACAACTTTATCTATAAACACGACTAATGTTAGTCATTCTACTGAAATTTGTCAGAACTTTATCTATAAACACGACTAATAATAGTTATTCTACTGAGCTTTGTCACAACTTTATAATCACGACTAATGTTAGTCATTCTACTGAGATTTGTCACAACTTTATCTATAAACACGACTAATGTTAGTCATTCTACTGAAATTTGTCACAACTTTATCTATAAACACAACTAATTTTAGTAATTCTACTGGAATTTGTCACAACTTTATAATTACGACTAACGTCAGTCATTCTACTGAGATTTGTCACAATTTTATCTATAAACACGACTAATGTTAGTCATTCTACTGAGCTTTGTCACAACTTTATCTATTAACACGACTAATGTTAATCATTCTACAGAAATTTCTCACAACTTTATCTATTAACACGACTAATGTTAGTTATTCTACTAAGCTTTGTCACAACTTTATAAACACGACTAATGTTAGTCATTCTACTGAGCTTTGTCACGACTTTATCTATTAACACGACTTATGTTAGTCATTCTACTGAGCTTTGTCAAAATTTTATAATCACGGCTAATGTTAGACATTCTACTGAGATTTGTCACAACTTTATAATCACGACTAATGTTAGTTATTCTACTGAGCTTTGTCACAACTTTATCTATAAACACGACTAATGTTAGTCATTCTACTGAGATTTGTCACAACTTTATAATCACGACTAATGTTAGTGATTCAACTGAGATTTGTCACAACTTTATCTATAAACACGACTAATGTCAGTCATTCTACTGAGCTTTGTCACAACTTTATAATCACGACTAATGTTAGTGATTCTACTGAGATTTGTCAAAACTTTATGTATAAAGTCGACTAATGTTAGTCATTCCACTGAGATTTGTCACAACTTTATCTATAATCGCGACTAATGTTAGTGATTCTACTGAGATTTATCACAACTTTATCTATAAACACGACTAATGTTAGTGATTCTACTGAGACTTGTCACAACTTTATCTATAAACACGACTAATGTTAGTCATTATACTGAAATTTGTCACAACTTTATCTATAAACACGACTAATATTAGTCATTCTACTGAAATTTGTCACAACTTTATAAACACAACTAATGTTAGTGATTCTACTGAGATTTGTCACAACTTTATCTATAAACACGACTAATGTTAGTCATTCTACTGAAATTTGTCACAATTTTATCTATAAACACGACTAATGTTAGTCATTCTACTGAACTTTTTCACAACTTTATCTATAAACAAGACAAATGTTAGTCATTCTACTGAAACTTGTCACAACTTTATCTATAAACACGACTAATGTTAATCATTCTCCTGAAAATTGTCACAACTTTATCTATAAACACGACTCCTGTTTGTCATTCTATTGAAATGTGTCACAACTTTATCTATTAACACGACTAATGTTAGTGATTCTACTGAGATTTGTCACAACTTTATCTATAAACACGACTAATGTTAGTCATTCTACTGAAATTTTTCACAACTTTATAATCACGACTAATGTTAGTCATTCTACTGAAATTTGTCACAACTTTATCTATAAACACGACTAATGTTAGTCATTCTACTGAAATTTGTCACAAATTTATAATCACGACTGATGTTAGTCATTCTACAGAGATTTTTTCACATCTTTATCTATAAACAATACTAATGTTAGTCATTCTACGGAAATTTGTCACAACTTTATCTATAATCACGACTAATGTTAGTCATTCTACTGAAATTTGTCACAACTTTATCTATAAACACGACTAATGTTAGTCATTCTACTGAAATTTTTCACAACTTTATAATCACGACTAATGTTAGTCTTTCTACTGAAATTTGTCACAACTTTATCTATAAACACGACTAATGTTAGTCATTCTACAGAGATTTGTCACAACTTTATCTAAAAACACGACTAATGTTAGTCATTCTACTGAGCTTTGTCAAAACTTTATAATCACGGCTAATGTTAGTCATTCTACTGAGATTTGTCACAACTTTATAATCACGACTAATGTTAGTTATTCTACTGAGCTTTGTCACAACTTTATCTATAAACACGACTAATGTTAGTCATTCTACTGAGATTTGTCACAACTTTATAATCACGACTAATGTTAGTGATTCAACTGAGATTTGTCACAACTTTATCTATAAACACGACTAATGTTAGTCATTCTTCTGAGCTTTGTCACAACTTTATAATCACGACTAATTTTAGTGATTCTACTGAGATTTGTCACAACTTTATCTATAAAGTCGACTAATGTTAGTCATTCCACTGAGATTTGTCACAACTTTATCTATAATCACGACTAATGTTAGTGATTCTACTGAGATTTATCACAACTTTATCTATAAACACGACTAATGTTAGTGATTCTTCTGAGATTTGTCACAACTTTATCTATAAACACGACTAATGTTAGTCATTATACTGAAATTTGTCACAACTTTATCTATAAACACGACTAATATTAGTCATTCTACTGAAATTTGTCACAACTTTATAAATGCAACTAATGTTAGTGATTCTACTGAGATTTGTCACAACTTTATCTATAAACACGACTAATGTTAGTCATTCTACTGAAATTTGTCACAATTTTATCTATAAACACGACTAATGTTAATCATTCTACTGAGATTTGTCACAACTTAATCTATAAACACGACTAATGTTAGTCATTCTACTGAAATTTGTCACAACTTTATCTATAAACACGACTAATGTTAGTCATTCTACTGAACTTTTTCACAACTTGATCTATAAACACGAGACATGTTAGTCATTCTACTGAAACTTGTCACAACTTTATCTATAAACACGACTAATGTTAATCATTCTCCTGAAATTTGTCACAACTTTATCTATAAACACGACTCCTGTTAGTCATTTTATTGAAATGTGTCACAACTTTATCTATTAACACGACTAATGTTAGTGATTCTACTGAGATTTGTCACAACTTTATCTATAAACACGACTAATGTTAGTCATTCTACTGAAATTTGTCACAACTTTATAATCACGACTAATGTTAGTCATTCTACTGAAATTTGTCACAACTTTATCTATAAACACGACTAATGTTAGTCATTCTACTGAAATTTGTCACAACTTTATAATCACGACTAATGTTAGTCATTCCACTGAGATTTATCACAACTTTATCTATAAACACGACTAATTTTAGTTATTCTACTGAGCTTTGTCAGAACTTTATCTATTAACACGACTACTGTTAGTTATTCTACTGAGCTATGTCACAACTTTATCTATTAACACGACTAATGTTAGTCATTCTACTGAGATTTGTCACAACTTTATCTATAAACACGACTAATTTTAGTTATTCTACTGACCTTTGTCACAACTTTATAATCACGATTAATGTTAGTCATTCTACTGAGCTTTGTCACAACTTTATCTATAAACACGACTAATGTTAGTCATTCTACTGAGATTTTTCACAACTTTATCTATAAACACGACTAATGTTAGTCATTCTCCTGAAATTTGTCACAATTGTATCTATAAACACGACTAATGTTACTCATTCTACTGAGATTTGTCACAACTTTATCTATAAACACGACTAATGTTAGTCATTCTACTGAAATTTGTCACAACTTTATCTATAAACACGACTAATGTTAGTGATTATACTGAGATTTGTCACAACTTTATTTATAATCACGACTAATGTTAGTCATTCTACTGAGATTTGTCACAAATTTATAATCACGACTAATGTTAGTCATTCTACTGAGATTTGTCAAAAATTTATCTATAAACACGACTAATGTTAGTCATTCTACTGAAATTTGTCACAACTTTAGCTATAAACACGACTAATTTTAGTTATTCTACTGAGCTTTGTCACAACTTTATAATCACGACTAATGTTAGTCATTCTACTGAGATTTGTCACAACTTTATCTATAAACACGACTAATGTTAGTCATTCTACTGAAATTTGTCACAACTTTATCTGTAAACACGACTAATGTTAGTGATTCTACTGAAATTTGTCACAACTTTATAATTACGACTAATGTCAGTCATTCTACTGAGATTTGTCATAATTTTATCTATAAACACGACTAATGTTAGTCATTCTACTGAGCTTTGTCACAACTTTATCTATTAACACGACCTATGTTAGTCATTCTACTGAAATTTGTCACAACTTTATCTATTAACACGACTGATGTTAGTGATTCTACTGAGATTTGTCACAACTTTATCTATAATCACGACTAATGTTAGTCATTCTACTGGGATTTGTCACAACTTTATAATCACGACTGACGTTAGTCATTCTACAGAGATTTTTTCACAACTTTATCTATAAACACGACTAATGTTAGTCATTCTACTGAAATTTGTCACAACTTTATCTATAATCACGACTAATGTTAGTCATTCTACTGAAATTTGTCACAACTTTATCTATAAACACGACTAATGTTAGTAATTCTACTGGAATTTGTCACAACTTTATAATTACGACTAATGTCAGTCATTCTACTGAGATTTGTCACAATTTTATCTATAAACACGACTAATGTTAGTCATTCTACTGAGCTTTGTCACAACTTTATCTATTAACACGACTAATGTTAGTCATTCTACTGAAATTTGTCACAACTTTTCTATTAACACGACTAATGTTAATTATTCTACTGAGCTTTGTCACAACTTTATAAACACGACTAATGTTAGTCATTCTACTGAGCTTTGGCACAACTTTATCTATTAACACGACTAATGTTAGTCATTCTACTGAGCTTTGTCACAACTTTATAATTACGACTAATGTTAGTCATTCTACTGAGATTTGTCACAACTTTATAATCACGACTAATGTTAGTTATTCTAC
This sequence comes from Unio delphinus, assembly GCA_029339505.1. NCBI lineage: Eukaryota > Metazoa > Mollusca > Bivalvia > Unionida > Unionidae > Unio > Unio delphinus. Next base: position 41,155,360 of record JAQISU010001235.1, read on the forward strand.
TGAGCTTTGTCACAACTTTATCTATAAACACGACTAATGCTAGTTATTCTACTGAGCTTTGCCACAACTTTATCTATAAACACAACTAATGTTAGTCATTCTACTGAGATTTGTCACAACTTTATAATCACGACTAATGTTAGTGATTCTACTGAGATTTGTCAAAACTTTATCTATAAACACGACTAATGTTAGTCATTCTACTGAGCTGTGTCGCAACTTTATAATCACGACTAATGTTAGTGATTCTACTGAGATTTGTCACAACTTTATCTATAAACTCGACTAATGTTAGTCATTCCACTGAGATTTGTCACAACTTTATCTATAATCACGACTAATGTTAGTGATTCTACTGAGATTTATCACAACTTTATCTATAAACACGACTAATGTTAGTGATTCTACTGAGATTTGTCACAACTTTTTATATAAACACGACTAATGTTAGTCATTCTACCTAAATTTGTCACAGCTTTATCTATAAACACGACTAATATTAGTCATTCTACTGAAATTTGTCACAACTTTATAAACACGACTAATGTTAGTGATTCTACTGAGATTTGTCACAACTTTATCTATAAACACGACTATTGTTAGTCATTCTACTGAAATTTGTCAAAATTTTATCTATAAACACGACTAATGTTAATCATTCTACTGAGATTTGTCACAACTTAATCTATAAACACGACTAATGTTAGTCATTCTACTGAACTTTTTCACAACTTTATCTATAAACACGACAAATGTTAGTCATTCTACTGAAACTTGTCACAACTTTATCTATAAACACGACAAATGTTAGTCATTCTACCTAAATTTGTCACAGCTTTATCTATAAACACGACTAATATTAGTCATTCTACTGAAATTTGTCACAACTTTATAAACACGACTAATGTTAGTGATTCTACTGAGATTTGTCACAACTTTATCTATAAACACGACTATTGTTAGTCATTCTACTGAAATTTGTCAAAATTTTATCTATAAACACGACTAATGTTAATCATTCTACTGAGATTTGTCACAACTTAATCTATAAACACGACTAATGTTAGTCATTCTACTGAAATTTGTCACAACTTTATCTATAAACACGACTAATGTTAGTCATTCTACTGAAATTTGTCACAACTTTATCTATAAACACGACTAATGTTAGTCATTCTACTGAACTTTTTCACAACTTTATCTATAAACACGACAAATGTTAGTCATTCTACTGAAACTTGTCACAACTTTATCTATAAACACGACTAATGTTAATCATTTTACTGAAATTTGTCACAACTTTATTTATAAACACGACTAATGTTAGTCATTCTATTGAAATGTGTCACAACTTTATCTATTAACACGACTAATGTTAGTGATTCTACTGAGATTTGTCACAACTTTATCTATAAACACGACTAATGTTAGTCATTCTACTGAAATTTTTCACAACTTTATAATCACGACTAATGTTAGTCATTCTACTGAAATTTGTCACAACTTTATCTATAAACACGACTAATGTTAGTCATTCTATTGAAATTTGTCACAAATTTATAATCACGACTAATGTTAGTCATTCTACTGAGATTTGTCACAACTTTATCTATAAACACGACTAATTTTAGTTATTCTACTGAGCTTTGTCACAACTTTATCTATTAACACGACTAATGTTAGTTATTCTACTGAGCTATGTCACAACTTTATCTATTAACACGACTAATGTTAGTGATTCTACTGAGATTTGTCACAACTTTATCTATAAAAACGACTAATTTTAGTTATTCTACTGAGATTTGTCACAACTTTATAATCACGACTAATGTTAGTCATTATACTGAGCTTTGTCACAACTTTATCTATAAACACGACTAATGTTAGTCATTCTACTGAGATTTGTCACAACTTTATCTATAAACACGACTAATGTTAGTCATTCTACTGAGATTTGTCACAGCTTTATCTATAAACACGACTAATGTTAGTCATTCTACTTGTTTCAGTGTTTAAATTTTATATAGATTAGAGTATACTTTGCTTCATTTTTAATCAAAATTTTAAAAAAAATTACTCAAAACTAGATTCACATGAGAATTATATAAATATTCATATTTACATTTAAAACGTTTAAGTACATTATCTCTAGATGTTTGACTCAGGTGTAACCGTCTACTGCACAAAGTTCATCTTGCAATAAGTATTCTATTTAATATTCAATGTGGGTTTTGTTTGCACACATTAATGTCAAGTTTGCATTTGCTCTCAGTCTTTCAAATGAATAAAATGTATTCATCTTCCCAATGAGATCGCCAATCACTTAGGTAAAGTCTAATTATATTTTATTAATGTCTTTAACGATTATTCTCTACTCAAAAAGCTGAGAGAATGACTGACAGCATGAAAGAGATGAGGCAGCTAAAAGTATGACAAGCAACATGAACCATGCATGGCAGCTGAAACAATGACTGCCAATATGAAAAATACAGGGCAGGAGGTTTGTGTCTAAGCCAAGCATATTCGAAATAATAAATTGTACTTTTGAACACCTAACATATTTTTTATCCACGATCACGTGAGTGAAACACGCAATGAAAAACATTCTTGGTCTTTTCCGTCAAGTCGAGGAAGAAGGATCGGACAAAATTCATCGCCTCTGAGAACTATATCCTAAACTATAGGAGGTTGGCGGCCGAGTTACGGATCACTGCCATCTCACCTCTGTCTGCGTGGGTTTGAGTGTCATATTCGGCCAGTGTGGGTATGTGAGAAAGCTTGCCAGTAGCTTCTCGTCGATCAGTGGATCTTTCCGGGGTTTTACTCAGGTTATTCCTCCACCATTAACACTGGCCGCCATGTATAGCCTATCATGTCCTGAAAAAAAGGCGTTAAACCCTACAACAACAACAAAAATTTTGTTCGAATGGAACAACATGCGCTGCTTATGGAGATAAGGTTAAAATCCAGATCGTTCTCGGTCTTAGCTGTCGTATCAAGCTTGTTCCATAATGTCATGTTGGGGGTGTTCCATGAGGTTACTGTTGGATGTGTTCTAAAAGGCCATTGTTGGCGGTATTACACAAATCTGATGTTAACTGATTGTTGGTAGCGTTTCAAAATACCACTGCTCTTGGATGTTCAACAAGGCCAAAGTTGGCGGTGTTTCACAAAGCGACTGTTTAAGGTTTTACAGAAAGATTATGTTGGGGTGTTCTACAAAGCCTTTGTTGTTAGTGTTTCACAAGGCCAATATTAAGGGTATCAAAGACGAGTAGAATTTAGTATGAAAAATGCAAGTAACTAAATTATTTGAATGTCTAAGGTTTAAATTGCAAGTTCTGACACCGAACGATAATCAGGAGCTTGCCTCGCTTTAATTTGATAAAAGTTTATTGATTTATGTTTAAAAAGGGATCATTAACTACATAAATATAAACGTCATTGCAATGAAACTTCCTTCCAAAGTACAAGAGAAAAAAATCATTAGGCAAAATTTTGTTTGTGGATTGTAATTATTCTAGGAGGACAATAACATGGAAATCAAATATTTACAATCGCGTGGTTGTCCAATTACGTGCCATGATAGTATTTCGATGATCAATTTATATAAACATTGTGTATAAGGGTCAATATCATTCTGAAACAAAAGTGCATTTACACAAGTGACAAGAGTTCCAAATTAACCTTTCATCTTAGTTTGGTAAGTGTTACGTTTCACATACTGTGTCAGTCTAACTATCCGAATATAGATTTTCAGAGACAATGCAAGATTAATAATGCGATTTTGTGGGCATTATGAGGCTGACAGGTGAAAGTAGAGAAATCGAAACTGGAAAGCAATGTGTACATTTCATCTCTATCACTTGTAACAATGGATAGATTTGGGCATTTTGAAACCCTAACCCGAAAATCATATTACCACGCCACTGACAGCAGATATGATAAATGCCATTTCATCATTGCAACAGCTTATCGGTAATTTTAGCACCTGTAAGCTGTACCTTCAAGATATAAAATTTCAGTTGTATCTAGAAGGATACTTTACTGGGGAAATTACTCCACCCACCCTCCCCAATAAGGCCGGAAAAAACTGGATTTTTTTTATGTCCGTCTTTCATTTTGAGAGCAAAGCAATCTCGGGAACTACAACATTGAGCAAGATTGAATCAAATAAGTCATATAATTTAAAGATCTAATAGGTTTTACTGTGATTTCATTATCTTTAGTCAATTTTCAGGTCACGTGAATTATTTATTCGTACTTATAAAATTTTAATACCGCACTACCATTAGCATAAATATTAATACGAATGTACCGCACTGACATTAGCATAAATATTACTACTAACGTACCGCACCACCATTAATATAAATATTAATGCTAATGTACCGCGCCACCATTAATATAAATATTAATACGAATGTACCGCACTGACATTAGCATAAATATTACTACTAACGTACCGCACCACCATTAATATAAATATTAATGCTAATGTACCGCACCACCATTAATATAAATATTAATGCTAATGTACCGTATCACCATTAGTATAAATATTATTGCTAATGTACCGCACTACCATTAGTATAAATATTAATGCTAATGTACCGCACTACCATTAGTATAATATTAATGCTAAAGTACGCACCACCATTAATATAAATATTAATACTAATGTACCGCACTACCATTAGTATAAATATTAATACTAACGTACCGCACCACCATTAATATAAATATTAATGCTAATGTACCGCACCACCATTAATATAAATATTAATGCTAATGTACCGCGCCACCATTAATATAAATATAAATGCTAATGTACCGCACCACCATTAGTATAAATATTAATGCTAATGTACCGCACCACCATTAATATAAATATTAATGCTAATGTACCGTATCACCATTAGCATAAATATTAATACTAATGTACCGCACTACCATTAGTATAAATATTAATGCTAATGTACCGCACTACCATTAGTATAATATTAATGCTAAAGTACGCACCACCATTAATATAAATATTAATACTAATGTACCGCACTACCATTAGTATAAATATTAATACTAACGTACCGCACCACCATTAATATAAATATTAATGCTAATGTACCGCACCACCATTAATATAAATATTAATGCTAATGTACCGCGCCACCATTAATATAAATATAAATGCTAATGTACCGCACCACCATTAGTATAAATATTAATGCTAATGTACCGCACTACCATTAGCATAAATATTAATACTAATGTACCGCACTACCATTAGTATAAATATTAATACTCACGAACGGAACCACCATTGGCGTAAATATTAATACTAATGTACCACACTACCATTAGTATAAATATTAATACTAACGTACCGCACCAAAATTAGTATAAATATTCATGCTACCGTACGGCACTACCATCAGCATAAAAATTAATACTAACGCATGAGATCACCATTAGCTTAAATAATATTAAATAATGGTGCGGTACATTAGTATTAATATTTATGCTAATGGTAGTGCGGTACGTTAGTATTAATATTTATAGTAATGGTGGTGCGTACGTTAGTATTAATATTTATAGTAATGGTGGTGCGTACGTTAGTATTAATATTTATAGTAATGGTAGTGCGGTACGTTAGTATTAATATTTATATTAATGGTAGTGCGGTACATTAGCATTAATATTTATACTAATGGTGGTGCGGTACGTTAGTATTAATATTTATATTAATGGTGGTGCGGTACATTAGCATTAATATTTATATTAATGGTGGTGCGGTACGTTAGTATTAATATTTATACTAATGGTGGTGCGGTACATTAGCATTAATATTTATACTAATGGTGGTGCGGTACATTAGCATTAATATTTATACTAATGGTAGTGCGGTACATTAGTATTAATATTTATATTAATGGTGGTGCGGTACTTTAGCATTAATATTTATACTAATGGTGATACGGTACATTAGCATTAATATTTATACTAATGGTGATACGGTACATTAGTATTAATATTTATATTAATGGTAGTGCGGTACATTAGTATTAATATTTATACTAATGGTAGTGAGGTACATTAGCATTAATATTTATACTAATGGTAGTGCGGTACATTAGCATTAATATTTATACTAATGGTAGTGCGGTACTTTAGCATTAATATTTATACTAATGGTGATACGGTACATTAGCATTAATATTTATATTAATGGTAGTGCGGTACATTAGTATTAATATTTATACTAATGGTAGTGAGGTACATTAGCATTAATATTTATACTAATGGTAGTGCGGTACATTAGTATTAATATTTATACTAATGGTAGTGAGGTACATTAGCATTAATATTTATACTAATGGTGATACGGTACATTAGTATTAATATTTATACTAATGGTAGTGCGGTACATTAGTATTAATATTTATACTAATGGTAGTGAGGTACATTAGCATTAATATTTATACTAATGGTAGTGCGGTACATTAGCATTAATATTTATACTAATGGTAGTGCGGTACTTTAGCATTAATATTTATACTAATGGTGATACGGTACATTAGTATTAATATTTATATTAATGGTAGTGCGGTACATTAGTATTAATATTTATACTAATGGTAGTGAGGTACATAAGCATTAATATTTATACTAATGGTAGTGCGGTACTTTAGCATTAATATTTATACTAATGGTGATACGGTACATTAGTATTAATATTTATACTAATGGTGATACGGTACATTAGTATTAATATTTATATTAATGGTAGTGCGGTACATTAGTATTGATATTTATACTAATGGTAGTGAGGTACATTAGTATTAATATTTATACTAATGGTAGTGCGGTACTTTAGCATTAATATTTATACTAATGGTGATACGGTACATTAGTATTAATATTTATATTAATGGTAGTGCGGTACATTAGTATTAATATTTATACTAATGGTAGTGAGGTACATTAGCATTAATATTTATACTAATGGTAGTGCGGTACTTTAGCATTAATATTTATACTAATGGTGATACGGTACATTAGTATTAATATTTATACTAATGGTGATACGGTACATTAGTATTAATATTTATATTAATGGTGGTGCGTACTTTAGCATTAATATTTATACTAATGGTGATACGGTACATTAGTATTAATATTTATACTAATGGTAGTGCGGTACATTAGTATTAATATTTATACTAATGGTAGTGAGGTACATTAGCATTAATATTTATACTAATGGTAGTGCGGTACATTAGCATTAATATTTATATTAATGGTAGTGCGGTACTTTAGCATTAATATTTATACTAATGGTGATACGGTACATTAGTATTAATATTTATATTAATGGTAGTGCGGTACATTAGTATTAATATTTATACTAATGGTAGTGAGGTACATTAGCATTAATATTTATACTAATGGTAGTGCGGTACTTTAGCATTAATATTTATACTAATGGTGATACGGTACATTAGTATTAATATTTATACTAATGGTGATACGGTACATTAGTATTAATATTTATATTAATGGTGGTGCGTACTTTAGCATTAATATTTATACTAATGGTGATACGGTACATTAGTATTAATATTTATACTAATGGTAGTGCGGTACATTAGTATTAATATTTATACTAATGGTAGTGAGGTACATTAGCATTAATATTTATACTAATGGTGATACGGTACATTAGTATTAATATTTATATTAATGGTAGTGCGGTACATTAGTATTAATATTTATATTAATGGTAGTGCGGTACATTAGTATTAATATTTATACTAATGGTAGTGAGGTACATTAGCATTAATATTTATACTAATGGTAGTGCGGTACTTTAGCATTAATATTTATACTAATGGTAGTGCGGTACATTAGCATTAATATTTATACTAATGGTAGTGCGGTACATTAGCATTAATATTTATACTAATGGTAGTGCGGTACATTAGCATTAATATTTATACTAATGGTAGTGCGGTACATTAGTATTAATATTTATACTAATGGTAGTGAGGTACATTAGCATTAATATTTATACTAATGGTAGTGCGGTACATTAGCATTAATATTTATACTAATGGTAGTGCGGTACTTTAGCATTAATATTTATACTAATGGTGATACGGTACATTAGCATTAATATTTATATTAATGGTGGTGCGGTTCGTTAGTATTAATATTTATGCAAATGTCAGTGCGGTACATTAGTATTAATATTTATGCTAATGGTGGTGCGGTACATTAGCATTAACATTATACTAATGGTGGTGCGGTACGTTAGTATTAACATTATACTAATGGTGGTGCGGAACGTTAGTATTAATATTTAAGCCAATGGTGGTTCCGTACGTTAGTATTAATATTTATGCTAATGGTAGTGCGGTACATTAGCATTAATATTTATACTAATGGTGGTGCGGTACATTAACATTAATATTTATATTAATGGTGGTGCGGTTCGTTAGTATTAATATTTATGCAAATGTCAATGCGGTACATTAGTATTAATATTTATACTAATGGTGGTGCGGTACATTAGCATTAATATTTATACTAATGGTGGTGCGGTACATTAGCATTAACATTATACTAATGGTGGTGCGGTACGTTAGTATTAACATTATACTAATGGTGGTGCGGAACGTTAGTATTAATATTTAAGCCAATGGTGGTTCCGTACGTTAGTATTAATATTTATGCTAATGGTAGTGCGGTACATTAGCATTAATATTATACTAATGGTAGTGCGGTACGTTAATATTAACATTATACTAATGGTGGTGCGGAACGTTAGTATTAATATTTAAGCCAATGGTGGTTCCGTACGTTAGTATTAATATTTATGCTAATGGTAGTGTGGTACATTAGCATTAATATCTATACTAATGGTAGTGCGGTACATTAGTATTAATATTTATGCTAATGGCAGTGCGTACGTTAGTATTAATATTTATGCTAATGGTGGTACGTACGTTAGTATTAATATTTATACTAATGGTAGTGCGGTACATTAGTATTAATATTTATACTAATGGTGGTGCGTACGTTAGTATTAATATTTATGCTAATGGTAGTGCGGTACATTAGCATTAATATTTATACTAATGGTGGTGCGTACGTTAGTATTAATATTTATACTAATGGTGGTGCTTACGTTAGTATTAATATTTATGCTAATGGTGGTGCTTACGTTAGTATTAATATTTATATTAATGGTGGTGCGTACTTTAGCATTAATATTTATACTAATGGTAGTGCGGTACATTAGTATTAATATTTATGCTAATGGTAGTGCGGTACATTAGCATTAATATTTATACTAATGGTGGTACGTACGTTAGTATTCATATTTATACTAATGGTTGTACGTACGTTAGTATTAATATTTATACTAATGGTGGTGCGTACGTTAGTATCAATATTTATACTAATGGTGGTGCGTACGTTAGTATTAATATTTATAGTAATGGTGGTGCGTACGTTAGTATTAATATTTATGTTAATGGCAGTGCGGTACATTAGCATTAATATTTATACTAATGGTGGTGCGGTATGTTAGCATTAACATTATACTAATGGTGGTGCAGTACATTAGTATCAATATTTAAGCCAATGGTGGTTCCGTACGTTAGTATTAATATTTATACTAATTGTAGTGCGGTACCTTAGCATTAATATTATATTAATGGTGGTGCGTACTTTAGCATTAATATTATACTAATGGTAGTGCGGTACATTAGTATTAATATTTAAGCTAATGGTAGTGCGGTACTTTAGTATTAATATTTATACTAATGGTGGTGCGTACGTTAGTATTAATATTTATGCTAATGGTAGTGAGGTACATTAGTATTAATATTTATACTAATGGTGGTACGTACGTTAGTATTAATATTTATGCTAATGGTCGTGCGTACGTTAGTATTAATATTTATACTAATGGTGGTGCGTACGTTAATATTAATATTTATAGTAATGGTGGTACGTACGTTAGTATTAATATTTATACTAATGGTGGTGCGTACGTTAGTATAAATATTTATACTAAAGGTGGTGCGTACGTTAATATTAATATTTATAGTAATGGTGGTGCGTACGTTAGTATTAATATTTATGCTAAAGGTGGTGCTTACGTTAGTATTAATATTTATATTAATGGTGGTGCGTACTTTAGCATTAATATTATACTAATGGTAGTGCGGTACATTAGTATTAATATTTATGCTAATGGTAGTGCGGTACATTAGTATTAATATTTATACTAATGGTGGTGCGTACGTTAGTATTAATATTTATGCTAATGGTAGTGCGGTACATTAGTATTAATATTTATACTAATGGTGGTGCGTACTTTAGCATTAATATTATACTGATGGTAGTGCGGTACATTAGTATTAATATTTATGCTAATGGTAGTGCGGTACATTAGTATTAATATTTATACTAATGGTGGTGCGTACGTTAGTATTAATATTTATGCTAATGGTAGTGCGGTACATTAGTATTAATATTTATACTAATGGTGGTGCGTACGTTAATATTAATATTATACTAATGGTAGTGAGGTACATTAGTATTAATATTTATGCTAATGGTAGTGCGGTACATTAGTATTAATATTTATACTAATGGTGGTGCGTACGTTAGTATTAATATTTATGCTAATGGTAGTGCGGTACATTAGTATTAATATTTATATTAATGGTGGTGCGTACTTTAGCATTAATATTATACTAATGGTAGTGCGGTACATTAGTATTAATATTTATGCTAATGGTAGTGCGGTACATTAGTATTAATATTTATACTAATGGTGGTACGTACGTTAATATTAATATTATACTAATGGTAGTGCGGTACATTAGTATTAATATTTATGCTAATGGTAGTGCGGTACATTAGTATTAATATTTATACTAATGGTGGTGCGTACGTTAGTATTAATATTTATGCTAATGGTAGTTCGGTACATTAGTATTAATATTTATATTAATGGTGGTGCGTACTTTAGCATTAATATTATACTAATGGTAGTGCGGTACATTAGTATTAATATTTATGCTAATGGTGGTGCTTACGTTAGTATTAATATTTATATTAATGGTGGTGCGTACTTTAGCATTAATATTATACTAATGGTAGTGCGGTACATTAGTATTAATATTTATGCTAATGGTAGTGCGGTACATTAGTATTAATATTTATGCTAATGGTAGTGCGGTACATTAGTATTAATATTTATGCTAATGGTAGTGCGGTACATTAGTATTAATATTTATGCTAATGGTAGTGCGGTACATTAGTATTAATATTTATACTAATGGTAGTGCGGTACGTTAGTATTAATATTTATGCTAATGGTAGTGCGGTACATTAGTATTAATATTTATACTAATGGTGGTGCGTACGTTAATATTAATATTATACTAATGGTAGTGCGGTACATTAGTATTAATATTTATGCTAATGGTAGTGCGGTACATTAATATTAATATTTATACTAATGGTGGTGCGTACGTTAGTATTAATATTTATAGTAATGGTGGTGCGTACGTTAGTATTAATATTTATGCTAATGGCAGTGCGGTACATTAGCATTAATATTTGTGCTAATGGTAGTGCGGTACATTAGCATTAACATTATACTAATGGTGGTGCGGTACGTTAGTATTAATATTTATAGTAATGGTGGTGCGTACGTTAGTATTAATATTTATGCTAATGGCAGTGCGGTACATTAGCATTAACATTATACTAATGGTGGTGCGGTACATTAGCATTAACATTATACTAATGGTGGTGCGGTACGTTAGTATTAATATTTAATCTAATGGTGGTTCCGTACGTTAGTATTAATATTTATACTAATTGTAGTGCGGTACATTAGCATTAATATTATATTAATGGTGGTGCGTACTTTAGCATTAATATTATACTAATGGTAGTGCGGTACATTAGTATTAATATTTATGCTAATGGTAGTGCGGTACTTTAGTATATATATTTATACTAATATTGGTGCGTGAGTTAGTATTAATATTTATGCTTATGGTAGTGCGGTACTTTAGTATTAATATTTATACTAATGGTGGTGCGTACGTTAGTATTAATATTTATGCTAATGGTAGTGAGGTACATTAGTATTAATATTTATACTAATGGTAGTGCGGTACATTAGTATTAATATTTATACTAATGGTGGTACGTACGTTAGTATTAATATTTATGCTAATGGTCGTGCGTACGTTAGTATTAATATTTATACTAATGGTGGTGAGTACGTTAATATTAATATTTATAGTAATGGTGGTGCGTACGTTAGTATTAATATTTATGCTAATGGTGGTGCTTACGTTAGTATTAATATTTATATTAATGGTGGTGCGTACTTTAGCATTAATATTATACTAATGGTAGTGCGGTACATTAGTATTAATATTTATGCAAATGGTAGTGCGGTACATTAGTATTAATATTTATACTAATGGTGGTACGTACGTTAGTATTAATATTTATACTAATGGTGGTGCGTACGTTAATATTAATATTTATAGTAATGGTGGTGCGTACGTTAGTATTAATATTTATGCTAATGGTGTTTCTTACGTTAGTATTAATATTTATATTAATGGTGGTGCGTACTTTAGCATTAATATTATACTAATGGTAGTGCGGTACATTAGTATTAATATTTATACTAATGGTGGTGCGTACGTTAATATTAATATTTATGCTAATGGTAGTGCGGTACATTAGTATTAATATTTATACTAATGGTGGTGCGTACGTTAATATTAATATTATAATAATGGTAGTGAGGTACATTAGTATTATTATTTATAATAATGGTAGTGCGGTACATTAGTATTAATATTTATGCTAATGGTAGTGCGGTACATTAGTATATATATTTATATTAATGGTGGTGCGTACTTTAGCATTAATATTATACTAATGGTAGTGCGGTACATTAGTATTATTATTTATGCTAATGGTAGTGCGGTACATTAGTATTAATATTTATATTAATGGTGGTGCGTACTTTAGCATTAATATTATACTAATGGTAGTGCGGTACATTAGTATTATTATTTATGCTAATGGTAGTGCGGTACATTAGTATTAATATTTATACTAATGGTGGTACGTACGTTAATATTAATATTATACTAATGGTAGTGCGGTACATTAGTATTATTATTTATGCTAATGGTAGTGCGGTACTTTAGTATTAATATTTATACTAATGGTGGTGCGTACGTTAGTATTAATATTTATGCTAATGGTCGTGCGGTACATTAGTATTAATATTTATACTAATGGTAGTGCCATACGTTAGTAACAAATATCTATTTGACACGCTTACAACAGCTGTTAATAGCATAGTTAGTTACACAGTACGTAATGTGAGGAGAATGAGAAATGTAAAATGAAATACATGTCATTGAATAAAACGTACCTTACCCTAGTATTATTACCTTTGATGAATGAAAGCAGCAAAATGATTTAAGTCTGTCATGAAACAGATTTCTTTATCTTATTCCTTTAAGAAGAGACAGTGTTGACATATCTAGTCATTTTAACATACGTTGATAACACATTCTAATAAACCATTCTGCGTAAAAATTGTTAACTAAAAACTAAATATACACCAGCAATGTTTACCAAATCAATCATCTGAATTAACTTTGCACATATAATTTCATGAAAATTTACCTACGGCTTTGTACAATCCCCATATTTAACTTATGTTCACATCATTTACCTACAACAAGGTGATTCGCAATATCAAGCTTCTTTTCATTATGTACACCTATATCTTAGTGAAATCACCATATTCAGCTAATTAGTACCTAATTTACCTATAGGTTAGTGAAATCACCATATTCAGCTAATTAGAACCTAATTTACCTATATCTTAGTGAAATCACCATATTCAGCTAATTAGTACCTAATTTACCTATATCTTAGTGAAATCACCAAATTCAGCTAATTAGTACCTAATTTATCTATAGTTTAGTGAAATCACCATATTCAGCTAATTAGTACATAATTTACCTATAGCTTAGTGAAATCACCATATTCAGTTCATTTTCACTTTATTTACCTATATCTTAGTGAAATCACCATATTAAGCTAATTAATACCTAATTTACCTATAGCTTAGTGAAATCACCATATTCAGTTCATTTTCACCTTATTTACCTATATCTTAGTGAAATCGCCATATTCAGCTAATGTTCACCCTATTTACTATATGTTAGTGTTATCGCCATATTCAGCTAATTTTTACCTTACATACCTATAGCTTAATGAAATTTTCATACTCACATATCTTAGTGAAATTACCATATTCGGCTAATCGGCACCTTATTTACCGATAGCTTTGTGAAATCACCATATTCAGCTAATTAGTACCTAATTTACCTATAGGTTAGTGAAATCACCATATTCAGTTCATTTTCACTTTATTTACCTATAACTTAGTGAAATCAGCATATTCAGCTCATTTTCAATTTGTTACACACAGCTTAGTTACTTACCATTTATAGGTCACTTTTGCATCTCGAACCTACAGCTTAGCGATACACCATTTGTAGATTATTTTGATTTCAATTACCTGCAGGTCAGCGATCACTCAGATTGCTTTCACTTTAATTAGTGATCACTCAGATTGTGTTCACTTTAATTAGTGATCACTCAGATTGTGTTCACTTTAATTAGTGATCACTCAGATTGCTTTCACTTTAATTAGTGATCACTCAGATTGTGTTCACTTTAATTAGTGATCACTCAGATTGTGTTCACTTTAATTAGTGATCACTCAGATTGCTTTCACTTTAATTAGTGATCACTCAGATTGTGTTCACTTCAATTAACTACAGGTTAATCATCACTCAGATTATTTTCACTTCAATTACCTACAGCTTAGTGATTACTGAGATTAAAGAAATTTATATACTCTTTTTAGTTTTTTCCTGATATTTGGAACAAGGCAAAAATTGGGAATATCTTTGGCTGGAGTAGCATGAGCAGGATAAGCTTTCATACTACTGTATATGTAGGTCATGAAATAATTAGTTGCTCGTGACCTCAATACAATTTTGATTTCATAACATTTATTCATAGTCAACATCACTTTGCAGTAAAACCTCACGCAAATTTACACTTTTTGAAGATATCGAGTAATTTATTTCAATTGGAAGCCTGCTAAATTGATAACTTGATAACATTATGAACAAAAGTTTTCCTGTGAATCTTTTGTATATATCCAAGAAATAAATAGATGGTTCCGATACGGAAAATGCATTACTCAAAGCGAATCTCAACGTCATTCGTTATCGCTGCATACAAACTGAATATATATATATATATATATATATATATATATATATATATATATATATATATATATATATATATATATATATATATATATATATATATATGCATTTATTTTTGTGTATATAAGATCGTCTTTCAACCAAATCATTGGCGCTCATTATTTAATAATTATTGAAGTTATTATTGAAAACGAACTCTTCCACATTCTGTACTTGTAATTAATGTCTCTAGCAGATGTACCTGTCTCGACACAGACAGATAACAACCGTATGATACTGAGATAAGTGAGTTCTCAGAAGACAGAATAATTATGTTTGTCTTGACTTAGTGAAAGAAATTTTGTTCATACAATATACATATACAATATATATACAATATATTATTGGTGAACACCATTATACTATATGAGTAAAAAGTTAAACTCCTCATATGTGGAAACATCAAAGACTATGAAAGGGAATCAATTAATTGATCGAACGATTATGTTCTCATCCATAAGTTACCAAAATGAATATAAAAACATTGACATATAAGCAACTGACGATTGCCGGTGTGCTCTGTATATTGGAAATAATACATTTTAGATCTGAGTATTTTAATAAATAAATTAAAACTCAGTCATGATAACTATGTTCAAAAAGAAAAAAAATCAAATAAGCAATCAAACTGACAAAGAACATGAGAACTGGCAAAATTTTATAAATATTTTACACCTAGTGGATTATTTCGAGCAGGTCCCATATCAGTCCAATAGAGATCAGTCCAATAGAGTTCAGTCCAATAGAGATAAGTCCAATAGAGTTCAGTCCAATAGAGTTCAGTCCAATAGAGATCAGTCCAATAGAGATCAGTCGTATGGATGAGGTTCGACAAGAGTTCAGTCACACTCTTAAATCGACAAGAGTTCAGTCACACTCTTAAATCGACAAGAGTTCAGTCACACTCTTAAATTGACAAGATTTCAGTCACACTCTTAAATCGACAAGAGTTCAGTTACACTCTTAAATCGACAAAGGGTTCAGTCACAGTTCTTAAATCGACAAAGAGTTCAGTCATAACTCTTAAATTAAACAAAGAGTTCAGTCACAACTAATAAGTTAGAAACCAGTATGTTTCTACTGACTGCATTATTTAATATACAATTTCCATTCTACCCATGTGTACCATATATACGTGGAAATTGTCCTCAGTGATCAATAATAAAATATCTAGCATTCAATGATGCCTTCCAGAGATTGACAATGTGGAAGCTTAATGAAAAGAGAAATCAAAACTTATTTGGCGAGAGGTCATAGCAGAGGAGATACATTGTAAATTAACTTACAGAACATTGTAAGCTTAGCTTTCAGTAGGAAAGTGAATATAAACAAACCGGAATGGCGCTGTGTCCATTGGACTCTGCCCTGAATCCGAGCCTGAACATTACCAATGCTGCACCATCACGTTTTCTTTACAAAACGATCAATTGACACCGTATGCTTCTATTGACCACACACACACACACACACACACACACACACACACACACACACACCAATACGAATATAGTCATAATTCATCCATGCAAGTATGGAAGCAGTGACGCGGTTATAATCGGCAACACTCCACTCGGCTACGCGCTCACTCTACAGGAAAGGTCTGAACTCTGACAAAGGAATAGATTCATCATCAATCGCTACCCAAGAGAAAGTAAACACTTTACTTTTTAGTACAAATCAGGAAAATTTCCTTTTACAAATGCAAGTTATATACATAACATCATAATCAGAACCTTTGCACATACGTGGACATTGCTGCCTTGAGCGAGACCCAGCTTGCAGGGGAAAGCGAATTCTCTGAAATGGGCTCCAGATACACGTTATATTGGAGTGGTCAAAGAAGTGAAGTGCCCCATGAGGCTGGTGTCGCCTTTGCAGTGAAGCACTGACTGGCAAATTGGCTGGACCTCCCAAGGGAATAAACGACAGACTCATGGCCATGAACCTCTCCCTCTTGTCTGGATAAAGTACCTTACCATCATCAGTTGCTATGTTCCAACAATGACCAGACTAGAAGAAGTGAAGGTCAAGTTCTAGGAGGATCTTCATTCCATCATTCCTGACGTTTGAGTGGCAGATAAGCTCTTTATTCTTGGCGGGTCTTTGTAACAGGAACTTGCTGATCACTATAAAGCATCAAGGCTAATTTGATGTAAACAGCAACGAGATCAAGCAGTTGCTGGATGAAAAACACCACCTGCTTCAAACCTACCGCAACAACCCCAAGTCTATCTCAAGGAAAGATGCATACAACAACATACGAAGAACTGTGGAGCAAACGCCTTTCCTGATGCGAGACACATGGCTGAGCAACAAATCTGATGAGATCCAGTGATATGCATACCAGCATGACATGAAAAACGTTTACAATGCCTTGAAAAAGTGGATGACCCCACAACCTTGCTGGAGACACAGAAAGCGATACGTCTGCTCTCCAGTGGCAAAGCACCTGGTTCAGACACCATCCCAGCTAAAGTATACAAGGAAAGGGGCACAGTCTGGATAGAAAGGCTTCTCCAACTGTTTTTCCTGATGTGACAGCAAGAGACGATCCCCCAGGAATTCAAACACTCTTCCATAAACCACCTGTATAAGCGTAAAGGGAAACGCCAGGCCTGCGACAACCACCAGGGTATATTCTTACGCATATATATATATATATATATATATATATATATATATATATATATATATATATATATATATATATATATATATATATATATATATATCGTTGTGGAATGACATAGAGTTTATTCCTGTTCTTAAGACTGGCCCAACTACAAACTACAATGGCCCAGATCTGTCTTAGTACTTGTTACCAAATATACATAAAGACAATAGGGGTGTACTTGTCAATAAATATACATAAAGACAATAGGCGTGTACTTGTCACCAAATATACATAAAGACAATAGGCGTGTACTTGTCAACAAATATACATAAAGACAATAGGCGTGTACTTGTCAACAAATATATATAAAGACAATAAGGGTGTACTTGTCTACAAATATACATAAAGACAATAAGGGTGTACTTGTCAACAAATATACATAAAGACAATAAGGGTGTACTTGTCAACAAATATACATAAAGACAATAGGTGTGTACTTGTCAACAAATATACATAAATACAATAGGCGTGTACTTGTCAACAAATATACATAAAGACAATAGGCGTGTACTTGTCAACAAATATACATAAAGACAATAGGGGTGAACTAATCAACATTAAACATTTGATTATTATTTGAGTTTTCTAGGTAATTAAATGTTGTAATCACAGTTCTTGATAAGTGAGAATTTAATTTATGAAGTAATTACTGATTCAAATTAAGTTCTCCAGCATTGTCACGTGGTCATTGATATATCTGGCAGCTACTAAGGTATAGAGAGATCAACCAATACATATATCATTTTGAATGAGCACATACAAATAATAGATGTTAATGAATTTCTGTACTTACTTAAATGCAACTACAACTTTGAATGTACTAAAGAAACATTAAGAAATATATTGCTGTCCAACAGTTATTGTTGTTTTAGCCGGATGATAAATGACAGATCAAATTTTTACAAATGTACTGTAGTTTCATTGCTTTATTTCATTTATTTATAATATGGCACATTGTCTGAATATGCTTCTGAACAGACGACTCTTTTACACGCCTTGACAACAGTTGTACATTAACCTTTCATCTAGACTTGAAAAGTGTTACATTTCATATTTTTATCCCACTAGACAACATAGTATAGAATTTGGTAACAATAGCAACATTAATCACATGTTTTGGCGCAGTCTTCAAATGACAGGTGGAAATGGTGAAACTGAAATGCAATATCTGTGATTTCATCAACCTTTGTTAGTGACAAAGAACATATCGAGATGTTTTATAAGTTATCTCGGAGATAATGTTACCATTCTCATCGACTGCATGCCGACTGCGTTGTATGTGCTGATTTAGAGTACACAATTTCGGCACATTTAATTGTAGCTTGAACTTCAGTCAGCAACAATTCTACATTATGCAAGCAATTGGAAGGAGGAATAATTATTGAATAAACTTATCAAAGATGGATATTGTTTTATTACACGATAATAATAATTATACGTCGTCTCATGGAATGAAATTAGGCATCTAATTAAGAAAGCCAATTTTTAAGTTTTCTAAACAGAATTCGTATTGGAAATACACGTAAAAGAAGCATAAGTCTTCATTATTTATCAAATCTAGTGACTCATTTTCAATATGTAATATAGAAAGCTAGTACGGAAATAAGAGACCAGTTGTTTTGTGCAAGGACATAGAAATGTGAAGAAAAAATGTTTTGCCCGAATTATAATTCAGTTTATGGATATTATTGTACCGTTTTGGACGGTGTTGATGTTTATCATATGGAACTGATATTTAAGTTCTAATTCATAACAAAATTGGTAATTATAATTGTTCGGTGCTGTCAAAATTAGTTATAAATACGGAGCAGCTAAATTACAACGTAAGGAGAATGTTAGCGACGTATAAATAAATTATAACTGATGATGTGTAAGAAACACAAAATATTTTGATTTTTCAACTTAAAATAAAAGTTTCACAATTGTTTTAGGTTCATGATTATTGTATTTTCAATTACTCCACTACGGTATTATAGTGTAAAGTAATGTCATGACAATGTGTTGGATGAAATCCATTCTGAATAAATATGTCACCTAAGGACTTGACAATATTTTTAACTTAACCTTTGATCCAAGTTTTGAAAGTGTTACGTGTCACTTTTTTGTCGCCCGAGCTGACATAATATAGATTTTCAGAAACGACAAGTAAAATCAATGTACATTTGTGCAGGCACTTTAGATGTGTAAGGCGGATGTTTTAAAGGGAAATAAACACAAAAGGATTATTGGCATATTCTAACTACCGCTCATGACATCGTCATTGTTAAATGTTGTAAACTTTGTGGTAATATTAATTTACTGCGATTAGCAAGTGCAATGACGGTGAAAATTATCTTTGAATTAGGTTACATTTTTAAAAGCTTACCTAGTCAACCTCATCTTTCACATGGTATACCATACATATTTTTTCAAATCAAAATGGGATTACTATATACAGGTAGCGCCCACCTGGAGTGTTAAAGGCGTAATGTCTTTTGCTCTATCCGTTAGTGAAATCTGCAAAACCCATTTAACCGGTCAAGCTTGATGCTATAATTTTTTCATTTCCAATTTTGTCAATAGAATCATTAATTTTTGGTATTGCAACTGAGTCTGTTTTTGATGACTGGTCATTTTCTGAAAACAGATATATGGAACGTATCATTTGGTTGGTTCACACGAATACACATGAACTCTGGTTACTTTAGCTTGGTTCACACGAATACACATGAACTCTGGTTACTTTAGCTTGGTTCACACGAATACACATGAGCTCTAGTTACTTTAGCTTGGTTCAAACGAATACACATGAGCTCTGGTTACTTTAGCTTGGTTCACACGAATACACATGAGCTCTGGTTACTTTAGCTTGGTTCATACGAATACACATGAGATCTGGTTACTTTAGCTTGGTTCACACGAATACACATGAGCTCTGGTTACTTTAGCTTGGTTCACACGAATACACATGAGCTCTGGTTACTTTAGCTTGGTTCACACGAATACACATGAGATCTGGTTACTTTAGCTTGGTTCAAACGAATACACATGAGATCTGGTTACTTTAGCTTGGTTCAAACGAATACAGATGAGCTCTGGTTACTTTAGCTTGGTTCACACGAATACACATGAGCTCTGGTTACTTTAGCTTGGTTCACACGAATACACATGAGCTCTGGTTACTTTAGCTTGGTTCACACGAATACACATGAGCTCTGGTTACTTTAGCTTGGTTCAAACGAATATAGATGAGCTCTGGTTACTTTAGCTTGGTTCACACGAATACACATGAGCTCTGGTTACTTTAGCTTGGTTCACACGAATACACATGAGCTCTGGTTACTTTAGCTTGGTTCACACGAATACACATGAGCTCTGGTTACTTTAGCTTGGTTCACACGAATACACATGAGCTCTGGTTACTTTAGCTTGGTTCACACGAATACACATGAGCTCTGGTTACTTTAGCTTGGTTTAAACGAATACACATGAGCTCTGGTTACTTTAGCTTGGTTCACACGAATACACATGAGCTCTGGCTACTTTAGCTTGGTTCACACGAATACACATGAGCTCTGGTTACGTTAGCTTGGTTCACACGAATACACATGAGCTCTTGTTACTTTAGCTTGGTTCACACGAATACACATGAGCTCTGGTTACTTTAGCTTGGTTCACACAAATACACATGAGCTCTGGTTACTTTAGCTTGGTTTACACGAATACACATGAACTCTGGTTACTTTAGCTTGGTTCACACGAATACACATGAACTCTGGTTACTTTAGCTTGGTTCACAGAATTCATGTTCAAAAAAAACATTCAAGCTCTTTTCTTAAGCATCTCTGCTTCAGAGGAAAGTATGCTGTTTTACAGGTTTAGAATTTACAATTTCAGCATCATGATAGAATGTGTTCGCTCAGAGTCGAACATCTGGAAACAAATGCTCATTTTCACATAGTAGCTGTTGTAAAGCATTTTTTCTTGCGACTAAAGATGTGAACATTTCTGGTATAGATTCTAAAATATTTTGGTTTTTCGAAGACTGGATAAACTCCCATGACAACAGTCCAGTTGCACGCCATCGTTTAAATATTCACTGGGGGATACAATCCTTTAGCACATGTTCTTCCTACTTCACAATCATTAACACAATCAAGTAGAGGAACTTCAGAAACGTCTGTTAAAGACGCTCTACTCTCAGAAACTTCAATGGTTCAAGTATCGTGTCAACAGTCTAGTTGAAAGTTAGTAAAACATGTTATGTGACAAGTATTACAAGAGCTACAGTATTTGGAAACATCCTTTTAACATCCGGTCAATACAAATAAGGATAGATCTTGTGATCAGTCTTTCTAACTACTACATGACCAGGTAATATAATTTCATTGGCGAAACTAAGAATTCCTGTTTGTACGACTTATGAACAATAATGTGAGCACACATCACCAACGTGTGGTCTGTCTTTTCTTATAAAATTATATTTTTCACGAAATAGCCAGTAGGTACCACTGCTGTTCTAGAATCGCAAATAGCGTTCTGAAAGAAACAGGAGATTCTTGTTCGACGACAATTGATTGTCATTTGTCACTTGTGTGACAAAAAGGGTAACAAGGATCAATATCTTTAAATTAATCGATACTAGATGCAAGTAGAGCATAAATTAGGAATTTAATTTTCAATAAGATCACCATTTCGTTCCAAACAAGGATTCTCAGTTAAAAGGGAAATTATATCCAGCTGGATCATTTACTAGCAGTAAATGAAAACCCTCAATGTGCACATCATACACTGCTCCGACAGATACATATCCTGAAACTATGTCCAAATTTATACCACAGAGGAGAAAACTAACAGACTCACTACTCCATGAATTAAACACTTTCAATGCATTAAGATATTTCAGATAAAGGAGACTAGCCTGTTATCAAGATTAACATTATTATAAAAGCAGGCGACATCTACATCCAATAAAATCAACTTGTATAATATAGATGAGTGTGTTGGAACGTTCCATTTCAGTGAAAATAACTAACACATATTAAACATATTAAACAAGGTGAGCATGGAGTTATAACATCGTTATAGAAGCTTTCTTCCATATTATCAAACAGACGTCCTTGGTTTAGTCGATTCCATTACGCATCATTCAGATCAGATGTCAGGCTCAACAACTATAGTATGGGTGTTAGTATTTATTTGCGAAATGTGTATCGCCTTTTATTTCTTATTTCATTTACTAAACAAAAATCGTATATTAATCTTCCTTAAGTACAATAATGCTTTTAAAAAAACAATCGACTGACCCAAAACATGTTTTCAAAACCAATTTACAGATGAATTTATTTATTTTGTTAAAGAAAATAGCAATGAAAGAATACGATACAAGTATACCCATGATGAATGATTAATAATATTTAACTAACCTATAATGAGATATTCAAATATATCAGAAACAAAATATTTGTCAAAAGTGACGATATCGTTTTTGAAACTATTTACTTTTTCTTTTTAGGAAATTTATCTGCCACAATTCGTGTTATTCAACGTTGTATTTCGATATTTAGGCTGTATTAGTTTTTTGTTTCTTCTCCTTCTCTGCTGTCTTTTTTCTTTCTCCGCATCAGGATAAAAATATCTTTAATTCACAATCCTGTACCAAAATCTCGCTTTTGATTCCTAATTACTGCACGAATTATTACTTTATCCGATTTCTTCCTTTAGGGACTGATGGTGACGTTTATTGGATGAAACACGTAGTTCTAACATCACTATCGGTCAGGTTTCCAAAGACCCTATCTGTACAGTACTGTCAGTATTCCAGAACTCAAATTATAACATCAAGATAAGCGGTATATTCTTCTACAATACTTTTCCGCTATATAGATAATTCTCGCATAGCATGAAGTAGAGAGGATTATTATATTGTAAACGTGACTAGTACACTAGAATGCACCAAAAATATCATCACGTTAATTAAAATATAAAAATACTGTCAGACACAACAATGGAATAATGATGAGTTCGTAAAATCAGAGTAACATGAAGCGGGAAGTCAAGGGATTATTTAATTTTTGAAATCTGACTTTCCGTTAAATTTAGGAATGTTAATGCTTAGACGTAGGCGAGAATTCACACAGGTGCTCCCGTCTCCAGTTAATTGATCTAAGAATAAACGATTGAATTACAATAACGAGGTTATTGCACACTCGAGTGTTTGCATAACAGATACAAAATAATTAATCTATAGCTTCCTCAAGAATATGTTCCTCCTGTATCGCATGATATTGTGATGATATCAATGTACTGTAACTAAAATACTTTTCGCAGATAAATGTGTATTTACATTACGTGTTATCCTTCGATACAACATCAATTGGAGCAAGTTCTCGGTTCGTAGAGTGCTAAGAATGTATGCATTCGCAAATAAACTTAATTGTGGACGTATAAACTCTGCAAAATTCCTGCTGGTACTGCAAGTTTCATGCAATCCAGACTATGCAATGGCGAATCACCTGCACCTATCTATGTCCCCATAGCGTATGACCAACTTAACTATTTCTGAAATACGTCCCATCATTTGCAACAGCAATACCTCTACCTAAAGTAAAATTGACTCCGAATATCCTTTCTCTTTTTTTGGAATACAATACGAGTCTTCATTCGAATATCTTAGAATTATTATAAAGAAAGAAATCATGTTGCCAGAAGCACTTTGGTTTCATATGGTCATATTTCACTCTCCATATACAATAAATTTAATCCGGTGCTGCATATAAGGACCCATTCACTTTCTGGTCGTTTTGACGTCGGAACAGGAAAAGTATTGCCTATCAACTAGTAGGGGTTTCCTTTTATTTAGGCTGGGGTGGTGTGTTCCCAATGTTATTTTAAATTATTACAGAAGACTCACACTGGCTCTTTTTTTTAGAAGTTGAAGTAGCAATAGAGAGACGCAAAGCGCCGAGTTCGCAGTCAGCGATGCCGACAATTAAATTAACGAATGCACAAAATATGAAATTCAAATAAACAACAATTTAATATCATTCAATAACAGTCACTTCTCAAAACAAATTCCAGTTGAAAACCCTGTCACTCGTTTTTTACTTGACCAAGTGGCGGCCGATTTTATCATCTGGCTTAATGTGATAGATTCTCCTCCTGTCCTGTGTTCCTACTTATCTGCATTATCCTTCTCCTGACAGGTACTCAACTTCCCTCCAGTCTGTCTAACTTCTGCCTCCGTTCTTCCGTTTTTCTTTATCTCCCAGGGACCCAAGACCAACTGCACCAGGGTATTTCCCTCGGTCTCTACAGTTCCTCTGGTCCCTAAAAGCTTCCTGTACTAACACACAAGGACATTATCATCACATATTCCTCTACCTATCTAGACTCACGCTAAACAACATCATCAGATAAGCCATTAACTTCTTTGGTCACGCATTCTTGCAAATCGAATTACCCATTCACTCTGACATGGTGAACACGGTATATATAGATTCTCAATCTTATCATACAGAACAGAACGCATTTATGTACATTGCACTTCTACAAAGCGTACACAGATATCCGAATATTCATGTGCTGATATATCATTACACATCATGATCCTAAAAAGTATACACAAATAGTCAAATCCCTATTAACTAATGTTGCAAACTGCAACCATTATACAAAGTTATAATTCAATCAACATTTGCAAATCTAGAATATCACATGAATAAATAAACTAGGTTACTACGATATAACCAAATAGTGAATTACAATATTAATACTTTACATAAGCAATGTTCATATCTCACAATATGCATGTAGATCAAACACTACAAATGAATTAAACCTTGCAAATAGTAATTCTACGTACTAATCGATTCTATTAATGAAGTATACATACTGCACATAATTAATGTACAATTACTTTCCCGTAATATATTCCCGTAATATATTACAACAATCGAGCAAATAGCCACTGACCTGTACTGATGCTTCTTATGTAATTCCCAGAATAACAAGTTTCCCGCCAATTTTGACTGATATCGGAGTAGCTTATCTTCCCTTATAACTCCCGCAAGATGGTTTAGCGACTACTCCGTTTAGTTCTCAAGATAATAGACTTAAGCTTGCGATTTTAATGGTGGCCACGCCTTGCTCAACTCCGAGTGGATGTTGATTCATCCCTGATTCACATAATTAGCAGAACCGCTCCGGTGGCCTAGTGGTAAGAGCGTCCGCTGCGAAATCGGGAGGTCGTGGGTTCGAGTCATACCAATGACTTACAAAAATTGTAATACAACTGCCTCACTTGGCGCTCAGCATTAAGAGGTTAGTGTTAAGACTAGTCGGCCTGGCGCCATGGATGTGGGTGTGATCTCGCATAGAAGTCGAGTCTAACTGCCAACTGAACATAACCAGGTCTAATTATACATAATGCCCCGGCAGGTCTGGGTATATGCATTGTAATAGGCGTTATCAGAAGAACAAACAAGATTGATCCTAATCTGCCTGCACTTAATACAACGCCACATCAGGGTCTGTGTTGTTTGCAGTTGGAATTGACTTAAAAACATGTATGGCGATACATTAAAGCCCTTGCAAATTTAATATCTAATATATCTTATATATATCTTATATATATATATATATATATATATATATATATATATATATATATATATATATATATATATATATATATATATATATATATATATATATATATATATATCGACTCTCACTTTCTAAGTACATATACCAATGTAAATTAATTGTGAACATGATTATCTGCACAGGATATATCATTAATGTCTGTTTTATATTCTTTATGCATTGTATAACTGGCATGGGATTGCTCTTCAATCCATAACCAGTGGGGTTGAAGGAAAATTATTCAATAAAAGTTCGCAAACATTATTATCAGACTGCTAGGAAAAAACTTTGTATATATATATATATATATATATATATATATATATATATATATATATATATATATATATATATATATATATATATATATATATATATATATATATATATATGTGTGTGTGTGTGTGTGTGTGTGTGTGTGTGTGTGTGTGTGTCTTGCTATTGCCTGCTTAATTGATTTCAATATTAGTACATGTACAATGTTATGCAACGACATTGGTTCCAAATATAACAGAAGAAGCATGTGAAATATTTTAATTTCAATCATGATGATATATTTGATGCTTTGAAATAATTTGTCTCTGTTCCATCATAAAATAGTCACAATGACTTTTCACGAGTGATGGTAGGCAGCTATAATGCGATCTGTACGAATCCAAGTAAAGGCAGTTTGCCAATTTGTGTTCAGTATATCTGTACAAATCTAAGTACAGCATTTTGCCAATTTTGTGTTCAATGGGAGGCAGCTATAATGCGATCTGTACGACTCCAAGTAAAGGCATTTTGCCAATTTTGTGTTCAGTGGTAGGCAGCTATAATGCGATCTGTACGAATCCACGTAAATGCAGTTTGCCAATTTTGTGTTCAGTGGTAGGCAGCTATAATGCGATCTGTACGACTCCAAGTAAAGGCAGTTTGCCAATTTTGTGTTCAGTATATCTGAAATAGAAAGTTTCTTTCTTCAAAATTAGGACAATCAATGCCCCAAATGTGGTGGACAAATTTAACTTTCCTTTCAAAAGAAGAAAGCTTAAAAATGTTGAAATAATTTTATAAAACACCTACTAAGTGCTTTAGTCGCTGATATCATTTATATCAAATAAAAGACTGAATTGCAATACGCCTTCCTTTGCATATTCAAGTGTTTACATAATTTAAACAAAATTATTTAATCTAATTTTTACTCGATTAAAGTATTCATCATGTGCATGGTGGGATTTGTGATAACATAAACGTAAAGTTACAAAATAACTTCTCTCAGAAAAATGAGTATTTGCAGTACGTGTTGACATTTCTATTGGGATCTCAAAAGAAAGAAATCTTTTGTTTATTGAGTATGTTTATTTTGTGTATTTGCAAATAATTTTCAAGGTAAAACCAATAATCTGTGCTTTATACCTGTTGATAGCGCACCTAAGATACATACTTTAAATATAAAGAAGAGTCCCGCCTCTGGGTCTTTTTTATGACCGTCTGCCATGTGCTGAAACAAAATCGCATTACAAACACAAAATAAAATCAGCCTTTATGTCATAGATTACGTTCTTCGGAACAGCCTTGTCGCTTTGATGTGAACCGAATAACTCTTTTTTTTCTAGCTTCGATGTTCAAGACCGAATCTGTTTTAAGTTCTAATTGAGATTAAGAATCATTCCTATGTTTCAAATGCATTTATCGATTCTTTAATATTTAAAATTTTAAAACAAAAACGGGAAAGGACAGATTTTTATGTTTTAAAGTGTATAAACATTGAAGTCAGATCTGTTTTAAAGTTGACTCATTTTTCTTTTCTACCGTAAAGCAACCCTTGTGTAAAGGTAATAGATAGATTTTATCCGACGATTGTGCATGTTAAGTATAAAGGTAATAGAGTGTACATGTTAATGGTAAAGGTAATAGACAGAGTGTACATGTTAATGGTAAAGATAATAGACAGTGTACATGTTAAGGGTAAAGGTAATAGACAGAGTGGACATGTTAAAGGTAAAGGTAATAGACAGAGTGTACATGTTAAAGGTAAAGGTAATAGAGTGGACATGTTAATGGTAAAGGTAATAGACAGAGTATACATGTTAAGGGTAAAGGTAATAGACAGAGTGTACATGTTAATGGTAAAGGTGATAGACAGTGTACATGTTAAGGGTAAAGGTAATAGACAGAGTGGACATGTTAAAGGTAAAGGTAATAGACAGAGTGTACATGTTAAAGGTAAAGGTAATAGAGTGGACATGTTAATGGTAAAGGTAATAGACAGAGTATACATGTTAAGGGTAAAGGTAATAGACAGAGTGTACATGTTAATGGTAAAGGTAATAGACAGTGTACATGTTAAGGGTAAAGGTAATAGACAGAGTGTACATGTTAAGGGTAAAGGTAATAGACAGAGTGTACATGTTAATGGTAAAGGTAATAGACAGAGTGGACATGTTAATGGTAAAGGTAATAGACAGAGTGGACATGCTAATTGTAGAGGTAATAGACAGAGTGTACATGTTAAAGGTAAAGGTAATAGACAGAGTCTACATGTTAAGGGTAAAGGTAATAGACAGAGTGTACATGTTAAAGGTAAAGGTAATAGACAGAGTGTACATGTTAAAGGTAAAGGTAATAGACAGAGTGTACATGTTAAGGGTAAGGGTAATAGACAGAGTGTACATGTTAAAGGTAAAGGTAATAGACAGAGTGGACATGTTAAGGGTAAAGGTAATAGACAGAGTGAACATGTTATTGGTAAAGGTAATAGACAGAGTGTACATGTTAATGGTAAAGGTAATAGACAGAGTGTACATGTTAAGGGTAAAGGTAATAGACAGAGTGTACATGTTAAGGGTTAAGGTAATAGACAGAGTGTACATGTTAAGGGTAAAGGTAATAGACAGAGTGTACATGTTAAGGGTAAAGGTAATAGACAGAGTGGACATGTTAATGGTAAAGGTAACAGAGTTTACATGTTAATGGTAAAAGTAATAGACATATTTTACATGTTAAGTATACAAATGTGCATAAAGTTACAAATTTTTGGACAACCTAACCGTACGGCAGTTTATCCATATATCAAATCTACAATAGTGTAGTAGTAGTAGTAGTAGTAGTAGTAGTAGTAGTAGTAGTAGTAGTAGTAATATGGTCATTCTTCTTCTTCTTTTTTTTCTTCTTCTTCTTCTTCTTCTTCTTCTTCTTCTTCTTCTTCTTATTATTATTATTATTATTATTATTATTATTATTATTATCCGAATATGTATTGCGATTCGAAATTTTGTAGAAAAGATAAGATTGATTCCTTCCGGCTGCATGTTCAATACTCTAAATTAAATGTATATATACTTAAGACTAAATTGTCCTTGTACCTAAATTTAAATGTAGATGTATTTCATACTACATGGTTAGTACACCTAAATTAACATGTACCTTAACTTCAGACTACTTGGTCCATGTACCTAAATTAAAATGCATATGTATTTCAGACTACATGGCCCATGCATCTAAATTAAAATCTACATGTATTTCAAACTACATGGTCCGTACACTTAAATTAAAATGTAGATGCATTTCAGACTGCAGGGTCCATGCACCTGAATTAAAATGAACCTGTATTTCAGAATACATGGTCCGTGCATTTAAATTTGAATGTATATGTATTCCAGACTGCACGGTCCATGTACCTAAATTAAAATGTACATGTATTTAAAAAGCCACAATGTCATAAATGTCTTGTCTACACATTTATAGACACATGTACAACTACCGAATGTTTATGTCATAGTTCATAACAAAATTATGTACATTTACATAATTATTTCTCCCTTCTAAACCAGTGGTTCCAAAAGTTGACGTTACCGCCCATTGGGGACAGTAGTATTACCGAGCGGTCACTAACGATGAATAATGTTTTTTTTTTTTTACCGGGTACGGGGGGATGGGGCGCTGAGAGTAGGTAACCAAAGGGTGGGGGCGCGCCAAAGTTTGGGAACCTCTAATCTAAATATAATCCGAGAATAAAAACAAATATAAAAGTTAAACAGAGATTTCAAGATACAATTATTACTAATGGATATTTTTTTTGTTAGGATTCAACAGACATACTTTCTCAGTAGTTCTAAAACAATAAATACTTTAGAATTTTCAAAATATTGTAGAAGCGCTGTTCCATCCCTGAAAGGATCAATGTAATATATTTTTCTTACTATGTATTAACCTTATGTTATCCAGAAAGGGGCGTAATAATATTCTAAGCCTAATTTATGTTAGAAATCAGTTTCTAAGTTTAAGGTCCGCCATGTTTGATGGAATCCATATACAAATCTGATAGTTTAGATTTTAAAATATATCCAAAGCAAGTCAAATAATTAATACACTCAAGAACATGACCATTAAGACTTACCGAAAGAGGCAAAGGTAATGTTAGAGATATCAACTGAAAAAAAAAACATGGATCCCTTACATTTAAGTAAAATACATTTTAGGAAGGTTAGAAGAGCATAAATGTCTGCATGCATTAGGGTTTTAAAAATTCTAAAAAGTCAAATCGATGATACAGTGGGTATTGACCAATTAGTTCCATATATTCAGTTTAAAAGATTTTGAGATGGGACACATTTTCATATATTTAAATTTTTCGGAACTTTAATCAATAACCAAACTGCTTTAAGTTGTATATTAGGTTCGTATCTGCACATGCTAACGCGATGAAGACTCTGGTAGCTAAAAACGTATAAAAGGATGGTATCTACCACACGGGAAAAGCGTATGAAAGAATGGTATCTACCACATGGGAAAAACGTATAAAAAGATGGTATATGAGTAGTATATGGGGGCACTCTAGCCTCAATGGAAATTCAGTCAAAAGGGCTTGGGCACATCTAGCCTCAAGGGGAATTTAACATGGGAAACTATTTGGGCCTATCTAGCCTCAAGGGAAATTGAACATGGGAAACTATTTGGGTCTATCTAGCCTCAAGGGAAATTGAACATGGTGGGCCTATCTAGCCTCAAGGGAAATTGAACATGGGAACTATATGGGACTATCTAGCCTCAAGGGAAATTGAACATGGGAACTATTTGGGTCTATCTAGCCTCAAGGGAAATGGAACAGGGTGAGTCTATACAGGGACAAGGGAAATAATGGTGGCAATGAAAGCTACTATCTTTTCGAGACCTATGAGTGGCCCTTAAAAGGGCCTTTGGATACTTCTTTTTCTTTTATTTTTCTGCCTTTGTTCCACCACCTTTTGATTTTACCAATAATTCCCTTTTTCTTCTTTTCTTCCTTGGGAATCCAGTCAGGATGTCCCATAGCTCTAAACTTCTCTTGTATCTTTATCCAATTATTATTTAATCTTTCAAAGTCCTCTTTCTTTTTTTGGTTTTCATTGTCCTTTCTCTCCTTTCTCTCCTTACTCCAGTTATCTTTTATCTTCTTCACTTCTTCTAATAGCTCCTTTCTCATCAGTTCTTCAGCTTTCTTGAGCGGATCCAAACCCTTTTGGACATGGGGGTACTCTGTCAAGATATTATCCAAAAAACACTTGACGTTTTCGACAATATCTATCACTTGCTTCAATGTCCCCACTCTAACATAGGGTGGGTTAATGCAGCCTCGTAACTTTTTGGCTTCTTCTTCTAGCATTCCTCCTAAGAGCTCCCTGGCTATTTTCAGTCTTTTTGCAAAGTCCAAACTCTTCGTAATCTTCCATTTATGATGTAGTGTTTCCACTTCATATTCCCCGTCTAATATCCAGAAATAGCTGTGTCTTAAATTGTTGAATAAACTTGATGCTTTCGCCATCTTCTATGGTTATTCCGTGGAATGGTTCTAATTTTTTTTTTTTTAATATGAATTAAGGTCGCATGCGCAACTATGTGCTTTCGCGACCAGTTAATGCCCGAGGGTCGGGCTATTTGATTGGTCGGGACCAAAGGTAACTTTGACTACACTAGGCTGTGTTGTCGCAGTCTCCCCGGCACCCGCGTTAAATGGCAGTCTCGCCTTAGAGTAAAATGTTGGGTCACGGCAAAGCAGGAAGGCAGAACAAATACCAATATTGTGTAAGCCACCTGTGCAATTATATCAAATCCATATAGTCATAGAATTTTCATCTTTCCTAACAATAAATATTTCTAGTACATAGTGTACATGTTCTAGGTCCTTAACAAATTTAATTGCTAAAATGTCTTAGCGACATAAATAAGTGTAGTCACTGTTAGGTATTTTAGCTTGTTAATTTTGAGCGGTGGTCAAAATTGATCAAGTTAGATTTCGAGAAAGAGATTGTTTGAAAAGGGTTCTCGTACCAAATTAGAACCCTAGGGAGAAAAATAAAATAAAATAAAATAAAATTTAAAAAATTAAAACAAATTAAAAATTAAAAATATTTAAATATATATATATATATATATATATATATATATATATATATATATATATATATATATAAATAAATTAAAAAAAAAAAAGTAAAAAAAAAAAAAAAAAAAAAAGAAAATGAAAAATTAAACAAAAAAAGATTAGAGTTTGGTGTTATTTCATTTCTCCTTCT
Organism: Unio delphinus; assembly: GCA_029339505.1. NCBI lineage: Eukaryota > Metazoa > Mollusca > Bivalvia > Unionida > Unionidae > Unio > Unio delphinus. The sequence goes on from JAQISU010001235.1 coordinate 41,188,614, forward strand.
TCTTTTTCTCTTCCTTTCCCTTTTTTCTTTCCCACTTTCTTCCTACTACCTTCTTCCCTCTTTCTTTCTTTTTCCTTCTTCCATCCTTCTTTTCCCTTTCCTTTTACTTTTTCTTGTCGGTTTGTTGGTGTTATGTTTCCTTGAGCTATCACTATTTGATCCCGGTGTTCTCATCACACTTATCTTGCCACTTGCCGGTTGACTGGTTTTACTGTACCTACATTGTGCCACTACTTAGTGTAATGTTCTCTTTTTTTCCCCCTTCTCCTTCTTCCCTTTCTCCCGTTTCTTCCTTTTTTCCTCGCATTACAATGTTTATATTATCCCCCCTTTCCCTTCCTTTCCCCTTTTCTATTTTATTTTATATATTTATTTTAGGGTAATGTTAAGTTGTTCTGCTTTTTTGAGCTAGCGGTATTACTATCCGCTCTGGCCCCTTTAACCGATATGGCCTCGTTAATTATTTATCTATTTGATAGTTATAATTTTTTTATTTTTTTTTTGGTCCGTTTATTTAAGGCATTGTTACGTGGGTCTGTTTTTTGAGCTAGCGATGTTATTATCTGCTCTGACCCCTTGATTGATAAATATTAACTCTTTGGCTATGTTTATGTTTATTTACTTATTTGATGGTTTTGATATTTATATTTTGTGTTTTATGTCTATTGATTTTAGGTAATTAAGTATATTTATATAGGTAGCATTTACGTTTTTGTTATACCTTTTATCTAGAATTTGGGGAAATGATGTAACTGAGTCAAGTTTTCTTTGTTGTAGTTGGAAGACGGTACGTTGTCGATGGTATTTGTGACATATGTTGAATACATGTTCCAATGTTTCAGTTTCTGGACAGTGTGGACATTTATCCGGCGTGGGTCCTGTACTTATATGTTTCATAAAGCTGCCATTTAGTAGTGTTTTACCTGTTCTGATTCTGTTGATTATTTTAATATCAATGGCTGCAAGGCTTTTTGGTAAACGTTGGATTCTAGTGACCTCTTTTTGTAGTTGATATAGATGTCTACCCTTTGTGGAGTTTTCCCATTGTTGTTGCCATTTATTATTAATTCTGTCCCTGACTTGACTATATAGTTCCTGAGTGTTGTACTGTACGGGTTCAATTTGGTCTTTCATCAGACTGCTTTTTGCTGCTTTGTCTGCTTTTTCATTTCCAGGCTAATTGATGTGAGATGGCACCCACAAGAAGTGTATGGTTTGGTGTGATTTATCTGCTTCCCTGATGGTCAGCATAGTGTCCTCTAGAAGATTTTGTCTACTTTTGGAATTACCTGTCTCAATACTTTCAAGTACACTAAGTGAGTCTGTTATGATTACGTACTGTTTTTGATTTTGTGTTACTATCCATTTTAGGGCTCGGTTGATGGCCCAGAATTCCGCGGTATATATGGAACAGTCATCCGGTAGTCTTGTCGTAAATGTGATCTGATGTTCTGGGATCACTACCGCTGCAGCCGTTCTATGTAGTTCTTTAGATTTTGAGCCGTCAGTATAGATTTTTACATATCCATCATAGTTGTTGTTGATGAGGCTTTGTACTTGTGTTAATGTGATATTGGGGTTGTCGCGCTTATGTACCAGTTGGAGTGCTGTTAGGTTGATGTTAGGTTGGTTATTTCTCCAAGGTGTGGGGTCCTTGATAAGTAGTTGTTCTGCTTGGAGTTCTATTTGATTGAGTTCTTTGCAGAGTGTGTGTATTTTGTTAGCTGCTGGAGGATGTGGTACCAGTCTTGAGCTAAAGGTGGTTTGACATTTACTTATTATGTTTATGGTGGGATTAATCTCCTTATGTATTGAGATTCTACAGGCGTATCTAAGTATGTGTTCTTCTCTTCTCAGTTGTAATGGTGGTTCACATGCGAGGATTTGTAGTTCTTCCAGGGAAGTGTTCGGTAATGCACCAGTGCAAAGTCTAAGTGCTCTATATTGGATGCTATCTAGTTGTCTAAGTGTTTCCTTGTTGGCTGAGGAATAGATCTGGGAGCCATAGTCTATCTTACTTCGAATAAAAGATTTGTAGATCATTAGCATAGTTTGCTGATCAGCTCCCCATGTAGTACCTTTGATGTTTTTAAGTATGTTTAGATCTTTTTGACATTTTTGAATAGTTTGTTGTATGTGTGATTTCCAATTGATTGTTTCATTTAGTAGCATTCCCAGGAAGTGGGTCTCCTTTTGGAATTGGATGGGCTGATTCTGCATATATAGTTTAGGGTATTTAGATTGTTTATTAGTTGGGGAGAAGAGCATGGCAACTGTTTTTATTTGGGATATTTTGAAACCCCAGTTGTTGGCCCATGTGCCGATGATGTCTAGTCCTTTCTGAATTTGAGTGATGTTATTTTGACTATTCGGGTTTCCTGCTTTCCAGATACTACTGTCATCGGCAAATTGTGACAGATCAACTGGGCAATTTTTGAGATAGTTGGTTAGATTGTTGACCATTAGATTGAATAGGGTTGGGCTAATCACACTTCCTTGGGGGGTTCCATTATCCAGTGTATATGTTTGGGACAAGGCCTCTCTTACTCTAGTTTTAAAGGTTCTTCCCGTAAGGAAGTTTGCTATCCAGCGGTGCATTCTTCCTGTTATGCCAAATTGGTTGAGTTGAGATATGAGGCCATTGGTCCAGACTAGGTCGAAGGCTTTCTCTAGGTCTAGAAATATTGCTATTAGGTGTCTATCTCTTTTCCTTTTGGCATTAAATGCTAATTTGATGTTGGCTTCCAGACGGATTAATTGATCAAGTGTAGATCGTTTATTCCTAAATCCACTTTGGGTTTCAGCCAGTAGTTGATTTTGTTCTAGGTGGTGTTTTAATCTATTGTTAACCATTGTTTCCATTACCTTACAGATTGTATTAGTTAGTGAAATAGGTCTGTAGGAGGTTACATTAGTAGGGTCTTTGCCTGGTTTTGGGATGGCTATGATTATGGCTCGCTTCCATAGTGTGGGGATGCGACCTGTTCTCCATATCAGATTTATTAAGTCTAAGGTAATGCTCTGCATATTGGGTGGTAATTGTTTGTATATTTCATAGCCTAGGTTATCCTCTCCTGGTGATGTACTTTTTTTTTGGCTTGTCTCCATTCTTTCAGATAAAAAGGGTCATTCAGTGGCGCCCTCTAGGGGCATATGGGCATGTTCTAATGTCAGTCACTTTGAGTATATATATCTTAAGCGCGGACGTGAAGGAAAACACCCCTTACACTCACATGTCATATTATATACTATTCACAAATCCTATTATTTACTATCCAAAATCACACCCTATACTAACCACACACACACGGGGAAGCAGCCAAAACAAACCATGCTATATACTATCCAAAATCACACCATATACTAACCACACACATGGGAAGCAGCCAAAAACACACCCTATTATTTACTATCCAAAATCACACCATATACTAACCACACACACACACACACACACACACACACACACACACACACACAGTAAAGAGTCAGTGTTTATAATCACACTACTCCTCTCTCACACCCATTGGCGATTGACATAGTATTTCTTTTCTAGACATTGGGTAGCCCTGAGAAGGACTGTTTTTTTAAACTTCAAAATGCACCTGGTTAATGCTGGCATCTCCCAGGTCTAGCCCCACACACACATCTTCTACTCCAATCATTCTCCCAATTCACTCTTGTGATTGGGAGCGCAAAGGGAGAATGAGTGGCTTCACTATCCCAATCTTCTGTTTGAGGGATAGTGAAAGTCTCTTCATTTCTTCCTCTATTCCGCAACCGTGGATGAGGCTGTGATTGTTGCGGCTGAGACTGTGGTTGTTGCGGTGGGGGCTGTGCCTGTAGTGGACGAACTGGTTCTGGTGAAGGTGTCCTCACCATAGGCTTAACTTGACTAGTTCTCCTCATCATGCGGTGAGGTAAAATTGACATTTTCATTTCCTTCTCCTCTTCTTTCTTTTTCCTCTCCTCCTCTTCTTTAATTCTGGTCTCTTCTTCTTTGGCTTCCATAGCCAGTTCGTCCAGGAGACGCCTAGCATTCTCCAGGTGAAGTTGAAGTTCAATCAATTTTTCCAGTCTATTCATCTTTCGTGTTGATGCGACAACGATGGGTAGCCAGACTGACTGAAATGGATGTTTTCGAGTTGCCACCGCCCTCTAGGGGCATATGGGCAACTTTTATAGCCACCATATCGGTGGCCATTTAAGGTCCCTTGGGGGGGGGGGGTCGCTACTCCCCCCCTCAGGATTACAGTGCTTAAATGCACTATATTTTAAATAGGGCGTTCTCCCGAATTACTAAAAAGTAACTATCGGGAGAAATGAAAGCCCATGGGGTGGGTAGGAATAGTACCTACACACACCCACCCCTAACAACCAATCGGAGCAAACAGTGGTAGCGAGGGAAAATGTTTTCTCATTTCGCTAGTAATTTGGTGAGTCGGACAAGGCAAAGGCGGAAAAGGCCCAGGTCCAGGAGGGCGTCGACACAGCAGCACACACCAGAGCACGCAAACAGCAAGACAGCACAGCAAAGGACGCAGTCCACACCTGAAAAGACAAGGTCATACTAAAAGTCAAATTCAGTCCAGTTGTACTAATGGACAGCTTAACATCCAATAATGTGTTAGCCACCTGTGCAATTACTCAAATATTTGAGTTGAAGAATTATTATTTAAAGTCCTATCATTCTAATAAAACTAGTACATAAGTGTACATATAATAAGTCCCTAACAAATTTTGAAGTTAAAATGTCAAAGTGACATAAATTAGTGTAGTCAATGGTAGATAAAATTGGTTTTAAATTTGTTGGAGGCGGTACCAATAAGGTCTAATTAGCTTTTTAGGGCCACGGAAAGTTGTTCAAAGAGGGGTACTCGTAACCAAATGAGCCCCCTATTATTCAGGCAAAGGTAATGGCAATGAAAATCTTTTCATTGTACAGCGTTCTTCGTAGGCCAGTGGTGACGTCTATATCTGTATGATAGCTGGAATTCTATCACACTTCTGGATATCTGGGGTAGTGTTTCACTGTCATGGCAATAGCATCTTATGTCCTCGTGCAGTCCTGTGGGACAATCTCACTCCCATTCTGCCATCACCAGGTCCGCCATGTTGTTTAAATTTCCATGGCATGTTACAACATGGTTCCAGTAGTGCGATACAGCAGCATACCAACATCTACAGCAGCCATTCCTCTTCAATCCGTAGTTAAATGGAAGTAGCCCTCTATCTTCTTTCCGTTTTGACCCCTGCCGCAAAATGAATTCGGGAGTTACGTGGTCTCTGCTTCTAGAAGTCGAGGTCGCTGCCGCTATGCATACTCCCCTCCATTTCTATTTCAGCCACGAACAAGTCGGGAGTTACGAAATATCCATTTCGGGTTTCTGCATAGTCCACCGATGTACAAATAGATGTTTCTTTCTGTATCAGTGACGGGATAATATCACCGTAACATCCTTTGACTGTGAAAGCCCGGGATTCATGCTTTCGCACTACAACTGTGACGTCACCAGGTCGCCTGCTCCAGATAAGCCGTCCTACTGAGTCCGCTGCCTCTGCCTGAATATGAATGGGTAGCCAGACTGACTGACTGAAATGGATGTTTTATAGTTGCCACCGTCCTCTAGGGGCATATGGGCAACTTTTATAGCCACCATATCGGTGGCCATTTAAGGTCCCTTGGGGAGGGTCGCTACTCCCCCCCTCAGGATTACAGTGCTTAAATTCACTATATTTTAAATAGGGCGTTCTCCCGAATTACTAAAAAGTAACTATCGGGAGAAATGAAAGCCCATGGGGTGGGTAGGAATAGTACCTACACACACCCACCCCTAACAACCAATCGGAAGTAAACGTTGGTAGCGAGGGAAAATGCTTTCTCATTTCGCTAGTAATTTGGTGAGTCGGAAAGGGCAAAGGCGGAAAGGACCCAGGTCCAGGAGGGCGTCGACACAGCAGCACACACCAGAGCACGCAAACAGCAAGACAGCACAGCAAAGGACGCAGTCCACACCTGAAACGACAAGGTCATACTAAAGGTCAAATTCAGTTCAGTTGTACTAATGGACAAATTAACATCCAATAATGTGTTAGCCACCTGTGCAATTATTCAAATATTTAAGTTGAAGAATTATTATTTAGAGTCCTATCATTCAAATAAAACTAGTACATAAGCGTACATATAATAACTCCCTAACAAATTTAGAAAATTAAAAATGTCTAAGCGACATATAATAGTGTAGTCAATGGTAGGTAATTTTAGTCTTGAATTTTGTTGGAGGCGGTACCAATAAGGTCAAATTAGCTTTTTAGGGCCACGGAAAGTTGTTCAAAGAGGGGTACTCGTAACCAAATGAGTCCCCTATTATCCAGGCGAACGAACAAGGCAAAGGCGAAAATTATCACATCTCTGCTATACAGGCATTTCATCAGGTGCAGATATTATTACATCTTCAGTTTGCTGGTATTTTCCGGTGTCCGGTTCTTATACCACAGGCTCCATGATTTTTGAACCATGCCTTGGGAGAGTTCTCGACCTCGTGCTTGGACGCCATCTTGGATTGCCTCGTGGCGGCCGCCGTGTTCCCTTGTTCAGCATACTGGAGAATCTACAGCTTCTGTCCTATGTGACTGAGTTCCAACGGTGGTATTACTACGTCATTATCGACGAGCGCTAATTTAAGCGGTAGCCAGACTGACTGACTGACTTAGGTATTTTATAGCTGCAACCGTCTACTAGAGACATATGTGCAGCTTTTATAGACACCATATCGGTGTCCATTTAGTTCCTTCAGGGAGGGGAAGAGCACTCCCTCCCCTTAGGGTTCAAGTGCTTAATTGCACCATATTTTAGTCATTGATAGGCGTTCCCCTGAATTACTAAAAAGTAACTATCAAGGGAAATGATAGCCTGTAAGGTGGGTAGGAATGGCACTACGCACACCCACCCTACTCTAGATACCAATCAGAGCAAAGCAGCAGCAATGGTAGCGAAGGAAAAAGTTGTCCCGCTTCGCTAGTAATGTACATGTCCGGAAGCGGAAAAGGCGGAAAGGTCCAAGGCAGGGCTCCAAGGTACTGCAACCATCGTTCCACACGCAGAGGCAGCGAACGCACATCCGGACCCAGAAACAAACTAACCCGAGGAGAGCCAAAGTCCCACACCCTTATTTTAATATTTGCAACCCCATAAGACATGTAAAGATGGATATGCTATATTGTTGTGTTGTGTATTATTTTGATGTTCTTACTATATCTCTCTACTATTGCAGCATTGTGTTGCTGGGGTCTGATAGTCCTGGGTTAAGACTACCTTATATATTCTAATGAGGTCATAGTGGGTGTTTGCAATGTATGCGTATGTGTCTATGAGGTTGCAATCCCTGTCGATTGATTTCAATTTAATCCAGTTTTTCTAGTGGAGGCCCTATACCAATTATGTGTAAGCCACCTGTGTAATTGCGTCAAGCTATATGAGTTACGAATTTCCTATCACTTATCGCTATGCCCTAACGTAAGTACTTAGTATACTATATAATCGCCACCATCCTATCGGTAAAAGTTCCTTTGAGGAATTTTTACCCTAATAAAAAAAAAAAAAAAAAAAAAAAAAAAATATCTACACGAATGTGTCAAAGTGACTATGTAAGTTTGTTCTTGGTAGGTTATTTCAGTTTTAAATTTTGATTGGGTGTGGTCTAAAAAAGCCATATTGGAGGTTAGTGTTTGGTCAGCCAAATGGAATTCTCTGTTACCAATCGAGTTTGAGAATTCACTATAGAAAATAAACATTTAACAAGACAAGGACATAGAGATTTTAGAGAGAGAAGGGAAATGAGTCAACACCAGGTTCCCAGAGAGACTGATAGGATTAGACACAGAGGTACACCTGACTGTATACATGTGCGTACACCAATCCAGGCGATTTCTAAACAGAAAAGGCCTGTGTCCCTACTGTTTCACTAGCCTTCCCCTATTCCCAAGAATCACAGAGGAAAGGAAAAGTAACATTACAAGACAAGTACAACGATAACATTTAACAATTATATTAATATCAACTTCAATTAATTATTAGGTAACAAGAACAAAACAAACAAAAACAATAAATAAGAATTGAAAAAAAACGAGAACAGAACAAGAACAATAACAAGAAATAACCAAAATTAGAACTATTATTATAACACAATATTTAAAGAACTAGAATTATAACATAAAAACATTAAATAGCCCTGAGAAGGGCTGTTTGAGAATCCTGAGAAGCTGTAGTCTATCCTTCACGTTTCCGTTGTCATCATAGATAGCGCCATGAATTCCATTGATATTCTTAAAGCTGTCCACATTTTCTAGTTCCAGGTTTTATTGTACATTTTGGAATATCAGGTAGCCAGACTGACTGAAATAGATGTTTTATAGTTGCCACCGTCCTCTAGGGGCATATGGGCAACTTTTATAGCCACCATATCGGTGGCCATTTAAGGCCCTTTGGGGAGGGTCGCTACTCCCCCCCCCCCCCTCAGGATTTACAGTGCTTAAATGCACTATATTTTAAATAGGGCGTTCTCCCGAATTACTAAAAAGTAACTATCGAGAGAAATGAAAGCCCATGGGGTGGGTAGGAATAGTACCTACACACACCCACCCCTAACAACCAATCGGAGCAACCAGTGGTAGCGAGGGAAAATGTTTTCTCATTTCGCTAGTAATTTGGTGAGTCGAACAAGGCAAAGGTGGAAAAGGCCCAGGTCCAGGAGGGCGTCGACACAGCAGCACACACCAGAGCACGCAAACAGCAAGACAGCACAGCAAAGGACACAGTCCACACCTGAAACGAAAAGGTCATACTAAAGGTCAAATTCAGTCCAGTTGTACTAATGGACAGCTTAACATCCAATAATGTGTTAGCCACCTGTGCAATTACTCAAATATTTGATTTGAAGAATTGTTATTTAATTTCCTATCATTCAAATAAAGCTAGTACATAAGCGTACATATAATAAGTCCCTAACAAATTTTGAAATTAAAATGTCATAGTGACATATAGTAGTGTAGTCAATGGTAGGTAATTTTTGGTCTTAAATTTAGTGGAGGCGGCACCAATAAGGTCTAATTAGCTTTTTAGGGCCACGGAAAGTTATTCAAAGAGGGGTACTCGTAAAGCAGCAGAGGGGGCGAATCAGACAACTTTTTTTTGTTTTTATTTTTGATTATACCCCCTCCAAAATAACACTAGACCCTTCTCGCGAAAAAATAAGTCTCTGACCCTTGTCTGAAAACATTCGCGTCGCAACGTCGTTGTCACTCACCCCCTCTGCTGCTAGAACTTTCAGTTCTAGGTTTACGGTGATTTTAACCGAATATTTGATCAAGTCCTTACTACGACGAAAATCTTTTCAGGATTTCACAAATAGACTAATTTGTAAAACCTCCTCTTGTAAATCAATCAGATTATTAGACTGGTCAGTGAGTTTGAAATTAATTCTGGTTAATGAATTATTATGACATCGCATATAGACTGGATTCACCGGAGACTCAATTATTAAAAACCCTGGAGGAGCTGTTGGTGCAAATGAATACAAAATATATCCTTGCTGAGCTTGATTTGATCGTTCTAGATTAATTTGATAGCTTCCTTCGATCACATCACATACTAAATTGAGCGCAATCACCGTTGAAATATTCACGTTAAACGGAGCGATATGCCTGCCACCACCGTCTGGGTCATTATTGTGTTTGAGGATTTTTATTTCCGGTGATGCTGTTTTTTTCCACGTATCATGAATTATTTTGAAACCAACATCGATGGCATCACTGAGAAGTTTTTTTAGTTCTGGTACGTTATATCCTGGTAGTTTGAATGTGGGGATATCTTCAACGCGGATTTTATAGTCTATTGCAAATGTTGTTCTCGATATGGGATTATTATCATCTAATATATCCTGAATAATTTTCAAATTAAATGTTTCCATATCGTCGATAATTTTATTGCATGTTTCTACGACGCTGATAAATTCATCTCGGGTGAGAGAGCCGGATTTAAGGGATATTAACAACAGCGAAAAATCATTATTCATTGCTGTGAAATTGTCAATGATTTTAGGTTTGTCAATAAAATGATATTCCTCTATTTCCTCCTTCCCTTCCTTCTCTCTCCCAGTTAGTTGGTATCCGATACCAAAAAACTCTATAGTAAATCTATGATCTTTATAACTCTTTATTGGATTATCAGGTTTTATTCTGTCGGTGATATAATCAGATTTTTGTGGTTTTGGTAAATCAACGGTTTTTCCCCCGGGTGGGGTTTCAGGCCATCCCAGTACGGTTCTAATAGAACTCTGATAGATATCTACGACGTAACCCTCTGTGCTTATTTCAATGGCAGATGATAGTGTTGGCTCATGAACTGTTATAGCTATTTTTGATTCTTTTCCAGTAATCGATTTTATTCTACGTTGCAATTCGTTATTGCTTTGTTCAATTTGGTATGATCCGGTTGGTATGGAAACAACGTTCCAGTCTGGGGTACCGTCGTCTTTATTCTTATTTGCAAATACCAGGGAATTATTCGGTTGTTGACCACCAAATGATTTTGACCTAATATTTGGCCAACTGTGGTATACTCGTAATTTTGCTAGCGCTATCTCCTTCACTGGGACTGGAGAGGGGAAATTCACACTGAATTCTGGATTCGTTGATGTTATTGAGATCATGCTGGTTTGTACTGGGTTTGTGTTCTCCACTATTTGTTGAAGTAATTCCATCTGTGTTGTCATTGTTATTATACTCATGTTGTATTTCTAATTTTGACATCGCAGAATCATATATATCTACCATCGCTGAAAACTCACTCTCTGATATAATTGTATCATCGAGCGATGACGATATCAATGAGGATAATTGCGAGTATGCAGTAGACACAACATGAAATTGAATTATGTAGTCTTGTAGTTTCCGTTGGCTGCATGAGGATATTTTTTTTGTGATTATTGAAATTATTCCAGCGATTGTTGTTGCCGCAGAAATGCAAATTGGAACAGCTATCGGGGCCATCATTGTCACTGAAGACAGTATAATACCAGCTCCGGTGATTACACCACTCACAGCGTACACAGTAACATCAATTGCGGTAATTCTCCTGCGATATTTTTTAATTTTCAATTCATACTCCTCAGACAAGGTTTTGAGTTTAGTTTGATATTCTCTGACCTGATCATAGCGATATTGCGATGATGAAATCATTTTTTATTTTAAATGTTCATCATTGAATTGCAGAATTATTTATGGCCAGGTACTTCTGCTACATATTCTATCACCCACGGCATCGTTAATCTAACTGATCTACCTCTAACCACATTTATTTTAAAAAGTACTTCAACTGGATTAGATTTAAACATTACCGTGTTAACACCTGTTCCTAAAATGTTATCGGTTAAATCGACACATGTTATATTAAAATGTTCGTTAGCTATGATTGTAAATCGATAAATTCCCTCAATGTAATTCAAACCACCAAATATGTAACTGAGCGATGGTCCGTCTTTAACCCAATCGAAGATACCACTGGCTATCGTGTTTACAACATTTTTAACTTCATCGTTGTGATTCGGGATTTTTACTTTGCGGGCATCTCGAAGTTCTACAAACGATTGTTCGATAGTTTTTAATGTGTATATCATTTCAGGGAGGGTAATTAGTTTTAAATTTTCATCGCTGAAAAATCTTAAATTAAGCAGGTACAAATCATTATTGCGGTCATTGATGACTTTTTGATCATCTATAAACGTTTTAATTTCAGCGATAGATGGTGTAACTACAATTGGGGATCCAAAGAACTTATGAATGACATTTCTACGGAAACTATTGTAGTTTCTTAAATGATCTTCAAATTCTTTATCGTGGTTTGTAAATCGATCTGTAATTGTAGACATAAGTATACCCGGTTTGAGTTTACCCTGATCGGAAAATAACGCGATAGTATTCTCGATTGCGTTTCGTTGTTTAACTAAAATATCATCCAATGACACATCACTGCTTTTCAATTTACCCTGTTTGTCTTGAAATACAACTATTTCGTTCGGGTCAACATTTACTAAATTTAACGTCTCAGCGATTTCATCTTTGATTAGTTTTTTTACATCACCGGTTGCTGTGTCATCGGGTTTGGGTTTCAGAGGTCTCCCCCAAATATCAATCATGATATTTTATATATCTCTCTCTAAAAAGCGATTACTAGTGTAGTCATTTACGACAATATGAGGTGGTTTTCTAGATGCTGAAATAGCATCAAGGACATTTAATACTTCACTGCCGCATATTGGTGGGTCATTGATTTGTTGTGTTGGTAGCGTAGAATACCAAGTCTTCATTGGAAGGGTTTTTATATAACGCATAAACTCTTTTGGTGGGGCTAATCCATATGAATCAAAATAGACAATCCCACGTGGATCAATAGCGTATGCAACCCAGTGAGTTCCAGGTCCGGTGCTGTTATCGAGATTAATAATACCTGTTTCAGTTTTGTTTGGTTGATGTGGTAATTGATCTTTCATAAAAACACCTCTGAAATTTTTAATCACTAGTTTTTTAGCAGCATCCATTAAATCAAAATTGGACATTGGAACCATAGATTTCTGAATTAATAAACCGTTCCTGGTAGTCTCAGGCCTGATCCTTGAACGGATCTTCCGCTGTACCATGAATACGGGGTTCCTGGTAGTCTTAGACCCTTTCCGCTGTACCATGAATACGGGGTTCCTGGTAGTCTTAGACCCTTTCCGCTGTACCATGAATACGGGGTTCCTGGTAGTCTTAGACCCTTTCCCTTTTTTTTATACCCTTGACCTTTCTTCGGTTCATTTGATTCAGCAATGCTCTGTACCGCTTTTGTTCCCAAGCCTCCAACTACCCCCAATGCGGCCGCTTTTGCTACTGCAGCAAACAACGGAAATATACCACCTGTTTATATCATATTTTTGATAGCAGCCGCAGAGAGTGTGATCTGAACTCCTTTTTTATCCTTGAAAGCATCTTTGAAATGTTTCACTTGACGAGTTGTCAGCGATAATTTATTTGCACCACCAGTCATTTGATTAGGTTTCAACGTGATTGTGGTTCCACATTTTTTAGCCGATTCTGATTGCAATTTTTTTAACTGACCAGGTGTCAATGACACATTGATATTACTATATGACATTATACAAATACAGATTGATTCTAAATCGTAAAACGATTCAATGGAAATATCCTTCGGATTTTCAATTACATATTTTCCACTGGTGCATCTACCACTCTCATTCTTCCACCAACACCTTCAAGTAGCATTGATTTATCACTGATTTATCACTGAGAATGACAGCAACCGCTCTATAATTAGCAACAGCACCAGGACGGGTTACACGGGCTCTGAAGTGTATATCAACGACAGATTGTCTTGTTAAATCAAGATGTTCCAGCGAAAAGTAATAAATCGGATAGAGGCTTTTGAAATCCCATTGTGATATTTGCAAACCGGTATCCACATTTTGATCACGTGCCATAAATGACAACAGGTTATGATAGACACGTGCAATATGATTTTGACCGTAATCAAGTTGCACATCTTCAGATGGTTCCTGTTGTCCGTTTATTCTCAGCGAGACTTCATTAACACCTAACTGATCAAATATCATATGACTTCGTTGTTGATTACCAACTCGCGCAGCATTCTGTAATGCAATAAATATATGACGTGGAGCTGAAACCCCTTGTTTTGATGCCAGGTGCCATGTGAATGTACCATCAACATTGTCTTGTTTAGTATCCGTAGTCACTGATAACCAACTCGATAACGACTTTCCTCCTTGGTCCATAAATGATAACAATTTTCCTTCTGCTGTGATTGATGGAGTTAACACTGGCATCCACAATGATAGTTTTGTTAAAACGACTTTACCATCAGGAACAGCAGCATCACGCCATATTGCATCATTATCAGTACCCTTTCGTACAAGCGCTACTGTGTGTTTAGCTCCATAAATAACTTTTCGGACGTTTCTACAGAATCCGAATATATGATGCAGTGGAATTGCACATGAAAATTGTCGACGCTGTCCTTGTAATGTTGCTACACGTGTTGCAAATCCTAGATTGTAATTAGTAATAGTATTTATGACATCAAATTCAGCAGGTGGTCTTACATATCCGGCTGGTGCTGGATCAAGTGCTGTATCTCGTGTTGCCTTGACTCTAGAATACTGGTTGTGTTCAGGGTGATCAGTAATATCCTTTGCAAACATCATAGATGGACCCGCTGATCTTGAATAATCATCAGAATATCTTGCTAACCCTATGATTGTTGTAGCCACATCAACTTCACGGTCAATGGATTCAATTTCTTTTCCATCAATGAGATATCTAGCGCTTTCAAATAACGCCATGATACCGTTATTAACAAAACCAACTCGGGTAGTTGGGCTAATGTCATATGGAGGATCATTATGAGCAGCATCATTTGTTACAAGTTCTCCTTCTACTTCAATAAACGCTTCACAAGGCAAAAAGTATTTACTGGTATCATGAACTTGAAGTTCAATTCGTGATCGGAGATCTGGTTGTACTGCGTGATAAGAATAAAATTGAAAATCGCGTACAGAATCATCTTTACGCACTGGGGCATCCATATCAAATGCTGGATCAGATGACCTTTTGAACATTTTATTCTATTTATCAGAGTCTAAATCAGATTTTCCATTTCATCGTGAAAAACGCTAGCGTTTTCGTCGTGGTTTTTTAAAGCCACTTCCTGCTATCATGTTTGCTGTCATGTTATTTTTGGTCCTCTTGATTTACCATCGACGCTAGTTTTTCATCTACTGCGTTATTTATTATTTTACTGACACTCGCAGGCATCTCTGCTGTAGATGGCAATGGTACCTGTTTCTCTTTTCGTCTCACTAATGATGTTATTTTATCCTTCGCAGTTGAAAACGCTTTCCCGGCAAGATCTCCAACAGTACTAATACCCTTATCACGAATAACATCAATGGCTTTCATTCCTAGTTTTTTAGCTAACGGCATCACTTTTGGGGCCGTTCTTGAAAAGAATCCTAAAATGGTCTTGCCGAGGCCATCTCCGTAGTATGCTCTATAAACTGGAAACCGTGAATTAACTACATAGACGAGGGTTGGTTTATCATGATTGTAGTGTATAATCATTATTATAAAACCAATAGTGTTTTCAATTGTTATTTAATCGCTATGATACCCATTTGCTAACTCGTCAATGAAATCTCGATATGTTTTGATATCCATGATACCGCCGGCAAATAACCGTTTACAGATATCAGCTGCTTCATTAATTATTTCTGGAGAGTTATTTCCAGCTCGTTTTCCTCCGATGAGAACATCTAATCGTGATATATCATTGATAACACTATCAGGACAAGTGTTTCCAATCCTTGGATTTCCTAATCCACTTCCGCTATAACCAGTTGCTTCATCTAGTTTGTCTGTATCCGTGGTTTGTAAATAATCAAGAGTATCATCATCATCATCATCAGGTGGTAGTTGTTGTTTTTTAGGTGAAAAAGATATTTTCTTTGCAGGTTGCTGTCGCTTTCTTTGCAATCTTGGCGGTTTTTGTTGTTGTTTAAACTCTTCGTATTGATTATACACGTGATCCACCATCCTGATATATTCAATGTATGATGCACTATCTGTCTTTTTTTGACTTTTTCCAGTTTTGATTTTATAGAATATATCAGCCCAGTGAGTGAAATTCTTAACAAACTTATGATGTTCTGGTTTCAACATTTTTTTTCTGTCTTCATAGGACGCAACAACAAGCGTAGGAATTTCTGTTGGATCAGTCTCATCAATTGCTGCTAACCCTTCTTCGTTAAATCTCATGCGTAAATCATCTACTGTTCTCTTTGATTCTATTTGTTTTGTTTGTTCAGTTTTCGCTGCTATTTTTTCAAGTTCACCAATAACAGATTTCCCCGTCTCGGGACTATCTCCCAGTAAAGCACGCTCTACTCCTTTCGTTGCTGTGGTTACTGGTTTAAACAACTCTTCAGACCCCAGAGCAAAATCAGTTTGTAAACTCTGTCGTTGTTGCAGTTTATTTCTTACAGAGTCGCGAATTGGTATAAATTTCTTAATTGCATCTAGTCGCTCACGAGCCAATCGGGTCGTTAATGCTTCATTGACCATTATTTGAAATCAGAAACCATTTTTCAATTGTAAAACAATTTTTCCCATCGATGATTCCATCCTTAACGGTCCAATTTTTTATTGCTGTGAAATATTTTTATTTTCGCAGTGTGAAATATTTTCACTGATTCAATCAAAAAATGACAAAAAAAAAATGAAAATCTCAAGGAGATTTTACTGTCTGACAAAATCTTTTGAGGGCCGGTCAATCAAAATAGTTCATTTTCTTGAATTAACGCTCGTAAGTTTCTAATTTTAGAATTAACTTCCTTTTTCAATTCATATTCGTTACCCAATTCTTTTCGTATTCCTTCCACGATAGTATATAACGGAACAAACACATCTACTTCACTGGAAAATGCAAGAGAGTCTCGAATAGAATTTTGAATTTTTTTGATGAGTGCATATTTCTTTGGCAACATATACTTGTTAGTGCTAACTCCGTATTCTATATCCTGAAAATCCGACTTGATTTGATCAGGATTTAACCCATCTGACAATTTAATATTCTGATTTTTCAATTTTGCAATTTCAACTATGATGCTATTCATAATTTCAGAATTCATATATGATAATACATATTTCTAATTCATTTTTCAAAAATAAATGAGCCGTTAATATTTTAAAAATTCAGTCTGTATATATAAATATATTTTTTAAAAATTCAGTCTGTATATATAAATATATTTTTTAAAATTAATTCTGTATATATAACTATCTTTTTTAAAAATTAATTCTGTATATATAAATATATTTTTTAAAAATTCAGTCTGTATATATAAATATATTTTTTAAAAATTCAGTCTGTATATATAACTATCTTTTTTAAAAATTCAGTCTGTATATATAAATATATTTTTTAAAATTCAGTCTGTATATATAAATATATTTTTTAAAAATTCAGTCTGTATATATAAATATAAATGCAGACAAAAATAAATATCAACCATGATGAGCGATTATCAGTCATTTGGCCCCCTTGATATAGGCCGTTGTGGTTCTATTTGCATTGATTGGGTCCCTTATTAGGCCTTTGTGTCTTTCATAGTGTCCCTTTGTTAGAGCATTTTTCTGTTTCTGTTTTATATCAGAATGTTTTTGCTCTTTGAGATATGACCCTATGACCGTTTCTATTAGCCTATAATTCATTCTGGGGTTACCCAATGTGCATCCACGTTTTGGCCGGTAATTCATTTTTGAACACCATACGGGGTAACCCAAATGTGATGGAGAGCTAATTACATCCATGGATGGTATTTATTTTAGGTCGTTTATATTTACATTCACCGGAAACATATTCCCCTAAGAGTGAATCTAACTCGTCAAATAACGGGTTATAATCACAAGAGGGTATGTTTACGTGAAATGACCTAGAGGTTACATATATACGACAACACATCTTTGGAACTCCTTGGTTGCCTTCACATCCAAGTAAGCCAAGGGAAACCCGAAACATACATCTCCGAAAGGGGAGGCCTAACGTGGCAAACGCCATCTTAGACCGCCCAGAAGATATGCTTGGGGTGACGTCACAACATATACTTAATTAAGGACAGCACAAATACCGTATATATTTCCACTGAGTGTTGTGGCAAATTGTAGGTATACATATACTTAATTAACTTAATTAAGGACGGATTATAATTCAATGATGATGTAATGTAGGGCATTTATGTGTTTACATTCACATAACATGCAACCCATGAAATCAAATTCATGGTTGCGTAAGTTGTCAAAAACCGACAACCCACCGCTACCGTAAATTTGATAGCATGGGTTTTGCATGTTATGTGAATGTAAACACAGAGGGGGCGCCTTCCTCCCCTCAATTAAATAGAAAAAAAAATCATCCAACCGTTTCACCATCAGACAATTGTCTGCTATGGGGCGCGAACATGTGAAGAATAATTGTCTGGGTTTACAAGCCAAACACTATACCGTTAGACCACTGTTCACGTCTATAAAGAATAACGTTTTTTAACGTATATATGTTGTAACTATTCATATGGTATATAAAGGGAATTAATACATCAATCCGCAAGTATGCTATTTTATTTTCTTGAATTACTTAATAATGGTGTTTCACAGTATTTAAATGAGACAGAATATTTGACTTAAACACTAGAACAAAGAATATAATTGTTTGAAAACATGTCTTTTCTTACAAAACAATGCCCAGCGCTGAATCACAATACCCATTAAACAAGTTAACACAATCTAAGGGAGAAAGTATACACGTGTGTTATCCTGTAACGCCTGCATCTCCGGATCACATCCTATGTTATGAAATACGCATTAATCGCACGTGACACAGAATATTTGACTTAAACACTAAAAAAAAAGAAAATATTTCTTTACCTATAAAACAATACTCAGAAGCTAAATCACAATGATAACTCTCTTGGTTATATCATTTAAGAGTTGTCTCCCTTGGTGTTATAGACGTACGCGTGTACTGTATTTTGACACGCGAAAATCGAATTTTCTGATAATACCATTACGGAATGCTTCATAATTAACAAGCACGGATGAGGTCTGAATTCTTGGTTCATTTGTATAATAACACTATTTTTCTAATTCATTGTTTGGTTTAATTATAAGTCTCTGTATATAATCTTGAGCAGTCTTTATTATTTTGTCATCGTTGGGGTCAATGACAGTATTTTTTATTCTTTTATCATAATAGCGTTTTAGTTCCCTGTATCGTTTTCCTCCACACATAACGCATAATTGCGACTTCCCCCTGACCCCAACCCCACATCGAATACAGGGTAACGGACCAAGGCTTCCACGACGAAAGCTTTGCATATGATACCAACAGAATTCATTTCTGCATGATTTGTTACACGGTGTCACTGATCCAATCATAAGCCATTTGCAATGATTCATTATACTTAAATCTTTCATTTAAATGCTTGTTTTAATTATAGTATGGAGGAGTTCGAGAGATTATCGAAAATTAAGCCTTGGAAAAGTGTTCAATTCAATCTTGATAGAGTTTCTGATACACCAAAGAATAAAATTCTTGATAGAACCTTGATTAGTAAAATCAGAGATTGTTTTAATGAATTCAAGCGTGATGGGGCAGCTCATTGTTGGTCAACATTTCGAATTGATGGTGTTGTTGACGCTACCATGAATGATGAAAAAGCAGCAGTGATAATCTCACGTCTTGGGGAAGAAAGAAATTTTTTTCGAATAAAATTCCTTATCCGTGATAATGGAAAATGGATCATTAGGGACAAATACGAGCCTATTCTTAAAGACAAAAAAACTGTCACTGTGACTCAGGATTCAAAACCAGGAATTTTGACTGGAATTGATAAACCCTACTACGAAAGATCTTATCCTGTCACAGCAGTTGTTTACGGGATCTATCCGCTCAATGAAAAACCTGATATTTCAAAACTAGCACCCATGAAATATTCGACAGGGCTCAATTGTGTAGCAGCACGAATAATGGAACACTTCACAAATGCGTCCCGGGGAAATAAACTAACTGATCTAAGACGAAAAAAAATAACCGAATGGGAACTGACAGTGAAACAGCATGGGGCAACAATTCAAGATATAGCCAAATTAGAAGCATCATTGAGATTTCCAATATCGGTAAGGACAATCACCGGAGAAGTATTATACGAATCGAAATATAAATCACAGGGAGCTCCCATTGAAATTATTGATCATAACGCACACGCGTGGTCATCTGCAGTAACAATATTCCCACGGGATAGAACCGTAAAATATCTGTTTGGAACCGAAGAGTTTTTTTCAGAGCAGAAATTATTTGATGCTATTTACCATTTGAGTAAAAACGATTCTGTGTCAGTGTGGCTATTTCATAGTACTTTAGACGAAGAATGTAGATTTGATCAGTTTGTAAGGCCTAACGGAGAATTGTACCGTACTGAAGAACTGCATAATCAAATGAAACAACTAGCTAGTGAATTTTCTCCCCAGAGTTCTGGGGGGGAAGACAACGATCAATTATTAGCAAACTGTTTTACACTTCCATCAGTTGTAGCACATTTTGCTAGGAAGAAAAACGCGTGGAAACCAACCCGAAGTGAGTTCTTATCAGATGTCAAATTGTCCTGTCTTGAATACAGCCATGGAGGATTATGGAACACAAAATACACCGCTGATACCGTTATTTCAGTTGATATGATTGCATGTTATCCAGGAAGTTTTCTTGGGTATGGAGAGTGTGAGAAATATTTCAAACGATTTGGACACCCTACACACGAAATGACCCGTGTTGCTATTAATGGACCACTGCCACATTTCGATTTAACCGGATTCGCTTGTGTAGTATCATTTGAAATGGCTGAAGGACTTCATCCGTGTAGTTATCTTTGGATTGGTAAACACATGTCTGAAAAACACTGGATGACAATAGTGTTATTACGGTATATGCTTGATTGTAAGATGTTAAAATCATTAATTGTCAGTGAAGCAATTATATCCTATCGAGCACAGAAATCAGTCTGGTTACCACAACCTGATCTAGAAAAAATAATTAGCGAAGAGCGAAAACTGTTTCCTGATTTTAATGAACAACAAATCATGGATTGGTCCAGACAGTTATTTGAAATCAGAAACAATGAAGCAAAAGATCTTGGACGAAGAATAATCGGTAAATTTACCCAAGGTGGCAAAGATGATAATACGAGATATTCTTCACGATTGATTATAGACAATGCTGAATACGATTTTGTAATCAAAGATTTAACGAATAGGGGCTTATATGTCAATCGTAAGGACGCATTTATGTCCGATGGAACCAAATTGGGTACAATTGTTACTTACACTGATGGATACCATCCGCAGTACACATATTTGAGAGCTTCTATGCTTGGTTATGCTTCTATCAATCTGTTTTCAATGATCAATAGATTTCCTACCACCGCAGTTAGAGTTGCTACTGACTCATTTTACATAAATAGCAAAATGGCTGATTTTAAGGCTACTGGCAACGAGAATTGGGGGTCATGGAGAATTAAGAAGGAAATGCTTCATGATTATATTCCATCAGCAGATGTTACCATTGAAAATAATTACTTAGAAAGCAATCAGTGTTCAGAATTTTCTAGTGCACCACCGATTTCTGATCCAATCTGTAGATATAAAACAGTTTATTTAAACGGCTGTGGTGGGTCAGGAAAAACAACCCGGGTAATTGAGTTATTCCGTCGTGGAAACGCTAGCGTTTCTAACATGATTGTGCTAACACCGACTCACAGACTCGCCAGAGAGATGAAACAACGAGGGGTAAATGCCTGCACTTATCATAGTTTCTTTAGATGGAAGGGAGATAAATGGACTCCTGAGCGCATGGGAGAGAAATTTATTCCTGAAATTATCATTTGGGATGAAATAGACACAGTGTCCGAAGATGTCTTAAAAATATTTCTTGAGTGGTTGTTATTGAAGAATACAAAAGTCGTCATGTGCGGGGATCACGGCCAACCTCCACCATTTGTCGGTGCATCTCCCCATGAATGGCTAAAGGGTTTTGTAGACTATTATGAAGAAATTGATACTGATCATAGATCACTTGATAATGAATTAAAAGAGTTTAAGAAATTAATTAGATTACAACCGGATAGAATCCAGTGTGAAATAGCCCGTGAAATAATTTCGGAAACTCCCATGAATGAGTTTTGGGAAGCGTGGAGACCAAATGATTTAATCATTGCAAGTAGAAAAATAGTCAGGGACACACTTCAGATGAAGTTATTTGAATTGCATAAACAAAAATTTGCAACACTTCCAGTACCGTTATGTTATAGGCCATCGGATACACGAAAACAGAACATCGAAGTTGATATTCCAGGACCAAAATCCGAAGGATTTCAAAGACAGATTCTCGTATTAAATGATATTGTGCTGGTTGATATCAATGTCGTTGAAGATGCATTGCGTGCTAATAAATCCCCATGGACGCTAGGTTATGCAGCAACAATACACTCTTCACAGGGATTGACTATATCGGATACAATTGTTTGGATGGTAGATAATCGCATAGAATGGTCGAATTTAGTCTATCTCGCAGTGTCTAGAGTACGAAAAATAAATCAACTTCGAAGAATTGTCCTGACAGAGTCAGGCGATGATGAAATCATTGGTGGCGATGATGAAATCATTGGTGATGATAATGATATTATTGATAAAAAACTCTCCGGTTACAAACAACAAGACAAAAAAAAACAACGAGAATTTGATATTGATGCTGAATTAATAATCACTTTGAAGCAACAACAAAATAATCACTGCGCAAGTTGCAATTGTATAATGCGTTGGCAGTATTCGGATAAGGATCCTCGCCAATTCACCGTTGACAGAAAAAATAACAATCTCGGTCATGTCAGAAATAATGTGATGTTGACTTGTCTTGAGTGCAATAGACGCAAGGGTGCTAGTTAAGCCCATGCGGTGGTAATTGAGTATCCTCAGGTATCACTTGTAATTGTTGTCTAGTAAAACCCCGTTGAGGGGCAGTTGAATCCAGTTTATAGATTGGAAGTCTACCCGTAGATCGTGTTATACTAGATATCTTATGTGCAGTAACACTCCAAATAGGATCAGTAGCCCTTTTTGTGCCACCCTCAAGCTCTCCTGGTTCGTATAAGTACCTCACAATGACATTACTACCAAGAATTGGTTGGGAAACGCTAAAATCTTTTTGAATTTCCATTTCAGGTATTGACTTCTTTTTAATCGCATTGATAGGTTTCATGTTGATGGTTCTAGTAATCTCGTTATTCAGTGCAGTAATCACAGCTGGTAACCTTTTAACCCATTCACGGGATCTTTTTTCTTGGATGAATTCTTTTGCGTATTGATATCCAAATAACCGCTCAGCAAGGGTTTTATTAAATCGTTCTACAATGGCCTGATCACGATGCAGTGCAGTATGCCCTCGTCTGATAGCGACATTGTGATATTTCATTGTAGATAACACTGCACCCTGAAATTCCTTGCCAGGATCAACTTGTAATAGATTTGGCCAGTGCAGAGGACTCCTTCGATAAATCCTTTCAAATGCAGAAGCCACTTCAGTGGCTGATTTTGTTTTTAACGGTTCTGCTTCTTTGTATCGACTTGCAATATCAACTACGGTTAATGCGTATTTGTAACCACGATCATGTGGCAGAAATAATAGATCAGCCTGATGAACTTCATTGGGTCCGGTCACATCAAAATGCGAGAAATTGATTTGTTTAGGCGGTGGTAGATAAATTTGCCATAGTGCCTGTTTGGATAACCAATGAGCCGCAGTTGTTTTTTTCACTTTCGCAGCGCTAGCGAGTTTATGGATTGCTGATTTACCCCTCCAGTATCCTCTTGGGGAATAATAAATAGATTCCATGTTGTTATTAATTACCAGCCCCTAACATCAATTTACTTTTCATAGCCGATTTTATCAAAAAGGAAGCCAATTTTTCTTTGAAAGATTTATCAGAAATAGCATTTAACGCATGAATTAATTTCACATCTGCTAGATGCCTGTGCTGCAGATTACTGCTTTTATAAGATACATCATGAAGGTGACAGGCCTTATCAATAGCGTTTATTGGTTCCTCACCGGGTCGGGGCTGATTTTGATCATTGAGTCTGATATCAAGTCTTGTTCCCGGTCCACAGTAGCTATATCCTGGAAGGTGCTTTTCTCCGGGGTATTTTGCCCATGGAGTTCCAGGGAGTTTTGCTAATTTGGCTGCGATATCACCTCCTCGTTTTTTTTTAAAGGTTCCTTGAGTTCCTTGGGTTTAGAAACAAATCTAAATTTCTTTGTACTACATTGTACGCATTTACCAGAAAGCGCTGATCGGTTATTTTTAGTTGTAATCGTCGTCAAGTCATCTGTGCCAGTACGTTTTTTACACTTCACACAATATAGATCCATAATTTATATATAACGGCATGAATATAATTGATTATTCAGCTACCCGACGACGGGAACCTATTAAACATCATGAAATGTTGCCGACTTCAATTAGAATGATTATAATCGGACCATCTGGAAGCGGAAAGACACAACTGCTACTTAATTTGATAACGAGATGGATGAAATGGAACAAATTGTATTTAATAGCCCCGAGTGTAGACGATCAGCGATGCTATGAAGTGCTAAAGGATTTTAACGAGAAAGCAAAAGAATTTCAAATCGATGAAGATTTTATTGAGTTTATTACTGATATAGAGGAAGCCCCTTCCGTGGAAGACATCGATGGAAGTATTAACAATTTAGTGGTATACGATGATATCATGTTAGATAATCAAAAAAATCCTGCTAGAATATTTTCCCGAGGCAGGCATAAAAACACTGATGTGATCTATGTCACTCAACGGTACACACAAATACCAAAAGTGATCAGAGATAATTGCAATGTGTTGTGTGTATTTAACGGCGTTGATACTCATACGCTACGAAATATTCATCAGACCTGGTGCAGCGGTGATATGAATCATAATCAATTTAGAAATTTCTTTAGTCACGCTCAGTCAAAACCACACGGATTTGTGACAATAAATTTAGCAGACCCTAGGACACGATATCGTATAGGACTTGATAAAATATTCGGTTAACCCAGAACTGAAAGTTCTAGCAGCAGAGGGGGTGAGTGACAACGACGTTGCGACGCGAATGTTTTCAGACAAGGGTCAGAGACTTATTTTTTCGCGAGAAGGGTCTAGTGTTATTTTGGAGGGGGTATAATCAAAAATAAAAACAAAAAAAAAGTTGTCTGATTCGCCCCCTCTGCTGCTCGTAACCAAATGAGTCCCCTTTTATTCAGGCAAAGACAATGAAAATCTTTTCATTATGCGACTGCATTCCTTGTAGTACTGGTGGTGGTCACTGTATCCGCATGGAAGCTGAAATTGTATCACACTTCTGAGTATCAAGGGTAGAGTTTCGCTGACTTGACGATATCATCCTATGTCCTCGTGCAGTCCTGTGGGACAATCTCACTCCTATTCTGATATCGCCAGTCAGCGCGCCCAAGGTCCGCCATATTGTTTAAATATCCATGGCAGGTTACAATATGGTCTCAAAAGTATGATAAAGCAGCAGTCAAACAGCTACAGCATCCAGTATTCTTCTCCTTGTATTTTGATGAAAACGGCCACTATTCTCCCCTCGCTAAATCCTCTGCCACAAATCAAGTTCGGGACTTATGTTGATTCTGCGTTGAGAAAGTCGAGGTCGCTGCTACACAGTCTTCTCGCTGTTTCCATTTCAGCCACGAAACAAGTCGGGAGTTACGAAATTTCTTCTTTGAGTTCGCTGTGTAATTCGCCGCTATACTAGTAGATGTTACATTCCATTGCTGTGACGGGATAACATAACAGCGTACATCCTTAACTGTTAAGCCCGGGATTAATGCTTTCGCAATAGCACTGTGACGTCACCAGGTCGCCAGCTCTGGAAAAGCCGTCCTACTCGGTCCGCAGTCTTCGCCTGAATGAATGAATGAAATGGAGTAGCCAGACTGACTGACCTGGATGTTTTATAGCTGCAACCGTCTACTAGAGACATATGTGCAGCTTTTATAGACACCATATCGGTGTCCATTTAGTTTCTTCAGAGAGGGGAAGTATGCACTCCCTCCCCTTAGGGAAGTAGCCAGACTGTTCTTAGCTGGAATTTTTATAGCTATAACCGTTCACTAGGAACATATGTACAGCTTTTATAGCTACCATGTCGGTAGCCATTTAGTTACCCTTAAAGTGCCCAACTGCACTATCAATTCATTAGGCGTTCCCCTGAATTACTAAAAAGTAACTATCAAGGGAAATGGAGGCCTATGGGGTGGGTAGGAATAGAGCATACACACACCCACCCCCATTCGACATCATCCGACCAGAGCTGACAGCAACGGCAAAGGAGGAAAGGGCCCAGGTCCAGGAGCGCAGCGACACAGCAACACACACAAGAGCACACAAGAGAGAGACAGCAAGGCCACAGCCGCAGTCCACACCTGAAACAAAAGGGTCGCACTTATTTCAAATTCAGTCCAGTTATACTAAGGACAGCTTGATATCCAATAATGTGTTAGCCACCTGTGCAATTTATCAAATATTAGAGTTGAAGAATTGATATTTAATATCCTATATTTCCAAAATTTCAAGTACATAAGCGTACATAACATAAGTCCCTAACAAATTTTGAATATTAAAAATGTCTTAGCGACATATATCAAAATAAGTCACTAAATGTTCTAAAGAATATCCAAGACTGCGATGATGCAGATAATAGATACAATATTGTCCACACACCATAGAATCTGTGCTTTGTAATTTCACATTATTGAATCGTGTCGTCTGGGCATTTCTTCTCATAAAGTCAATGATATCATCTTCGAAAAGGGGTAATCCATACGAATCAAAATACTCCGCACAACCCTCTTGAGGAAAGTAGACAGCTACCCAGTGAGTTCCTGGAAGATGACTGTCATCTGTGTTGATGACATAAGCTTGATTCTCTTGAGGTTTGCGATGAGGTAGTTCATCTTTAGCACACACGACAGGATTCCAAGAAGCAGTGTACGAACTACGGTTCAAAAGATAATAAAGTTCCCAGGTATCCATTTTTTGCTGTGTAGCCTTGTTTTTTTCTCCTTTCTTCACAGGTGATGATAAGTCATCAATTCAATCCAGACTTTTTGTTTGAAACGGTCTGACAAGTAACTGATGGTTTGCTTCGTCTACTTACTTTTGGCCAAGAGAGCTTCGATGCGATCGATTTCTCGAGCAAACAATGGAGGAGAGGAATGATCACGTAAGCCTTTATACCACTGAAGTAACACGTCTTCTTCGGAGATGAGACTCCAAGCTTCGTTCAGATAATCATCCAATTTTTCTTCTTGACTCATCATCATACATTTATCGTGTTGAATTTGACTGGGATGATCGATTTGACATCCATAACAATCTTTTTTAATCATGTCCCTCATTTTATCTTCCAAGTGTTGTGCAAAACAAGCCACTAACTGTTGTTCCTGTTCTGGCCATCTGGATTGCATGATCACTACCTCTTCTTTTTGGTCTTGGGGATCTGCTTTTTCTGTAACCTCCCATTCCATGGATTCTCCACTATTCAAAGAAGGACAAGGGTCTTCCATATTGTCTAATAGTCTAGAATGACTTCTCTCAAACTGTTGATTTCTATGGTATTATCGAATTCAGCATACAGAATGATATTCACCGTTTCGGGAAGAGGTGCTGCAAACTGAAGTTCCACACGCAGTTGCCCAGATTTTATAGGGTGGAAATGTCCCTCGTCGCTGCCTTGGTCTGGAGTGAAATCAAAAGCTCACAACGTGTAACCTCTTGCATAGTCGTCGTAGGAAATACCGTGACTGGTGTTGGTTCCTAACTGTCCTGTGGCTTCGTACAGTGACAAGTACGACCTCAAGTAATTCTTCTGTTCGCCAAAGTCGGGTTCGAAGGGTCTGGTACACAAAGTTTTGCCATCGCGACTGACTTCAATTTTGGATACTCTGCAGTGCTTAAACTGGAAAGGATTTTCATCGTGGGCACCATTGAGGGCTGCATTGCTGACGATACCAATGAATAAACGTTTGGGTAACTGTCCTTGGAACAGATGATCTTCGATCTTAGATCGGAGTCCAGCGGCAATGGTGAAAGTTTTGACTTCCACGCGTCGTATCGGATACTTGGCTGTCGTTCTGCTCAAAGTGTGACTGATATCATTTCCCACTTTAGGTAACACTTCCACGCGACGTATGTATAACCTGGCTTCTTGGATAATGGTTTGGTATTCGTTGGCATGAGCCATCAAATGGAAAGCAGTACTACTACGATTCAGTCTCAAGCGAATATCTACTCCATTCAGCAAATACTTCTCTTGAAACCACATGTCCAAATGCAAACGATCGAACAGTTCTAAACTACGTCCTTGCAAAATTTTCTTTCGACGGTCGTTAAAACCCACATTGTGAGGATCTGCAGGATTGTCACCCTCAGCTGCTACGGGCAAGGCTGTGTCGTTAAACTTATCTGCGGTGTCAGGTTTCCATACCACGCAAGCATCTAGATGAGTGTTCTTGGCTTCTTTTCCGTACGTCAAGAGATTTTCGAGGTACGCTCGGTAAGGGTAAGTATCCATGCTACTGCTGATCAGTTTGTTATTCATGTACAAATCCACATCGCTGAACAAGGAATGCATGAAATTGTTGACAGGAGCTACTCTATCATTGGCTCCTGGATTGGTGTTGTCTGTTTTGGTTACTTTCACTTTCAAATACAAGTAACTGTTGTTGAGATCGATGTAATCTTCGGGTTGTCCTTTGATTTCAAACTCGATGGGAGCTGAATCCGTCAAAGAGGAGACGGGATGAAATTCGACCCATTGGGCTTCTTGCATGGTCATCATCGTGGGTGGCATGGCAAAGAGATCCAGTTCCGACTTGAAACAGGCACAAGATTCTTGGTGCATCATTTTTTCTTTTCAGTCTCAGTGTTTTACTTTTAATAATCAAAAATGTCTAAGTCTCGAGCGGTTCTTTTTTTCTTTGTCTTTCGAACTTTAGAGATATGGAGACTTTTGGATGGGTGTCTTCGTCGACGCTTTCTACCTTGTCCTTGCTGTGTCCTCAGGAAAGTAGGAATGTCAGACTCGGTACCGTTCAGAGCATTTATAGGACTTTCTCGTCGACCCAAAATCTCTTTACCCGTTTGAAGCAAGACATTTTTGCCTGCTCTCAAAAAAGCTTCTTTAGGGTTTTGTTTGTCAATGAGAACATTTTGAAGAAAATCTTTGCCGTGAGTCAATGCGGCATCTTTTAAGGCGTGCAATCCTCGTGTCACCATCGGTTTTAAAACAGGGACCACGGAACGAAAGGCTGATTTAAACATATCTCCTAAACCATGTCCTCGTTGTCGAGTGACTCCTTGGTACACAGGATACATCACTTTTTCAGTTGTTGGAGAATCGTTTTTGAAAATGGAGTTTCACTGTGACTTTCCCTTTGGTAAATGGAATATTTTGACCTAGTTCTCCTTTTATAGTAATGCTGACACTGTCGAAATACGACTTACTGACGGGTAAATAATGAGGATGCACAAATTCGCGGTGAACGTGATAGGTATTTCCACCTTCCTCGTCAGCGGTAGTGGTATCTACTTTGAAAGGAATGACACGCAGTAACGGTACAGAGGTGTGTCCTACCACGTTGTACTCCACTACATCGGAGTACACAAACATCAAGTTGAGTCCTTGGTTCATTTCTACAGGGAATCGAAAATATTTTGTAAAATCCAAGTTACTGGATATGCCTGGTATTTCTTTTTTGTTCGGGAGCATCTTGAGGTCTCCACCTAAAATATTATACAATTCAGGACAAAAGGTAATGGCTATTATTTTCTTCTCTGAAAATTTGATCATGAGGCGACGAGCCACTTTAATGTACTTAAAGGTAACACTTTCTTTGATTTTGTCCAGGGGTTTACCAAACACAACATTGAACCTGGTTGCAATCGTAGTCACTAAATGTTGACCGCTAAAATAGTAGCCTGCAGGAATGGTCAACACATGAGTGGACAGTTGTTTAGTTGTGGGTCCATCTGATTTCTTGGTGTCAATGCCAGTGATGACTCGTTCATCTAAGGCTTTTTGCAATTGCTTGTCATACACTTCAACTGTGAAAAAGTTTTGATTTTCGACGATGTTTTTGATTTGTGTCGGGTGTATTATTTCCACTAAAGCTGCTTCCCAATGATCATCTTGATCCAAATGCATGGCTTGAGGTAATTTAGACGTGTAACAACACAATGTGTTGTTAGGAAACACCTCCTTGGAACTGTCACTGGGTAACGTTAAGTAAAATTGGTTAATAGTGTTGTTCATATTTCCAATGTTCTTCTGTCCGAGGAGTCACTCGAGGTTAAAGGAGTGTCTAAAAGAGGATTGTGATTGGAAGGGTGACTGTCAGGAGAAGGACTAACGTTGGATGCAAGACTCCCAATATTGTTACTGTTGTTCCCGTTGTAAGAGTATTTCAGGGAAGGATTGGGAAGAAGATACCCTATGCAACTGCTGAGTAAAATGGTCCACCATTGTTTGTCTCCTTGTTGCAAACTCAAATTAGCAATGGCTGCACCAATGACACAATATACCACAAAGATTTGACAGCAAAAAACGATTTGCGTTTTAGGGATACGTTCTCCACACCACACCCACAAGGGTTGCTTTTGTAAATCTTGCAGAGATGACGTGGGTGAAGGAGTAGTCACTGTGGTCGCTGAAGCTGTATTGAAGGGCATGATGGTCACTTCTTTTTATAGTCGATGACTTGCGAAGCGTCAATCCAAGAATCAAAACTAGGAGGATATCCTTTCCAACGTACTTTGACTTCTTTGACACGACGTTTTCCTACTTTACGGGTTCTTCGTTCGAGAATGCTTTCAATGTCGTACACGTCGTCTTCTTTTTTGGTGACACGATGTAACTCAGGCAAGTAAAACGTTCCTTTTAATACTTCTCCGTTCATGTCTTCCAATTTATAGACGGTAGGATGACGATCACGCACTCGTCCAGTAACACGAAACAATTCGGTGGTCCAGTTGCGTAAGTAACCTTTGTCGAAAGTGCGTTTGGTTTTGCCAATGCGTACCCAATCTCCCGGGGTTAACACTTCTCTACCTTTCTTGGGGACAGCCCTCGTCCGGGACGTACCAAACAGACGCTCAAATACAGTTACTTCGTTGTCAGGTGTCACCTCTTGTGGGGCACGTCCAATGCTTCTATGGTAAGATTGATTGTAGGCTTGGACTAAGTGTAGTAAGACGTCGATGTACTTGAGAGTGTGTTGATGCGTAAAATATTTCCACATGCGTTCTTTCAAGGTACGTTGAAAACGTTCCACAATACTGGCTTTGGTTTCAGGATTTTCGGTGGTGAAAAAATGAATGTCACGTTTCTTTAATTCTCGTTGGAAAGCTTGGTTCAGAAATTCGGTGCCTTTGTCGGTTTGCCATCGAAGAGGGTGACGACCACTTTGTTTCAGCACCAGTTGCAAAGCTCGTACTAACTCTCCGCTCGATTTGGATGTCAATGGTACGACCCAGGCAAATTTAGAAAAGACGTCGATGACACAAAACAAATATTTGTAGCCACGATTGTAGGTGGCTAAATGAGAGACATCAGCTAAATCGGCTTGCCATTGATGATCGATGCCTTCCACTTGAGTGCGACTTCTGTGAAATTTTCGTCGAATGGGTTTGTGTAAAGTGTACGTCGCTTGTTCTTGTAACCATCGTTGTACTGCTGGCAAACGGAGCTTTTTCAGGCGAGTTTTGGCAGCACGATACAATTTCTGAATACCTCCGTAACCTGCAGGGTGAGCTGGATCGTAGTAAATGCTGGCTAATACCTTGTCCATGGTTTTTGTTAATAAGGTACCCACTCTTCGATGATATTACTTTGGGTGGGACAAAATGCGGTTTGTTTGGAAACGGTTTTACGTGTCCGATGTGCCACAGGAGTTGACGTCGAGGGTCCTGGTGGTGGTGGTGGTGGCGGAGGTAATGGGATAGCTTCTTTGGTCTTCTTTTCTTTTCTCACTTCTGGTTTCCTTTCTTTCTTTTTCACATCTGTCGAAGAAGGAGTAGCCATCATCTTTTTAACCCAAGTTTTGAGTTCTTCTCGTGGGGGAGTGGGGGAAGGGGTTAACAAGGAAGCGGCAATTTTACTCGGAATGGGAGTGGTAGTAGGTGTTTGAAAGAGATCATGGGGTTCTTCTTCCTTGGGTAATGGTGGGGTAACGTCTGTTTTGACCACTGTAGAGGGTGAGAGAGACGGACTATTCATTAGAGCCTTAAAATCGGACAAAGTGGGTAGAGCTGTTTGTTCCGCAGCTTTCTGATGAAAGAGTTGCAGTCGTTTCAAGAGTTGACCGTACTTTTGCGATTTTTCGGTTTCGGATAAATCGTGGCGATGGATCAAGGATTGTAATTCGTGTTGTAATTGGGACATCTCGGCCAAATTAGGATTGGGTAGTAAATGGGGGGTTCGTTGTTCTTGCCAATGATGGTATTCCATCCATCGTTTGTAAGGAACCAAAGTCAGTTTTCGTCCTTCCATGGGCTTCCAAAGGTTATGTCTGAGATTGTTGTGCTCCATAGTGTCCTTTTATCTTCTACCCATTCCTTGGGGAAACCCTTGGGACATCCCTTGAGTCATCCCTTGGGTCATCCCTTGTATCAAACCTGGTATTAAGCCTGTCAACAAAGGAGCAAGAATGAGTAAAAAATCCTCCACGTTGCACCAACATCTTTTTCTTTTGACGGACGGATATTTTCTTTTGGACCATTTGGCGAAGAACATGTCGATGTTTGGCGAAGCATTTTTTCTGGTGTGGAGACAAAGGTATCGTGCCTTTTAAGACATTCAAACAACATTCACACACGGTATCGATGACATCTTTGGAGGCTGTTTTAATGATTTGTTTTCGCATGGGTGGAGAGGCTTTGGACAGGACGGACAACATGTCTCCGTGTTTGGCTAAACGTGGAGGTAGTTCTTTCCTTTTCTTTCCTTTGTGGGGTGAATAAGAATGTTTTCTGCGAGGTGACATCTTCGCTTGTTCGTTCCAAAAATACACTGGCGTCAAAGACTTGATACACACCCTCTTTTATCTTCTTTTTCTATTGGCTTCTCAAAAAGGTAACGGCATGCTTCGCTAAATCCTCAAAAGCATCGCTAAAGATGCCAGTTCGGTTCTTAGCTGAATTGACTAGTTTTCTTATTAAAGATCCTCCCCTTTGGTGACTTCTCTGTCTCTTTGGATGACTGTGTCTTTTTACGGGAGGACGTCGTTGTTTGGTTTTTGAGCGTTTGATAGGATGACGAAATTGTCTTTTTCCTTTTCCTTTTTGGACAGTAGAACGTCGAGGGTGGTGGTGTGCACGTTTTTGAGGAGACATCCTTGAGTGTTCATCAGTGGTACAGAAATATACTGATTGACGTTGTGGTCTTCAAGTCATATTTTTATACTGGAATGCGTCGCCACTGATTATCTTTGCGTCGTATCAACTTCATGGCAGGTAACACACGTCGTGAAGGAGTTCGCAATGGACTCAATCGGGATAGTTCTTGTTTGGACAAATCTAGTAAACTCTTTAACATGCCAGATCTTTCTTGGACTTTGACTTTGGGGGCAGGTACTTTGTGAGCAGCTGCTACTGCCGCTAATGTGGACGAGGGTGTCCCCGGTGGAGGAGACGTTTTGGGAGACGCAGATTTCCAATGTTTCATCAAATTAGGAAAAACGGGTGTCAAATTGGGTTTGGCTGGCATCACCCGCAACGGAGAAGTGGCAGCCCCTGAGGCTACTGGCAACGTAGTCCCTGCCAAACGTCCTTGTAGATCTTTTCTTACAGGTCGTGGTTGACGAAGATAAGGTTGCGTCCTGGCCAAAGTGCCTTTTTTGCGGGTGCCCGCTTTTTTCTGTGGACTTTTCTTTTTCTGTGTTTTGGTCTTGGTACCCTTATTCTTTTTCTTAGGGGCTTGTTTGACTTTTTTTGTTTTCTTGGGGTGAACTTTGGAAGCATTGGGATCCCATTTTAAAAGGGAACGAATGATGACACCTCCTAGAGAACCACTACCTCCAGGTTTCAATATGATTTGCTTTTTGGTGGGAGAGTCGATGCGAGGATTGGCCAGTTGCGTCAAGGCTACTTTGTTTCTGTCAAAAAAGCGTTTGGTTTGATGTGGAATGTGAATGATGCCTTGCAGTATTTGACGTGCTGTCACCGTAAACCATCGTAAGACTTCTTTGAGACTGGCTTCTAAGACGTGAGCACGTATTTGTGGATTTTTTTCGCGACTGTATGAGACAAGGTCAAAGTAACCCAAGGTTTTTATAGATTTTTTTTTAGTGCTTCATATGGTTATGTCGACGACGAGGACGTGTACACGACAGGTCCTCCGTCTTGACACCAGTCGTGAAACAAATCGGTACGAAATCGCAAATAATCAGGGGTAGTGGGTTTTAAATCCACGAGTAAATAGGCGTGTGGCGTTTGAGTGGCATCATCGTACGCATGAGTTGGCCAAGGTGTTCCTAACTGTTTGGCTAAAACCTGCACTTGTGATTTATCTCGAGGACTTTTAAACAAGACCACGTAATGAGCATTAAGACTAATGGTACGATGGGCTTTACTTTGTTGAAATAAATTTTGTGTAATGTAAATGACACTGGCATTACGATGATGCCCTCTACGTGTAAACCACAGTTTAATTTCTTCTTCGTCTTCTCCTAACATGTCGTCAAAAATGACCCAATGAGTTTGACTAGGGTCAGACACGATCCCCTCGTCTTCTTTAGGAATGCCTGCTACAAACACAATGGAATCACCCTGACTTTCTTGCAAGAGGCTGTATGCCAATTGCCACTCTTTGTAACACTACACGATGCGTTGAGGTGGACGATCGATCAAATGATGTTTATGTTCAATCAAACGTTTGACAAATTCGGTTTTGCCTGAACCGCTCGGTCCAGCAATTAACATGTTAAAAGGATGACGAAGATACAAGGCTTTCCAACTAGCAGAATCTAAGTGTTCGTCAATGACTTTGAATGTCGAGGAGGAAGGAGTAGTAGAAAGAGCAGAGTGAGCCATAGTCGTGTAGTGGTATGACACTATTGACACAAAAACAGACAAGACAAGAGGTTTTTATACTTTTTTCAAGACACGTTTATTTCAATGCATGTTTTAAATTCGAACAACACGAAAGACAAATATACATAAAAGCCAAATGGATAAATACAGGGATAAAATACATAGGGAAACGATCAAAGTGGCATATAAACAAGTCACTGTACAACATGGTTTGGGTAACGAAGGTATCCTAGAGGTAGTGTGTAATGATCTTATAATCTCCTCTACATGGGGTACAGTCACATACGTATCCTCTCGAAAGGGTTTTTGTGGGGGAATGTCCATGACAGTTCTGTCTTGAACAGAGGGATTGTCCTGGGTGACAGATTCTTTTTCTTCTTCTTCTGGTACTGTTACTAACACAAAATTAAAAGTGACTTTTTCACTCGACGATGAATTTTAGGAACACAACGCTTGGGCATAATGGGATGATTCGTTTGTCCAAGTCTCAAAATCCCAACTTTTCCAGTGACGTACATCTGTCCAATGAGGGTGTAAATCACAAGCTACACACACATCTTCGTACACTGCTTCCGTACGTAAAAGTTGACGAATCTTTTTTTCTTGGAGAGGTCGAGACGTATCCAGATGAAAGCGTAAGGCTTTGAACAGAATAAGTCTCTCGTGGACATTTAAAGGAACCACCATACTGTCTTATTTGTTTGATAGGTAGTGTTCGTAAAGTGTCCACAAGGAATCGACAGGTAAACGAAATCCTAGAAAGCAAATCACTAAAACACACACTACACGTCGACCCCAATTCATAGGGTACAGTTCTTGCAATAAGTGTTCATAATCTTTCACCGTGTGAATCTTTTCATTGATATCCTTCCACGGAATCTGTTGGATCACAAATGATAAAGGTTGTGGCATGGTCGTTCTCTTTTATACTTCTTTAGGTCGAAGACCATCAGTGTATATTCAACCCAGAATTAAACACAGAATTAAATCTGCTCCAAAAGCGAAAGTGATTAATATAACGTGTAATTTCGTCCCACTGCCATTCAGGGTAACGGTTAAGAAGGATCAAAACATCTTCAGATGTAAACGTACTAAATTGGAAACAGAGCAAAAAAATACCCTTGATCCAGAGAAATCTAATACGTTGGTTAATTTTTGTCACTTGCCTCTTGTGAATTTCACGACACAAAAGTTCTACAGTCACCCATTGAGATTTTTCTTTAGCAAGACCTTGCCAAACGTCCTTGTAGATCTTCTCTTGCAATTCGTGTGGTAATCCTTGAATATTATGTTTTAGAGAGGGTTTATATACTGGTCTAGGTGTGTTACACGACATGGAGTAGTAGTGTCACTTCCAATCACTAGGTCCCACTAAAGGTAGGTATTGACAATTCGGAGACCATCGAGCATGTTCCAAGTAAGCGGAATCTTTATGTTCCCACTCGTAAATGGATACACCACAACTGAAACACTTGACTTTATCCCCTTCGCCGAAGTAGAAAAATCCGGCTCTGGCTAATTCTTCAGGAGTTGGTCCAGGCAGATATTTTGGCCATTTATCTTTGAAGGTTTGAAATCGACTTTTAAAGTGGCAGTATTCAGGTAAACTCGTCTGGAACGAATATTCGACTCTCCTCACTTCTGTTCGATGTAGGTACGGTGAAATTCCTAGGAGTCCACGATAACGTGTGGCACCGCTTTCGCATCTCTCAGGTTTGACACGCACATCATCACTTTCCAGGGTAGATATAGGGGTAGTAGTCATAGCAAAGTTCCCACGATATCCTGCTGAATCGCTAAGGTCACAGTGTCTGGCATCACTACAATCGCAAGGTTTAACATCGCATTCCACTTGAGAATTCCCAAATTTGAATGATGTCTGTTTAAATGGATTCATCTTTCTCACTTGGCAGTGTTAGTCACAATGAACTATTGGTCTTGGACGATATCCCTTTTTATATGCTGCCCAATTTCGACGTGACCGTACGGTAGAGTAAAGTGATTGGGAAGTCGCACTCTCTTTTGGTACACGATTTGATAGACTTTTTCCAAAGGTCGGCTAACAATTTGGTGTGTGGGTAAACGGACAATCTTGTGCGGCTCGTGGGTAGTCACTTTAAACGTTTCATCCTGTCCAGACTGTAAGGCTTCTTGTAGCACGTCAAAGTTCACCACTCGACTGGTGCGATAATTGAGAGTCAATCCTTTCACTTTACATTCGGTGTGCATTTCTCCTTGTGGGTCTCGGTATTCGTAGCCGTAATTTTTAGGACCACCACTTGCAAAACATAGAATCTTGTCGACGGGATGTTCATCGGTCCAGGCTCCTAAACGGTCTCCTTCGATGACAGGGTTACACTGGTTCGGTCGGTGAATGTAAATGCAACTGTCCGTGTCAAAATACAACACACGATCTCCCAACAGTTCTAACACTTCGTACAATTTTAAGCGAGCGTGGGCTGTCACGTAAGCCGCAATGATGACATTTCCAAATGTGTCGGCTTCTACAAAGTCTAGTTCTTCTTCGTAATTGACTAAGATCAAGTCCTCACGAATGACGTCCACGTGTTTCATGATTGCTTACTTTGTATTAAATGAACACATTGCTTATTTTGTGTTGAATGAACACTGCTTATTTTGTATTGAAATAACACATAGCGTATTTTATATTGAATGAACACATTGCTAATTTTGTATTGAATAACACATTGGTTATTTTATATTGAATAATACATTGATTATTTTATATTCAATTAACACATTACTTATATTGTATTGAATGAACATATTGCTTATTTTGTATTCAATGAACACATTACTTATTTTATATTGAATGAACACATTGCTTATTATGTATTGAATGAACACATTACTTATTTTGTATTGAATGAACACATTGCTTATTTTGTATTGAATGATAACATCGCTTATTTTGTATTGAATGAACACATTACTTATTTTACATTGAAGTAACACATTACTTATTTTGTATTGAATGAACACCTTACTTTTTATATTGAATGAACACATTGCTTATTTTGTATTGAATTAACACATTTTTTATTTTGTATTGAATGAACACATTGCTTATTTTGTATTGAATTAACACATTACTTATTTTGTATTGAATTAACACATTACTTATTTTGTATTGAATGAACACATTACTTATTTTGTATTGAATGAACACATTACTTATTTTGTATTGAATGATCACATTGCTTATTTTGTATTGAATTAACATATTACTTTTTTTGTGTTGAATTAACACATTGATTATTTTGTATTCAATGAACACATTACTTTTTTATATTGAATGAACACATTGCTTATTTTGTATTAAATTAACACATTACTTATTTTATATTGAATTAACTCATTGCTTATTTTGTATTAAATGAACACATAGCTTATTTTGTATTGAATGAACACATTGTTATTTTGTATTAAATGAACACATAGATTATTTTGTATTGAATGAACACATTACTTATTTTGTATTGAATTAACACATTTGTGACTTTGTCTTAAAATAACACATTGATTTTTTTTATGTGAATGAACACATTACTTATTTTGTATTGAATGAATCCATTACTTTTTTAATATTGAATGAACACATTTCTTATTTTCTATTGAATTAACACATTGATTATTTTGTATTGAATGAACACATTGTTATTTTGTATTGAATGAACACATTGCTATTTTGTATTGAATGAACACATTATTATATTGTATTGAAGGAACACATTGCTTATTTTGTATTGAATTAACAAGTTTGTTATTTTGTATTAAAATAAAACATTGATTATTTTGTATTGATTGAACACATTACTTTTTTTGTATTGAAAGAACACATTACTTTTTTATATTGAATGAACATATTGCTTTTTTTGTATTGAATTAACACATTGATTATTTTGTATTGAATGGACACATTGTTATTTTGTATTGAATGAACACAATGCTTATTTCGTATTGAATGAACACATTGATTATTTTGTATTGAATGAACACATTGTTATTTTGTATTGAACGAACACATTACTTATTTTGTATTGAATTAACACATTTGTTATTTTGTTTTAAAAAAACACATTGATTACTTTGTATTGAAGGAACACTTTACTTTTTTTGTATTGAATGAACACATTGTTATTTTGTATTGAATTAACACATTACTTATTTTGTATTGAATGAACACATTGCTTCTTTTGTGTCGATTTAACACATTGCTTATTTTGTATTGAATGAACACATTACTTATCTTTAATTGAAGTAACAAATTTTTCTTATTTTTTATTAAAAAAATGCATCGATTATTTTTTATTGAATGAACACATTACTTAATTTGTATTAAAATAACAAATTGATTATTTTATATTAAATGAACACATTACTTATTTTGTATTGAATGAACCCATTACCTTTTTATATTGAATGAACACATTACTTTTTTTGTATTGAATTAACACATTGATTATTTTTTATTGAATGAACACATTGTTATTTTGTATTGAATTAACACATTGATTATTTTTTATTGAATGAACACATTGTTATTTTGTATTGAATAAACACATTACTTATTTTGTATTGAATTAACACTTTTGTTATTTTGTATTAAATTAACACATTGATTATTTTGTATTGAATTTTTTTTTTATTGAATGAACACATTACTTTTTTAAATTGAATGAACACATTACTTATTTCGGATTGAATGACCACATTACTTTTTTATATTCAATGAACACATTGCTTATTTTGTATTGAATTAACACAATGCTTATTTTGTATTGAATGAACACATTGATTATTTTGTATTGAATGAACACATTGTTATTTTGTATTGAATGAACACATTACTTATTTTGTATTGAATTAACACATTTGTTATTTTGTTTTAAAAAAACACATTGATTACTTTGTATTGAATAAACACATTGTTATTTTGTATTGAATTAACTCATTGCTTATTTCGTATTGAATGAGCACATTGTTTTTTTGTATTGAATGAACACATTACTTATTTTGTATAGAATTAACACATTTTTTATTTTGTCTTAAACTAACACATTGATTTTTTTGAATTGATATAACACATTACTTATTTTGTATTGAATGAACACATTAATTTTTTAATATTGAATGAACACATTGCTTATTTTGTATTGAAAAAACACATTGATTATTTTGTATTGAATGAACACATTGTTATTTTGTATTGAATGAAAACATTGCTTTTTTGTATTCAATGAACACTTTGTTATTTTGTATTTAATGAACACATTGCTTATTTTGTATTGAAATAACACTTTTGTTATTTTGTATTAAAATAAAACATTGATTATTTTGTATTGATTGAACACATTACTTTTTTTGTATTGAATGAACACATTGCTTGTTTTGTATTGAAAAAACACATTGATTATTTTGTATTGAATGAACACATTGTTATTTTGTATTGAATGAACACATTGCTTTTTTGTATTGAATGAACACATTGTTATTTTGTATTGAATGAACACATTGCTTATTTTGTATTGAATTATCACATCACTTTTTTTAATTTGAATGAACACATTGATTATTTTGTATTGAATTAACACATTGATTTTTTTATGTTGAATGAACACATTGCTATTTTTTTATTGAATGAACACATTGCTTATTTTGTATTGAATGAACACATTGCTTATTTTGTATTGAATTAACACATTTGTTATTTGGTATTAAAATAACACATTGATTATTCTGTATTGAATGAACACATTACTTATTTTGTATTGAATGAACACATTACTTTTTTATACTGAATAAACACATTGCTTATTTTGTATTGAATGAACACATTGCTTATTTTGTATTGAATGAACACATTGCTTATTTTGTATTGAATTAACACATTTGTTATTTTGTATTAAAATAACACATTGATTATTCTGTATTGAATGAACAGATTACTTTTTTGTATTGAATGAACACATTACTTTTTTATACTGAATAAACACATTGAGTATTTTGTATTGAATGAACACATTGCTTATTTTGCATTGAAAGAACACATTACTTATTTTGTATTGAATTAACACTTTGGTTATTTTGTATTAAATTAACACATTGATTATTTTGTACTGAATGAACACATTACTTATTTTGTATTGAATGAACACATTGATTATTTTGTATAGAATGAACACATTGCTTATTTTGTATTGAATGAACACATTGATTATTTTGTATTGAATGAACACATTGCTTATTTTGTATTGAATGAACAGATTACTTATTTTGTATTGAATTAACACATTGTTATTTTGTATTGAATGAACACATTGCTTATTTTGTATTGAATGAACACATTGTTTATTTTGTATTGAATGAACATATTGTTATTTTGTATTGAATGAACACATTGCTTATTTTGTATTGAATGAACACATTGATTATTTTGTATTGAATGAACACATTGTTATTTTGTATTGAATGAAGACATTGCTTATTTTGTATTGAATGAACACATTGATTATTTTGTATTGAATGAACACATTGTTATTTTGTATTGAATGAACAGATTACTTATTTTGTATTGAATGAACAGATTACTTATTTTGTATTGAATGAACACATTACTTATTTTGTATTGAATTAACATATTGATTATTTTGTATTGAATGAACACATTGATTATTTTGTATTGAATGAACATATTGTTATTTTGTATTGAATGAACACATTGCTTATTTTGTATTGAATGAACACATTGATTATTTTGTATTGAATGAACACATTGTTATTTTGTATTGAATGAACATATTACTTATTTCGTATTGAATTAAAAGATTTGTTATTTTGTATTGAAATAACACATTGATTATTTCGTATTGAATGAACACATTACTTATTTTATATTGAAGTAACACATTACTTATTTTGTATTGAATGAACACCTTACTTTTTATATTGAATGAACACATTGCTTATTTTGTATTGAATCAACACTTTGTTTATTTTGTATTGAATGAACTCATTATTATTTTGTATTGAATGAACACATTACTTATTTTGTATTGAATGAACACATTGGTTATTTTGAATTGATTTAACACATTGCTTATTTTGTATTGAATGAACACATTGCTTATTTTGTATTGAATGAACACATTGTTATTTTGTATTAAATGAACACATTACTTATTTTGTATTGAATGAACACATTACTTTTTTACATTGAATGAACACATTGCTTATTTTGTATTGAATGAACACATTGATTATTTTGTATTGAATGAACACATTGATTATTTTGTATTGAATGAACACATTGCTTTTTTGTATTGAATTATTATTTTATATTGAATGGACACATTTCTTATTTTCTATTGAATGAACACATTGCTTATTTTGTATTGAATTAATACATTGCTTATTTCAATTTGAATTAATACATTCCATTTTTATATTGAATAAACACATCGGTTGTTTTGTATTGAATCAACACATTGCATTTTTATTTTGAATGAAGACATTGCTTATTTTGTATTGAATTAATACATTGCTTATTTTGTATTGAATTAATATACTGCATTTTTATATTGAATAAACACATTGCTTATTTTGTATTGAATGAACACATTGCTTATTTTGTATTGAATGAACACATTGCTTTTTTTGTATTGAATGAACACATTGCTTATTTTGTATTGAATAACACATTGCATTTTTATATTGAATGTACACATTGCTTTTTTGTATTGAATTAACACATCGGTTATTTTATATTGAATGAACACATTACTTATTTTGTATTGAATGAACACATTGCTTATTTTGTATTGAATGAACACATTGCTTATTTTGTATTGAATGAACACATTGCTTTTTTTGTATTGAATGAACACATTGCTTATTTTGTATTGAATAACACATTGCATTTTTATATTGAATGTTCACATTGCTTTTTGTATTGAATTAACACATCGGTTATTTTATATTGAATGAACACATTACTTATTTTGTATTGAATGAACACATTGCTTATTTTGTATTGAATAACACATTGCATTTTTATATTAAATGAACACATTGCTTTTTGTATTGAATTAACACATCAGTTATTTTAAATTGAATGAACACATTGCTTATTTTGTACTGAATCAACACATTGCTTATTTGTATCCGATGAACACATTACTTAATTTGTATTGAATGAACACATTATATTTTTGTATTCATTGAACATATTGTTTATTTTGTATTGAATGAACACATTACTTATTTTGTATTGAATGAAAACATTACTTTTTTACATTGAATGAATACATTGCTTGTTTTGTATTGAATGAACACATTGATTATTTTGTATTGAATGAACACATTGCTTATTTTGTATTGAATTAACACATTTGTTTTTTTGTATTAAAATAACACATTGATTATTTTGTATTGAATGAACACATTTCTTATTTTGTATTGAATTAATACATTGCTTATTTCAATTTGAATTAATACATTGCATTTTTATATTGAATGAACACATTGGTTATTTTGTATTAAATGAACAGATTGTATTCTTGTATTGAATGAGCACATTGATTATTTTGTATTGAATGAACACATTGCTTTTATGTATTGAATTAATTATTTTATATTGAATGAACACATTGCTTATTTTGTATTGAATGAACACATCGGTTGTTTTGAATTGAATCAACACATTGCATTTTTATTTTGAATGAACACATTGCTTATTTTGTATTGAATTAATACATTGCTTATTTTGTATTGAATTAATATATTGCATTTTTATATTGAATGAACACATTGGTTATTTTATATTGAATGAACACATTGCCTTTTTTTATTGAATGTACACATTGCTTTTTTTCTTGAATTAACTCATTGCTTATTTTGTATTGAATAACACATTGCATTTTTATATTGAATGTACACATTGCTTATTTTGTACTGAATCAACACATTGCTTATTTTGTATTGAATGAACACATTGCTTATTTTGTATTGAATAACACATTGCATTTTTATATTGAATGTACACATTGCTTTTTGTATTGAATTAACACATATGTTATTTTATATTGAATGAACACATTACTTATTTTGTATTGAATGAACACATTGCTTATTTTGTATTGAATAACACATTGCATTTTTATATTGAATGAACACATTGCTTTTTTGTATTGAATTAACACATCAGTTATT
This sequence comes from Unio delphinus, assembly GCA_029339505.1. NCBI lineage: Eukaryota > Metazoa > Mollusca > Bivalvia > Unionida > Unionidae > Unio > Unio delphinus. The sequence continues at coordinate 41,232,687 of JAQISU010001235.1, forward strand.
TTATATTGAATGGACACATTGCTTATTTGTATTGAATGAACACATTGCTTATTTTGTACTGAATCAACACATTACTTATTTTGTATTGAATGAACACATTATATTTTTGTATTGATTGAACACATTGCTTATTTTGTATTGAATTAACACATTGCATTTTTAGATTGAATGAACACATTACTTATTTAGCATTGAATTAACACATTGCCTTTTTAGATTGAATGAACACATTACTTGTTTTGTATTGATATAACACATTGTTACTTTATAGTGAATGAACACATTGCTTATTTGTATCGAATGAACACATTGCTTATTAGTATTTAATTAACACATTGTGATTTTGTATTGAATGAACACATTACTTATTTTATATTGAATGGACACTTTGCATTTTTAGATTGAATGAACACATTGTTTATTTTGTATTGAATGAACACATTGCTTATTTTGTATTGAAGTATCACATTGATTTTTGCTATTGAATGAACACATTATTTATTTTGTATTCAATGAACACATTACTTATTTTATATTAAATTAACTCATTGCTTATTTTGTATTCAATGAACACATTTCTTATTTTGTATTGAATGAACACATTACTTATTTTATATTGAATAAACACATTACTTATTTGTATTGAATTAACTCATTGCTTTTTTTGTATTCAATGAACACATTACTTATTTGGTATTCAATGAACACATTACTTTTTTATATTCAATGAACACATTACTTATTTTATATTTAATTAACACATTCCTTTTTTGTATTGAATGAGCACATTACTTATTTGGTATTCATTGAACACATTACTTATTTTGTATTCAATGAACACATTGTTTTTTTTGTATTGAATGAACACATTGCTTATTTCGTATTGAATTAACACATTTTTATTTTGTATTGAATGAACACATTACTTATTTTGTATTCAATTAACACATTACTTTTTTTGTATTGAATGAACACATTACTTTTTGGTATTGAATGAACACATTACTTATTCGGCATTGAATGAACTCATTACTTTTTTTCTATTAAAATAACACATTTCTTTTTTTGTATTGAATGAACACATTGCTTTTTTTGTATTCAATGAACACATTACTTATTTTGTATTGAATGAATACATTACTTATTTTATATTGAATGAACACATTACTTATTTTGCATTGAATTAACACATTACTTATTTTATATTGAATGAACACATTGTTATTTTGTATTGAATGAACACATTACTTATTTTATATTGAATGAACACATTACTTAATTTGTATTGAATGAACACATTATTTATTTTGTATTGAATGAACACATTGCGTTTTTAGATTGAATGAACACATTACTTATTTTGTATTGAATGAATGCATTACTTATTTTTTATTGAATGAACACATTACTTATTTGGTATTGAATGAACACATTACTTATTTTGTATGGAATGAACACATTGCTTATTTTGTATTGAATGAACACATTACTTATTTTGTATTGAATGAACACATTACTTATTTGGTATTGAATGAATACATTACTTATTTGGTATTCAATGAACACGTCTATGCATATGAAATATAGCCAGGCATAAGATATAAGCGAATGGAGTTTTAGATCAAAAGGGTGAAAAAATTCTGATTTTAAATAATTATTCGACTTTGAGCCATTTCAGAGTTATTTGTACGATTTCCTGCTAGACTCGTCTTGTCCCGAGCTTCATTCATAATTTCTATTTAGTTCTCTAAAACACACAGACACTCAAAAAGCTGTATAATATTGATCGCTACCTTTGTCGCATTATCTGTGTGAACATTTTTTACCTTTGTTAATTAAAAAGCATTGGCTTTACGTCAGTCGGGGTCGATGGACATCGACTAGCAGTATCTAATGATTCTATGTATTTGTTAACACTATTCTGAAACAGCGTCACCAGCGGCAAATATTAAGACTCAGTGAGAGTCGATAACACTTAGGTTAGTTAAACCAGACTTGTTTTGCGCTGTTCGACGTAAATGAATAATAAATATACTGAATAATAAAAATGCAGATTGCAGTATTCACCAGGACGATTTAATAAACCTCTGAAGGTATATGGCTTAGGTCCAGTTACCAACTTTGATGATAATAGCAACTTCTAAAATTGAAAGAAAAAGAAGGGGAAAATAAGAAAAATGTATTAATTTTAGATTTATCATACTGAAAACGAAATGACTGGAAATAATTATCTTTATTAATATTTATATATATATATATATATATATATATATATATATATATATATATATATATATATATATATATATATATATATATATATATATATATATATATATATATATATATCTATATATATAATACAGTTTCAACTTTCAAGCCTGGATGATTCAGTTATTTCCATGAAGACTACGGTGAAAGATAAGGTTAGATAAATTATTCGTACGATTCCCGTGAGAAAACATATACACAGAGTATCGCATTATTACAGACTTATACTTACGACCTTATTATCTCTCTCTCTCTCTCTCTCTCTCTCTCTCTCTCTCTCTCTCTCTCTCTCTCTCTCTCTCTCTCTCTCTCTCTCTCAACAGCTAACTACCTGTCTCGTTGACTTGTAAGATATTTAGTTAGTCATTTTATCTCGTTCAATTTACTAAGGCAATAAAGTCAGAAATAATATACTTTTAACAAGTTACACACTTCATAGTCACCCAAGAGATTCCGTGTTAAATTGAGAAAACGTTTCTCCTATAAATGTAGCCAATCAAATAGTTGGCAAATTACGCTATTTTTTAGTTGATTGGAGGCAGTTCATTTTCGAATTCATTAGGGTCTGATAGGTTGGTTTGCTGCAGAGTACGATATGATTAGCTTAAATGTTGTCTATGTGAATTACTTAATATAAAAAATCTCGGGAGAACGGAAAGCAGTGTCACATACTTGGTTTGAATTAAAGAACATGGTTTATAGGGTACCACAGCAAGCTGCTACTATTACAAACTTTTCGTTACTGTGCATTTTAAAATATTATGTAATAACCCTATGACATATATTATTATGTATTTCTTCTCCGTTTGTAACTTTGAAAGATTTTAGTGATTATGCAGATTTGGTGTTGGGAGGATAATTATCAACCCGACTAATTAGCAAATTTGTAAGAGCAGGTATCATAATGTATTGTATCCACTACACGTTATAATAACATGGATTCAATTTGTAAAAGGGACAGTCCCGACTTTTTTAATATAGGGGATTCTCGGGATATTTGAGGTATACGTACCGTCCCGACGTTTTTAATATAGGCGATTATCGAGATATTTGAGGTATACGTACTGTCCCTACTTTTTTATTATACGCGATTCTCGGGATATTTGAGGTATACGTATTGTCTACACTTTCCTAATGTAGGCGATTCTCTAGATATTTGAGGTATACGTATTGTCCACACTTTTTTAATATAGGCGATTCTCGGGATATTTGAGGTATACGTATCGTTCCGACTTTTGTAATATAGGCGATTCTTGAGATATTTGTGGTATACATTGTTTAGTAATTTTGATATAGAAATAAACGTATTGCATTCAGTGTTTGGCTCAAGTTCAGTACTGCATGGTGTGAGGTACTAATATTCGACTCGAAAAGGTTAATTAAAAAGTCTTACAAATGTGACACAAGAGAAATACCATGCAAATGTGAAATTAGAGTTTCAAATTGTATGGTGATTAGATTTTTTAAAAAAAAACAACATTATTTTGATATTTGAGCGTTTAAGAACCTTTTATGTGACAGCGACCGTTGTCTTGAGGTCCAAGAAAATAGGGGAAAACATAAACTACCAATCCAGGCTGACACAGGTGCTTGATTCACTCAGTATGAGACCCTTTGTGTATACAAATAGCATTATATACCGTGTTTCTTTTAACACTTCAAACAAAAAACTGCAGTCATATAAAGTTTCATTAACTCTATAACAGTTTAAGCCTTCAGCATATGATTAACATTTGGAACGAGTTTTTAATGTTTGGAAAAAAATTATCTGCACCCGATAATCTCCCAATCTATTTATCTTTATTGTGTTCTTTTCTTGTTTTTGTTTTATGTATTTTGGGGGGGGGGGGGTTGTTTTTGTTTTATGTATTTATTTTTTTTTGGGGGGGGTGTTTTTGTTTTATGTATTTTGGGGGGTTTTTTGTTTTTGTTTTATGTATTTTGTGGGGGTTTTTTGTTTTTGTTTTATGCATTTGGGGGGTGTTTTTGTTTTATGTATTTTTGGGGTTTTTTGTTTTTGTTTTATGTATTTTGGGTTTTTTGTTTGTTTTTGTTTTATGTATTTTTTTTCATAGTTTCTTGCTTATATCCATTATATAAATATTTATATTTTGCATTACGTTTCATATTTGTGGCTATAAAACCAAGATTTCCTTCTTCAATTGTAACTTTGGGGTAATAATATAGGCAATTTTTTAAAATCATTATTTACAAATTCTATTCTATACCAAAAATAAATCAAAACGTGGGAATAAAATTATCCAATGGATCTTCTTTGATTGGTGAGCATGGTGAATTATTTTTCTATCTGTCTTTCTGTCTTTTAATGTAATCCAGTCGCAAAGCAAAAATATCGAATCTGCCATTGCATTAATGAGTTAATTTGATTATGTCCACACAAATAAATGGTAACCACTTTCAAGTTTATTTTCTTGTTTATTCAACGGGTGCAATATCTGACTGCACAGATAACAGAATGCTGACTTTTATTTACCTATATTCGATAACAGAATGCTGACTTTTATTTACCTATATTCGATAACAGAATGCTGACTTTTATTTACATATATTCGATAACAAGAAATAATGATAAATATTGAATATTTTGTTCGATATAAACCAAAATAAATAACAACAGGTGTTAAAATGTTTTGAAGCTATGTTCGATAAACAACACCAAGTGATGAATTTTAAACTTGTTGTTAGATAAACAACAACATGTGTTAAATTTTGTTATAAACAACAAAATGTGTTAAATTTTAAAGTTATGTTAGATAAACAATAAAATGTGTTAAATTTTAAAGTTATGTTAGATAAACAATAAAATGTGTTAAATTTTAAAGTTATGTTAGATAAACAAAAAAATGTGTTAAATTTTAAAGTTATGTTAGATAAACAATAAAATGTGTTAAATTTTAAAGTTATGTTAGATAAACAATAAAATGTGTTAAATTTTAAAGTTATGTTAGATAAACAATAAAATGTGTTAAATTTTGAAGTTATGTTAGATAAACAATAAAATGTGTTAAATTTTGAAGTTATGTTAGATAAACAATAAAATGTGTTAAATTTTGAAGTTATGTTAGATAAACAATAACATGTGTTAAATTTTAAAGTTATGTTAGATAAACAATAAAATGTGTTAAATTTTGAAGTTATGTTAGATAAACAATAAAATGTGTTAAATTTTGAAGTTATGTTAGATAAACAATAACATGTGTTAAATTTTGAAGTTATGTTCGATAAACAGCAGCATGTGTTAAATTTTAAAGTTATGTTAGATAAACAATAACATGTGTTAAATTTTAAAGTTATGTTCGATAAACAGCAGCATGTGTTAAATTTTAAAGTTATGTTAGATAAACAATAACATGTGTTAAATTTTGAAGTTATGTTCGATAAACAGCAGCATGTGTTAAATTTTAAAGTTATGTTAGATAAACAATAACATGTGTTAAATTTTAAAGTTATGTTCGATAAACAGCAGCATGTGTTAAATTTTAAAGTTATGTTAGATAAACAATAACATGTGTTAAATTTTGAAGTTATGTTAGATAAACAACAAATATAAATTATTGTAACCGCTCATCAGGACGCAGTCATTTTGGTTTAGGTTATTTATTCTGAATTTCTGTTTTCACGAGAAAAATGTTTAGGATTAAACAGTGACATTCATTTTCAAAGAACAGTCTTTGTAATATACGCAAGTGTCGTCTTCTTGGACAGCAACCAATTTGCGTATACATTAGAGAATGCATAGAAAAATGTTAGGATCAGTCGGTAACTGGCAAACTACTAGACCCTTTTTATGACAAATTTGATCCTAGATATTACCAAAGTCATTTAAAACTAATTATTTTATTTTTTCATTTTGAGCTGTCATTTGCAATACATTAATCATGTAGAACTTTTACACATGGACTAATATTTTGGCGTAAAAGGCATGTCCCGCTGCGCACACAAAGGGCTAAAAAAGAAGCGCAGTTGATATTTAGAAACAAAAAAAAAAGACGATATGTCAGGTACACAAGAAACATCTCATATGACAACATTATTGTATCACCATTACACTATCCTTTTAAAAACGAAGATGACGTCATTTAATGAATGCAAAGCCACAATTTGATAACACAGCAAAAGTCTATTTTATTTTAAAGGCAAGTGGCTACAAAAAAGTGCGGCGTTTTAATGAGACATGATCGATTAAATTGCCTTTCGTATATAAATCATGTGGCAATAAGAGACGGCCATTGTTGTTGTGTCATATACTTCTAAGCACATTGACGTCAGCGATAATGCTCTTAAAAATGTTTAATGTTACACTTTGATGAATCGATATTTTTCTCTTATTGTTGTTTTTTGAACATTATACAGGGAAATAAGAAATGTAAAACTTCTTTAAGGTAGATACTATCTGACCAGACTGTAGTTTAATAGTAAATATATTTTTGAAGGATTGTTGGTCAAATATACACTTTATTGGATGATGCCTTTCGACAGTATATACTATTTAACGGTTATAAAGTAATTCATATCTCCCATTTAGTTAGAAGAATAGATGATGTTATGTTACAGGATAAATGGTTATAACAATGTAAGATGAACTAATTGATTAGACTGCATTTTCTCTCATAATGGGCTTCACTAAAACATCCACCCACCCTATCATAAAACCTTCACCTTCCATTTGTACCTAAACCATGAAGATTTTTTTTGAAAAGACACACAATTATCATTAAATATGTAATCTGATATCGTCAAGTGTGAATGTCACGAACGGACCTCCGTGCTGTGCCCCTGGATATGTCGCAAAGAAAGTTACCAGCATGAAATGTCAGAATAGATAAATGCAAGCTATATATTTTGTTTTTAGCGACATAGGTAAGATAAAGAACTAAACAGCTTGCCTCGAATTAAAATAAACAGCTTGCTTCAGATTATGATAAACAGCTTGCCTCGGATTATGGTTAAAAGTCAAAGAAATTTGTCTCGGATTGCGATAAACAGCTTGCCTCGGATTATCATAAACACGTTGCCTCGAATTGTGATATAATGCTTTTCTAGGATTATTATAAACACCTCGCCTCGGATTGCGATAAGCATGTTTCCTCGGATTATGATAAACAGTTTGCTTCGGATTATGATAAACAGCTTGCCTCGGATTATGATAAACAACTAAACAGCTTGCCTAGGATTATGATAAACAGCTAAAGAGCTTGCTTCAGATAATGATGAATAGCTTGCTTCGGATTATGTTAAACAGCTTGTCTATGATTATGGTAAACAGCTTGCCTCGGATTATAATAAAGAGCTTGCCTTGGATTTAGCTACATAGCTTGCCCCCGATAATGATAAACATCTAAACCACTTCACTCAGATTACGAAAAACAGCTAAAGAACATACCTCAAATTATGATAAACAGCTCAACAGTTTGCCTCGGATTATAATAAACAGCTAAACAGCTAGCGTCGGATGAGAATAAAAAGCTAAAGAACTTGTCTCGGATTATAATATATAGCTTGCCTGGATTATGAATAACAGCTTTCCTAGGATTATGATAACAGCTTGCGTCAGATTATGATAAACAGCCGAACAGCTAGCCTTGGATTATGATAAAGAGTTAAACAGCTTGACTCGGATTATGATAAACAGCTAAAGACTTACTTCGGATTACGAGAAACAGTTTGCCTCGGATTATGATAAACAGCTTTCCTAGGATTATGATTACAGCTTGCCTCGGATTGCGATAAACAGCTTGTTTCGGATCATGATGAACATTTTGCATCCGATTATGATAAACAGCTCAACCGCTTTACTCAGATTACGAAAAACAGCGAAAGAGCTAGCCTCAAATTATGATAAACAGCTCAACAGCTTGCTGAGAATTATGATAAATAGTTTGCCTGGGAATATGATAAAAAGATAAAGGACGTGTCTCGGTTTATAATAAACAGCTTTCCTAGGATTATAATAAACAGCTTTCCTATGATTATAATAAACAGCTTTCCTAGGATTATAATAAACAGCTTTCCTAGGATTATAATAAACAGCTCGCCTCGGATTGCGAAAAACAGCTTTTCCTCGGATTATGATAAACAAATTGCCTCTGATTATGATAAACAGCTTCCCACAGATTATAAGAAACAGATTGTCTCGGATTATGATAAATAGATAAACCGCTTTTCTCAGATTATGCTAAAAAGCTAAACAGCTTGATTCGGATTATGATAAATATATAAAAAGCTTGATTCGAATTATGATAAATAGATAAATAGCTTGCCTCGTATCATTGCTAAGCGCCCTGTTTTGGATTATGATAAACAGCTAAACAGAGTACAACTTGTATCAAATTATGACAAACAGCTCAACAGCTTGCATTGTATTATGATAAAAAGGTAAACAGGTTTCTCTGGATTACGCGAAACAGCATGTTTTTAAACAGAATTATTGTAAGTATTTAAATAATGAACCAAAATCTCCAACGAGTACAACTTGTCAAATTATCCAAGAGAATAGTACAACTGTCAACGATTGTCAGCCACTTTGTTTAAACTATAACAAGATTCCACCTTCCATAAGCATGCATGTTACCTGGCGATCATCAATCGTCTTAATACTGTTTTACCTACTACCCTATTCATTCCATAAGCATGCATGTTACCTGTCGATCATCAGCCATCTTAATACTGTTTTACCTACTACCCTATTCATTCCATAAGCATGCATGTTACATGTCGATCATCAATCGTTTTAATACTGTTTTACCTACTACCCTATTCATTCCATAAGCATGCATGTTACCTGTCGATCATCAACCATCTTAATACTGCTTTACCTACTACCCTATTCATTCCATAAGCATGCATGTTACCTGTCGATCATCAATCGTCCTAATCCTGTTTTACCTTCTACCCTATTCAGTCCATAAGCATGCATGTAACCTGTCGATCATCAACCATCTTAATGCTGTTTTACCTTCTACCCGATTCATTCGACAATCATGCATGTTACCTGTCGATCATCAATCGTCTTCATACTGTTTTACCTACTACCCTATTCATTCCATAATCATGCATGTTACTTGTCGATCATCAATCGTCTTAATACTGTTTTACCTACTACCCTATTCATTCCATAATCATTCATGTTACCTGTCGATCATCAATCGTCTTAATACTGTTTTACCTACTACCCTATTGATTCCATAATCATGCATGTTACCTGTCGATCATCAATCGTCTTAATACTGTTTTACCTACTACCCTATTCATTCCATAATCATGCATGTTACCTGTCGATCATCAATTGTCTTAATACTGTTTTACCTACTACCCTATTCATTCCATATTCATGCATGTTACCTGTCAATCATCAATCGTCTTAATACTAATTTACCTTCTACCCTATTAATTCCATAAGAATTCATGTTACCTGGCGATCATCAACCATCTTAATACTGTTTTACCTTCTACCCGATTCATTCCATAATCATGCATGTTACCTGTCGATCATCAACCATCTTAATACTGTTTTACCTTCCACCCGATTCATTCCACAATCATGCATGTTACCTGTCGATCATCAATCGTCTTAATACTGTTTTACCTACTACCCTATTCATTCCATAATCATGCATGTTACCTGTCGATCATCAATCGTCTTAATACTGTTTTACCTACTACACTACTCATTCCATAATCATGCATGTTACCTGTCGATCATCAATCGTCTTAATACTGTTTTACCTACTACCCTATTGATTCCATAATCTTGCATGTTACCTGTCGATCATCAATCGTCTTAATACTGTTTTACCTACTACCCTATTCATTCCATACTCATGCATGTTACCTGTCGATCATCAATCGTCTTAATACTGTTTTACCTACTACCCTATTCATTCCATAATCATGCATGTTACCTGTCGATCCTCAATCGTCTTAATACTGTTTTACCTACTACCCTATTCATTAAATAATCATGCATGTTACCTCTCGATCATCAATCGTCTTAATAATGTTTTACCTTCTACCCTATTAATTCCATAAGCATGCATGTTACCTGTCGATCATCAACCATATTAATACTGTTTTACCTTCTACCCGATTCATTCCATAATCATGCATGTTACCTGTCGATCATCAATCGTCCTAATACTGTTTTACCTACTACCCTATTCATTCCATAAGCATGCATCTTACCTGTCGATCATCAATCGTCTTAATACTGTTTTACCTACTACCCTATTCATTCCATAATCATGCATCTTACCTGTAGAACATCAATCGTCTTAATACTGTTTTACCTACTACCCTACTCATTCCATAAGCATGCATGTTACTTGTCGATCATCAACCATCTTAATACTGTTTTACCTTCTACCCTATAAATTCCATAATCATGCATCTTACCTGTCAATCATCAACCGTCTTAATACTGTTTTACCTTCTACCCTACTCATTCCATAAGCATGCATGTTACCTGTCGATCATCAATCGTCTTAATACTGTTTTACCTACTACCCTATTGATTCCATAATCTTGCATGTTACCTGTCGATCATCAACCATCTTAATACTGTTTTACCTTCTACCCGAATCATTCCATAATCATGCATGTTACCTGTCAATATTCAACCATCTTAATACTGTTCTACCTTCTACCCGATTCATTCCATAATCATACATCTTACCTGTCGATCATCAATCGTCTTAATACTGTTTTACCTTCTACCCTACTCATTCCATAAGCATGCATGTTACCTGTCGATCATCAATCGTCTTAATACTGTTTTACCTACTACCCTATTCATTCCATAAGCATGCATGTTACCTGTCGATCATCAACCATCTTAATACTGTTTTACCTTCTACCCTATTCATTCCATAATCATGCATCTTACCTGTCAATCATCAATCGTCTTAATACTGTTTTACCTACTACCACACTCATTCCATAAGCATGCATGTTACATGTCGATCATCAATCGTCTTAATACTGTTTTACCTAGTACCCTACTCATTCCATAAGCATGCATGTTACCTGTCGATCATCATCCATCTTAATACTGTTTTACCTTCTACCCTATTCATTCCATAATCATGCATCATACCTTTCGATCATCAATCGTCTTAATACTGTTTTACCTTCTACCCTATTAATTCCATAAGAATGGATGTAACCTGTCAATCATCAACCATCTTAATACTGTTTTACCTTCTACCCGATTCATTCCATAATCATGCATGTTACCTGTCGATCATCAACCGTCTTAATACTGTTTTACCTACTACCCGATTCATTCCAAAATCATGCATGTTACCTGTCGATCATTAATCGTCTTAATACTGTTTTACCTACTACCCTATTCATTCCATAATCATGCATGTTACTTGTCGATCATCAATCGTCTTAATACTGTTTTACCTACTACCCTATTCATTCCATAATCATGCATGTTACCTGTCAATCATCAACCGTCTTAATACTGTTTTACCTTCTACCCTACTCATTCCATAAGCATGCATGTTACCTGTCGATCATCAATCGTCTTAAAACTGTTTTACCTATTACCCTATTCATTCCTTAAGCATGCATGTTACCTGTCGATCATCAACCATCTTAATACTGTTTTACCTTCTACCCGAATCATTCCATAATCATGCATGTTACCTGTCAATATTCAACCATCTTAATACTCTTCTACCTTCTACCCGATTCATTCCATAATCATGCATCTTACCTGTCGATGATTAATCGTCTTAATACTGTTTTACCTTCTACCCTACTCATTCCATAAGCATGCATGTTACCTGTCGATCATCAATCGTCTTAATACTGTTTTACCTACTATTCTACTCATTCCATAAGCATGCATGTTACCTGTCGATCATCAACCATCTTAATACTGTTTTACCTTCTACCCTATTCATTCCATAATCATGCATCTTACCTGTTAATCATCAATCGTCTTAATACTGTTTTACCTACTACCCTACTCATTCCATAAGCATGCATGTTACCTGTCGATCATCAATCGTCTTAATACTGTTTTACCTAGTACCCTACTCATTCCATAAGCATGCATGTTACCTGTCGATCATCATCCATCTTAATACTGTTTTACCTTCTACCCTATTCATTCCATAATCATGCATCATACCTTTCGATCATCAATCGTCTTAATACTGTTTTACCTTCTACCCTATTAATTCCATAAGAATGCATGTTACCTGTCAATCATCAACCATCTTAATACTGTTTTACTTTCTACCCGATTCATTCCATAATCATGCATGTTACCTGTCGATCATCAACCGTCTTAATACTGTTTTACCTTCTACCCGATTCATTCCAAAATCATGCATGTTACCTGTCGATCATTAATCGTCTTAATACTGTTTTACCTACTACCCTATTCATTCCATAATCATGCATGTTACTTTTCGATCATCAATCGTCTTAATACTGTTTTACCTACTACCCTATTCACTCCATAATCATGCATGTTACCTGTCGATCATCAATCGTCTTAATACTGTTTTACCTACTACCCTATTCATTCCATAATCATGCATGTTACCTGTCGATCATCAATCGTCTTAATACTGTTTTACCTACTACCCTATTCATTCCATAATCATGCCTGTTACCTGTCGATCATGAATCGTCTTAATACTGTTTTACCTACTACCCTATTCATTCCATAAGCATGCATGTTACCTGTCGATCATCAACCATCTTAATACTGTTTTACCTTGTACAATATTCATTCCATAATCATGCATCATACCTGTCGATCATCAATCGTCTTAATTCTGTTTTACCTTCTACCCTACTCATTCCATAAGCATGCATGTTACTTGTCGATCATCAACCATCTTAATACTGTTTTACCTTCTACCCTATAAATTCCATAATCATGCATCTTACCTGTCAATCATCAACCGTCTTAATACTGTTTTACCTTCTACCCTACTCATTCCATAAGCATGCATGTTACCTGTCGATCATCAATCGTCTTAAAACTTTTTTACCTATTATCCTATTCATTCCATAAGCATGCATGTTACCTGTCGATCATCAACCATCTTAATACTGTTTTACCTTCTACCCGAATCATTCGATAATCATGCATGTTACCTGTCAATATTCAACCATCTTAATACTGTTCTACCTTCTACCCGATTCATTCCATAATCATGCATCTTACCTGTCGATCATCAATCGTCTTAATACTGTTTTACCTTCTACCCTACTCATTCCATAAGCATGCATGTTACCTGTCGATCATCAATCGTCTTAATACTGTTTTACTTACTACCCTACTCATTCCGTAAGCATGCATGTTACCTGTCGATCATCAACCATCTTAATACTGTTTTACCTTCTACCCTATTCATTCCATAATCATGCATCTTACCTGTCAATCATCAATCGTCTTAATACTGTTTTACATTCTACCCTACTCATTCCATAAGCATGCATGTTACCTGTCGATCATCAATCGTCTTAAAACTGTTTTATCTATTACCCTATTCATTCCATAAGCATGCATGTTACCTGTCGATCATCAACCATCTTAATACTGTTTTACCTTCTACCCGATTCATTCCATAATCATGCATGTTACCTGTCAATATTCAACCATCTTAACACTGTTCTACCTTCTACCCGATTCATTCCATAATCATGCATCTTACCTGTCGATCATCAATCGTCTTAATACTGTTTTACCTACTACCCTATTCATTCCATATTCATGCATGTTACCTGTCGATCATCAATCGTCTTAATACTGTTTTACCTACTACCCTATTGATTCCATAATCATGCATGTTACCTGTCGATCATCAATCGTCTTAATACTAATTTACCTACTAACCTATTCATTCCATAATCATGCATCTTACCTGTAGAACATCAATCGTCTGAATACTGTTTTACCTACTACCCTACTCATTCCATAAGCATGCATGTTACCTGTCGATCATCAACCATCTTAATACTGTTTTACCTTCTACCCTATTCATTCCATAATCATGCATCTTACCTGTCAATCATCAATCGTCTTAATACTGTTTTACCTTCTACCCTACTCATTCCATAAGCATGCATGTTACCTGTCGATCATCAATCGTCTTAAAACTGTTTTACCTATTACCCTATTCATTCCATAAGCATGCATGTCAACTGTCGATCATCAACCACCTTAATACTGTTTTACCTTCGACCCGATTCATTCCATAATCATGCATGTTACCTGTCAATATTCAACCATCTTAATACTGTTCTAAATTCTACCCGATTCATTCCATAATCATGCATCTTACCTGTCGATCATCAATCGTCTTAATACTGTTTTTCCTTCTACCCTACTCATTCCAAAAGCATGCATGTTACATGTCGATCATCAATCGTCTTAATACTGTTTTACCTACTACCCTACTCATTCCATAAGCATGCATGTTGCCTGTCGATCATCAACCATCTTAATACTGTTTTACCTTCTTCCCTATTCATTCCATAATCATGCGTCTTACCTGTCAATCATCAATTGTCTTAATACTGTTTTACCTACTACCCTATTCATTCCATAAGCATGCATGTTACCTGTCGATCATCAATCGTCTTAATACTGTTTTACCTACTACCCTACTCATTCCATAAGCATGCATGTTACCTGTCGATCATCATCCATCTTAATACTGTTTTACCTTCTAGCCTATTCATTCCACAATCATGCATCTTACCTGTTGATCATCAATCGTCTTAATACTGTTTTACCTTCTACCCTATTAATTCCATAAGAATGCATGTTACCTGTCGATCATCAACCATCTTAATACTGTTTTACCTTCTACCCGATTCGTTCCACAATCATGCATGTTACCTGTCGATCATCAATCGTCTTAATACTGCTTTACCTACTACCGTATTCATTCCATAATCATGCATGTTACCTGTCGATCATCAATCGTCTTAATACTGTTTTACCTACTACCCTATTGATTGCATAATCATGCATGTTACTTGTCTATCATCAATCGTCTTAATACTGTTTTACCTACTACCCTATTCATTCCATAATCATGCATGATACCTGTCGATCATCAATCGTCTTAATACTGTTTTACCTACTACCCTATTCATTCCATAATCATGCATGTTACCTGTCGATCATCAATCGTCTTAATACTGTTTTACCTACTACCCTATTCATTACATAATCATGCATGTTACCTGTCGATCATCAATCGTCTTAATACTGTTTTACCTTCTACCCTATTAATTCCATAATCATGCATCTTGCCTGTCAATCATTAATCGTCTTAATACTGTTTTACCTTCTACCCTACTCATTCCATAAGCATGCATGTTACCTGTCGATCATCAATCGTCTTAATACTGTTTTACCTACTACCCTACTCATTCCATAAGCATGCATGTTACCTGTCGATCATCAACCATCTTAATACTGTTTCACCTTCTACCCTATTCATTCCAAAATCATGCATCTTACCTGTCAATCATCAATCGTCTTAATACTGTTTTACCTACTACCCTACTCATTCCCTAAGCATGCATGTTACCTGTCGATCATCAATCGTCTTAATACTGTTTTACCTAGTACCCTACTCATTCCATAAGCATGCATGTTACCTGTCGATCATCATCCATCTTAATACTGTTTTACCTTCTACCCTATTCATTTCATAATCATGCATCTTACCTGTCGATCATCAATCGTCTTAATACTGTTTTACCTTCCACCCTATTAATTCCATAAGAATGCATGTTACCTGTCGATCATCAATCGTCTTAATACTTTTTTACCTTGTACCCTATTCATTCCATAAGCATGCATGTTACTTGTCGATCATCAATCGTCTTAATACTGTTTTACCTACTACCCTATTCATTCCATAATCATGCATGTTACCTGTCGATCATCAATCGTCTTAATACTGTTTTACCTACTACCCAATTGATTCCATAATCATGCATGTTACCTGTCGATCATCAATCGTCTTAATACAGTTTTACCTACTACCCATTTCATTCCATAATCATGCATGTTACCTGTCGATCCTTAATCGTATTAATACTGTTTAACCTGCTACCCTATTCATTCCATAATCATGCATGTGACTTGTCGATCATCAATCGTCTTAATACTGTTTAACCTACTACCCTATTCATTCCATAATCATGCATGTTACCTGTCGATCATCAATCGTCTTAATACTGTTTTACCTACTACCCGATTCATTCCATAATCATGCATGTTACCTGTCGATCATCAATCGTCTTAATACTGTTTTAGCTACTACCCTATTCATTCCATAAGCATGCATGTTACCTGTCGATCATCAATCGTCTTAATACTGTTTTACCTACTACCCTATTCATTCCATAATCATGCATGTTACCAGTCAATCATCAATCGTCTTAATACTGTTTTAACTTCTACCCTAATATTTCCATAAGAATGCATGTCACCTGTCGATCATCAACCATCTTAATACTGTTTTACCTTCTACCCGGTTCATTCCATAATCATGCATGTTACCTGTCGATCATCAACCATCTTAATACTGTTTTACCTACTACCCTATTCATTCCATAATCATGCATGTTACCTGTCGATCATCAATCGTCTTAATACTGTTTTACCAACTACCCTATTCATTCCATAATCATGCATGTTACCTGTCGATCATCAATCGTCTTAATACTGTTTTACCTACTACCCTATTGATTCCATAATCATGCATGTTACCTGTCGATCATCAATCGTCTTAATACTGTTTACCTACTACCCTATTCATTCCATAAGCATGCATCTTACCTGTCGATCATCATGCGTCTTAATACTGTTTTACCTACTACCCAACTCATTCCATAAGCATGCATGTTACCTGTCGATCATCAACCATCTTAATACTGTTTTACCTTCTACCCTATTCATTCCATAATCATGCATCTTACCTGTCAATCATCAATCGTCTTAATACTGTTTTATCTTCTACCCTACTCATTCCATAAGCATGCAAGTTGCCTATCGATCATCAATCGTCTTAAAACTGTTTTACCTATTACCCTATTCATTCCATAAGCATGCATGTTACCTGTCGATCATCAACCATCTTAATACTGTTTTACCTTCTACCCGATTAATTCCATAATCATGCATGTTACCTGTCAATATTCAACCATCTTAATACTGTTCTAAATTCTACCCGATTCATTCCATAACCATGCATCTTACCTGTCGATCATCAATCGTCTTAATACTGTTTTACCTTCTACCCTACTCATTCCAAAAGCATGCATTTTACATGTCGATCATCAATCGTCTTAATACTGTTTTACCTACTACCTTACTCATTCCATAAGCATGCATGTTACCTGTCGATCATCAACCATATTAATACTGTTTTATCTTCTTCCCTATTCATTCGATAATCATGCATCTTACCTGTCAATCATCAATCGTCTTAATACAGTTTTACCTACTACCCTACTCATTCCATAAGCATGCATGTTACCTGTCGATCATCAATCGTCTTAATACTGTTTTACCTACTACCCTACTCATTCCATCAGCATGCATGTTACCTGTCGATCATCATCCATCTTAATACTGTTTTACCTTCTACCCTATTCATTCCACAATCATGCATCTTACCTGTTGATCATCAATTGTCTTAATACTGTTTTACCTTCTACCCTATTAATTCCATCAGAATGCATGTTACCTGTCGATCATCAACCATCTTAATACTGTTTTACCTTCTACCCGATTCATTCCACAATCATGCATGTTACCTGTCGATCATCAATCGTCTTAATACTGTTTTACCTACTACCCTATTCATTCCATAATCATGCATGTTACCTGTCGATCATCAATCGTCTTAATACTGTTTTACCTACTACCCTATTGATTCCATAATCATGCATGTTACTTGTCGATCATCAATCGTCTTAATACGGTTTTACCTACTACCCTATTAATTCCATAATCATGCATCTTACCTGTCGATCATCAATCGTCTTAATACTGTTTTACCTACTACCCTATTCATTCCATAATCATGCATGTTACCTGTCGATCATCAATCGTCTTAATACTGTTTTACCTACTACCCTATTCATTACATAATCATGCATGTTACCTGTCGATCATCAATCGTCTTAATACTGTTTTACCTTCTACCCGATTCATTCCATAATCATGCATGTTACCTGTCGATCGTCATTCATCTTAATACTGTTTTACCTACTACCCTATTCATTCCATAATCACGCATCTTACCTGTAGAACATCAATCGTCTTAATACTGTTTTACCTACTACCCTATTCATTCCATAATCATGCATCTTACCTGTCAATCATCAATCGTCTTAATACTGTTTTACATACTACCCGACTCATTCCATAAGCATGCATGTTACCTGTCGATCATCAACCATCTTAATACTGTTTTACCTTCTACCCTATTCATTCCATAATCATGCATCTTACCTGCCAATCATCAATCGTCTTAATACTGTTTTATCTTCTACCCTACTCATTCCATAAGCATGCAAGTTGCCTATCGATCATCAATCGTCTTAAAACTGTTTTACCTATTACCCTATTCATTCCATAAGCATGCATGTTACCTGTCGATCATCAACCATCTTAATACTGTTTTACCTTCTACCCGATTAATTCCATAATCATGCATGTTACCTGTCAATATTCAACCATCTTAATACTGTTCTAAATTCTACCCGATTCATTCCATAACCATGCATCTTACCTGTCGATCATCAATCGTCTTAATACTGTTTTACCTTCTACCCTACTCATTCCAAAAGCATGCATTTTACATGTCGATCATCAATCGTCTTAATACTGTTTTACCTACTACCTTACTCATTCCATAAGCATGCATGTTACCTGTCGATCATCAACCATATTAATACTGTTTTATCTTCTTCCCTATTCATTCGATAATCATGCATCTTACCTGTCAATCATCAATCGTCTTAATACAGTTTTACCTACTACCCTACTCATTCCATAAGCATGCATGTTACCTGTCGATCATCAATCGTCTTAATACTGTTTTACCTACTACCCTACTCATTCCATCAGCATGCATGTTACCTGTCGATCATCATCCATCTTAATACTGTTTTACCTTCTACCCTATTCATTCCACAATCATGCATCTTACCTGTTGATCATCAATTGTCTTAATACTGTTTTACCTTCTACCCTATTAATTCCATCAGAATGCATGTTACCTGTCGATCATCAACCATCTTAATACTGTTTTACCTTCTACCCGATTCATTCCACAATCATGCATGTTACCTGTCGATCATCAATCGTCTTAATACTGTTTTACCTACTACCCTATTCATTCCATAATCATGCATGTTACCTGTCGATCATCAATCGTCTTAATACTGTTTTACCTACTACCCTATTGATTCCATAATCATGCATGTTACTTGTCGATCATCAATCGTCTTAATACGGTTTTACCTACTACCCTATTAATTCCATAATCATGCATCTTACCTGTCGATCATCAATCGTCTTAATACTGTTTTACCTACTACCCTATTCATTCCATAATCATGCATGTTACCTGTCGATCATCAATCGTCTTAATACTGTTTTACCTACTACCCTATTCATTACATAATCATGCATGTTACCTGTCGATCATCAATCGTCTTAATACTGTTTTACCTTCTACCCGATTCATTCCATAATCATGCATGTTACCTGTCGATCGTCATTCATCTTAATACTGTTTTACCTACTACCCTATTCATTCCATCAGCATGCATCTTACCTGTCGATCGTCAATGGTCTTAAGACTGTTTTACCTACTACCCTATTCATTCCATAATCACGCATCTTACCTGTAGAACATCAATCGTCTTAATACTGTTTTACCTACTACCCTATTCATTCCATAATCATGCATCTTACCTGTCAATCATCAATCGTCTTAATACTGTTTTACATACTACCCGACTCATTCCATAAGCATGCATGTTACCTGTCGATCATCAACCATCTTAATACTGTTTTACCTTCTACCCTATTCATTCCATAATCATGCATCTTACCTGCCAATCATCAATCGTCTTAATACTGTTTTACATTCTATCCTACTCATTCCATAAGCATGCATGTT
Source organism: Unio delphinus (assembly GCA_029339505.1). Classification (NCBI taxonomy): domain Eukaryota; kingdom Metazoa; phylum Mollusca; class Bivalvia; order Unionida; family Unionidae; genus Unio; species Unio delphinus. The sequence goes on from JAQISU010001235.1 coordinate 41,253,167, forward strand.
ACCTGTCGATCATAAATCGTCTTAAAACAGTTTTACCTATTACCCTATTCATTCCATAAGCATGCATGTTACCTGTCGATCATCAACCATCTTAATACTGTTTTACCTTCTACCCGATTCATTCCATAATCATGCATGTTACCTGTCAATATTCAACCATCTTAACACTGTTCTACCTTCTACCCGATTCATTCCATAACCATGCATCTTACCTGTCGATCATCAATCGTCTTAATACTGTTTTACCTACTACCCTATTCATTCCATATTCATGCATGTTACCTGTCGATCATCAATCGTCTTAATACTGTTTTACCTACTACCCTATTGATTCCATAATCATGCATGTTACCTGTCAATCATCAATCGTCTTAATACTGTTTTACCTACTAACCTATTCATTCCATAATCATGCATCTTACCTGTAGAACATCAATCGTCTTAATACTGTTTTACCTACTACCCTACTCATTCCATAAGCATGCATGTTACCTGTCGATCATCAACCATCTTAATACTGTTTTACCTTCTACCCTATTCATTCCATAATCATGCATTTTACCTGTCAATCATCAATCGTCTTAATACTGTTTTACCTTCTACCCTACTCATTCCATAAGCATGCATGTTACCTGTCGATCATCAATCGTCTAAAAACTGTTTTACCTATTACCCTATTCATTCCATAAGCATGCATGTTAACTGTCGATCATCAACCATCTTAATACTGTTTTACCTTCGACCCGATTCATTCCATAATCATGCATGTTACCTGTCACTATTCAACCATCTTAATACTGTTCTAAATTCTACCCGATTCATTCCATAATCATGCATCTTACATGTCGATCATCAAACGTCTTAATACTGTTTTTCCTTCTACCCTACTCATTCCAAAAGCATGCATGTTACATGTCGATCATCAATCGTCTTAATACTGTTTTACCTACTACCCTACTCATTCCATAAGCATGCATGTTGCCTGTCGATCATCAACCATCTTAATACTGTTTTACCTTCTTCCCTATTCATTCCATAATCATGCGTCTTACCTGTCAATCATCAATCGTCTTAATACTGTTTTACCTACTACCCTACTCATTCCATAAGCATGCATGTTACCTGTCGATCATCAATCGTCTTAATACTGTTTTACCTACTACCCTACTCATTCCATAAGCATGCATGTTACCTGTCGATCATCATCCATCTTAATACTGTTTTACCTTCTACCCTATTCATTCCACAATCATGCATCTTACCTGTTGATCATCAATCGTCTTAATACTGTTTTACCTTCTACCCTATTAATTCCATAAGAATGCATGTTACCTGTCGATCATCAACCATCTTAATACTGTTTTACCTTCTACCCGATTCGTTCCACAATCATGCATGTTACCTGTCGATCATCAATCGTCTTAATACTGTTTTACCTACTACCGTATTCATTCCATAATCATGCATGTTACCTGTCGATCATCAATCGTCTTAATACTGTTTTACCTACTACCCTATTGATTGCATAATCATGCATGTTACTTGTCTATCATCAATCGTCTTAATACTGTTTTACCTACTAACCTATTCATTCCATAATCATGCATGTTACCTGTCGATCATCAATCGTCTTAATACTGTTTTACCTACTACCCTATTCATTCCATAATCATGCATGTTACCTGTCGATCATCAATCGTCTTAATACTGTTTTACCTACTACCCTATTCAATACATAATCATGCATGTTACCTGTCGATCATCAATCGTCTTAATACTGTTTTACCTTCTACCCTATTAATTCCATAATCATGCATCTTACCTGTCAATCATCAATCGTCTTAATACTGTTTTACCTTCAACCCTACTCATTCCATAAGCATGCATGTTACCTGTCGATCATCAATCGTCTTAATACTGTTTTACCTACTACCCTACTCATTCCATAAGCATGCATGTTACCTGCCGATCATCAACCATCTTAATACTGTTTCACCTTCTACCCTATTCATTCCAAAATCATGCATCTTACCTGTCAATCATCAATCGTCTTAATACTGTTTTACCTACTACCCTACTCATTCCATAAGCATGCATGTTACCTGTCGATCATCAATCGTCTTAATACTGTTTTACCTTGTACCCTACTCATTCCATAAGCATGCATGTTACCTGTCGATCATCATCCATCTTAATACTGTTTTACCTTCTACCCTATTCATTTCATAATCATGCATCTTACCTGTCGATCATCAATCGTCTTAATACTGTTTTACCTTCCACCCTATTAATTCCTTAAGAATGCATGTTACCTGTCGATCATCAACCATCTTAATACTGTTTTACCTTCTACCCGATTCATTCCATAATCATGCATGTAACCTGTCGATCATCAATCGTCTTAATACTGTTTTACCTTCTACCATACTCATTCCATAAGCATGCATGTTACCTGTCGATCATCAATCGTCTTAATACTTTTTTACCTTCTACCCTATTCATTCCATAAGCATGCATGTTACTTGTCGATCATCAATCGTCTTAATAGTGTTTTACCTACTACCCTATTAATTCCATAATCATGCATGTTACCTGTCGATCATCAATCGTCTTAATACTGTTTTACCTACTACCCAATTGATTCCATAATCATGCATGTTACCTGTCGATCATCAATCGTCTTAATACAGTTTTACCTACTACCCATTTCATTCCATAATCATGCATGTTACCTGTCGATCCTTAATCGTATTAATACTGTTTAACCTGCTACCCTATTCATTCCATAATCATGCATGTTACTTGTCGATCATCAATCGTCTTAATACTGTTTAACCTACTACCCTATTCATTCCATAATCATGCATGTTACCTGTCGATCATCAATCGTCTTAATACTGTTTATCCTACTACCCGATTCATTCCATAATCATGCATGTTACCTGTCGATCATCAATCGTCTTAATACTGTTTTACCTACTACCCTATTCATTCCATAAGCATGCATCTTACCTGTCGATCATCAATCGTCTTAATACTGTTTTATCTACTCCCCTATTCATTCCATAATCATGCATATTACCTGTCGATCATCAATCGTCTTAATACTGTTTTACCTACTACCCTATTTATTCCATAATCATGCATCTTACCTGTAGAACATCAATCGTCTTAAAACTGTTTTACCTACTACCCTATTCATTCCATAATCATGCATCTTACGTGTCAATCATCAATCGTCTTAATACTGTTTTACCTACTTCCCTACTCATTCCATAAGCAGGCATGTTGCCTGTCGATCATCAACCATCTTAATACTGTTTTACCTTCTTCCCTATTCATTCCATAATCATGCGTCTTACCTGTCAATCATCAATAGTCTTAATACTGTTTTACCTACTACCCTACTCATTCCATAAGCATGCATGTTACCTGTCGATCATCAATCGTCTTAATACTGTTTTACCTTCTACCCGATTCATTCCATAATCATGCATGTTACCTGTCAATATTCAACCATCTTAACACTGTTCTACCTTCTACCCGATTCATTCCGTAATCATGCATCTTACCTGTCGATCATCAATCGTCTTAATACTGTTTTAACTACTACCCTATTCATTCCATAATCATGCATGTTACCTGTCGATCACCAATCGTCTTAATACTGTTTTACCTACTACCCTATTTATTCCATAATCATGCATGTTACTTGTCGATCATCAATCGTCTTAATACTGTTTTACCTACTAACCTATTCATTCCATAAGCATGCATGTTAACTGTCGATCATCAACCATCTTAATACTGTTTTAACTTCGACCCGATTCATTCCATAATCATGCATGTTACCTGTCAATATTCAACCATCTTAATACTGTTCTAAATTCTACCCGATTCATTCCATAATCATGCATCTTACATGTCGATCATCAAACGTCTTAATACTGTTTTTCCTTCTACCCTACTCATTCCAAAAGCATGCATGTTACATGTCGATCATCAATCGTCTTAATACTGTTTTACCTACTACCCTACTCATTCCATAAGCATGCATGTTGCCTGTCGATCATCAACCATCTTAATACTGTTTTACCTTCTTCCCTATTCATTCCATAATCATGCGTCTTACCTGTCAATCATCAATCGTCTTAATACTGTTTTACCTACTACCCTACTCATTCTATAAGCATGCATGTTACCTGTCGATCATCAATCGTCTTAATACTGTTTTACCTACTACCCTACTCATTCCATAAGCATGCATGTTACCTGTCGATCATCATCCATCTTAATACTGTTTTACCTTCTACCCTATTCATTCCACAATCATGCATCTTACCTGTTGATCATCAATCGTCTTAATACTGTTTTACCTTCTACCCTATTAATTCCATAAGAATGCATGTTACCTGTCGATCATCAACCATCTTAATACTGTTTTACCTTCTACCCGATTCGTTCCACAATCATGCATGTTACCTGTCGATCATCAATCGTCTTAATACTGTTTTACCTTCTACCCGATTCATTCCATAATCATGCATGTTACCTGTCAATATTCAACCATCTTAACACTGTTCTACCTTCTACCCGATTCATTCCGTAATCATGCATCTTACCTGTCGATCATCAATCGTCTTAATACTGTTTTAACTACTACCCTATTCATTCCATAATCATGCATGTTACCTGTCGATCACCAATCGTCTTAATACTGTTTTACCTACTACCCTATTTATTCCATAATCATGCATGTTACCTGTCGATCATCAATCGTCTTAATACTGTTTTACCTACTAACCTATTCATTCCATAAGCATGCATGTTAACTGTCGATCATCAACCATCTTAATACTGTTTTACCTTCGACCCGATTCATTCCATAATCATGCATGTTACCTGTCAATATTCAACCATCTTAATACTGTTCTAAATTCTACCCGATTCATTCCATAATCATGCATCTTACATGTCGATCATCAAACGTCTTAATACTGTTTTTCCTTCTACCCTACTCATTCCAAAAGCATGCATGTTACATGTCGATCATCAATCGTCTTAATACTGTTTTACCTACTACCCTACTCATTCCATAAGCATGCATGTTGCCTGTCGATCATCAACCATCTTAATACTGTTTTACCTTCTTCCCTATTCATTCCATAATCATGCGTCTTACCTGTCAATCATCAATCGTCTTAATACTGTTTTACCTACTACCCTACTCATTCCATAAGCATGCATGTTACCTGTCGATCATCAATCGTCTTAATACTGTTTTACCTACTACCCTACTCATTCCATAAGCATGCATGTTACCTGTCGATCATCATCCATCTTAATACTGTTTTACCTTCTACCCTATTCATTCCACAATCATGCATCTTACCTGTTGATCATCAATCGTCTTAATACTGTTTTACCTTCTACCCTATTAATTCCATAAGAATGCATGTTACCTGTCGATCATCAACCATCTTAATACTGTTTTACCTTCTACCCGATTCGTTCCACAATCATGCATGTTACCTGTCGATCATCAATCGTCTTAATACTGTTTTACCTACTACCGTATTCATTCCATAATCATGCATGTTACCTGTCGATCATCAATCGTCTTAATACTGTTTTACCTACTACCCTATTGATTGCATAATCATGCATGTTACTTGTCTATCACCAATCGTCTTAATACTGTTTTACCTACTACCCTATTCATTCCATAATCATGCATGTTACCTGTCGATCATCAATCGTCTTAATACTGTTTTACCTACTACCCTATTCATTCCATAATCATGCATGTTACCTGTCGATCATCAATCGTCTTAATACTGTTTTACCTACTACCCTATTCATTACATAATCATGCATGTTACCTGTCGATCATCAATCGTCTTAATACTGTTTTACCTTCTACCCTATTAATTCCATAATCATGCATCTTACCTGTCAATCATCAATCGTCTTAATACTGTTTTACCTTCTACCCTACTCATTCCATAAGCATGCATGTTACCTGTCGATCATCAATCGTCTTAATACTGTTTTACCTACTACCCTACTCATTCCATAAGCATGCATGTTACCTGCCGATCATCAACCATCTTAATACTGTTTCACCTTCTACCCTATTCATTCCAAAATCATGTATCTTACCTGTCAATCATCAATCGTCTTAATACTGTTTTACCTACTACCCTACTCATTCCATAAGCATGCATGTTACTTGTCGATCATCAATCGTCTTAATACTGTTTTACCTAGTACCCTACTCATTCCATAAGCATGCATGTTACCTGTCGATCATCATCCATCTTAATACTGTTTTACCTTCTACCCTATTCATTTCATAATCATGCATCTTACCTGTCGATCATCAATCGTCTTAATACTGTTTTACCTTCCACCCTATTAATTCCTTAAGAATGCATGTTACCTGTCGATCATCAACCATCTTAATACTGTTTTACCTTCTACCCGATTCATTCCATAATCATGCATGTTACCTGTCGATCATCAATCGTCTTAATACTGTTTTACCTTCTACCATACTCATTCCATAAGCATGCATGTTACCTGTCGATCATCAATCGTCTTAATACTTTTTTACCTTCTACCCTATTCATTCCATAATCATGCATGTTACTTGTCGATCGTCAATCGTCTTAATACTGTTTTACCTACTACCCTATTCATTCCATAATCATGCATGTTACCTGTCGATCATCAATCGTCTTAATACTGTTTTACCTACTACCCAATTGATTCCATAATCATGCATGTTACCTGTCGATCATCAATCGTCTTAATACAGTTTTACCTACTACCCATTTCATTCCATAATCATGCATGTTACCTGTCGATCCTTAATCGTATTAATACTGTTTAACCTGCTACCCTATTCATTCCATAATCATGCATGTTACTTGTCGATCATCAATCGTCTTAATACTGTTTAACCTACTACCCTATTCATTCCATAATCATGCATGTTACCTGTCGATCATCAATCGTCTTAATACTGTTTTACCTACTACCCGATTCATTCCATAATCATGCATGTTACCTGTCGATCATCAATCGTCTTAATACTGTTTTACCTACTACCCTATTCATTCCATAAGCATGCATCTTACCTGTCGATCATCAATCGTCTTAATACTGTTTTATCTACTCCCCTATTCATTCCATAATCATGCATATTACCTGTCGATCATCAATCGTCTTAATACTGTTTTACCTACTACCCTATTTATTCCATAATCATGCATCTTACCTGTAGAACATCAATCGTCTTAAAACTGTTTTACCTACTACCCTATTCATTCCATAATCATGCATCTTACGTGTCAATCATCAATCGTCTTAATACTGTTTTACCTACTTCCCTACTCATTCCATAAGCAGGCATGTTGCCTGTCGATCATCAACCATCTTAATACTGTTTTACCTTCTTCCATATTCATTCCATAATCATGCGTCTTACCTGTCAATCATCAATAGTCTTAATACTGTTTTACCTACTACCCTACTCATTCCATAAGCATGCATGTTACCTGTCGATCATCAATCGTCTTAATACTGTTTTACCTTCTACCCGATTCATTCCATAATCATGCATGTTACCTGTCAATATTCAACCATCTTAACACTGTTCTACCTTCTACCCGATTCATTCCGTAATCATGCATCTTACCTGTCGATCATCAATCGTCTTAATACTCTTTTAACTACTACCCTATTCATTCCATAATCATGCATGTTACCTGTCGATCACCAATCGTCTTAATACTGTTTTACCTACTACCCTATTTATTCCATAATCATGCATGTTACCTGTCGATCATCAATCGTCTTAATACTGTTTTACCTACTAACCTATTCATTCCATAATCATGCATCTTACCTGTAGAACATCAATCGTCTTAATACTGTTTTACCTACTACCCTACTCATTCCATAAGCATGCATGTTACCTGTCGATCATCAACCATCTTAATCCTGTTTTACCTTCTACCCTATTCATTCCATAATCATGCATCTTACCTGTCAATCATCAATCGTCTTAATACTGTTTTACCTTCTACCCTACTCATTCCATAAGCATGCATGTTACCTGTCGATCATCAATCGTCTTAAAACTGTTTTACCTATTACCCTGTTCATTCCATAAGCATGCATGTTAACTGTCGATCATCAACCATCTTAATACTGTTTTACTTTCGACCCGATTCATTCCATAATCATGCATGTTACCTGTCAATATTCAACCATCTTAATACTGTTCTAAATTCTACCCGATTCATTCCATAATCATGCATCTTACCTGTCGATCATCAATCGTCTTAATACTGTTTTACCTTCTACCCTACTCATTCCAAAAGCATGCATGTTACATGTCGATCATCAATCGTCTTAATACTGTTTTACCTACTACCCTACTCATTCCATAAGCATGCATGTTGCCTGTCGATCATCAACCTTCTTAATACTGTTTTCCTTCTTCCCTATTCATTCCATAATCATGCATCTTACCTGTCAATCATCAATCGTCTTAATACTGTTTTACCTACTACCCTACTCATTCCATAAGCATGCATGTTACCTGTCGATCATCAATCGTCTTAATACTGTTTTACCTACTACCCTACTCATTCCATAAGCATGCATGTTACCTGTCGATCATCATCCATCTTAATACTGTTTTACCTTCTACCCTATTCATTCCACAATCATGCATCTTACCTGTTGATCATCAATCGTCTTAATACTGTTTTACCTATTATCCTTTTCATTCCATAAGCATGCATGTTACCTGTCGATCATCAACCATCTTAATACTGTTTTACCTTCTACCCGATTCATTCTATAATCATGCATGTTACCTGTCAATATTCAACCATCTTAATACTGTTCTACCTTCTACCCGATTCATTCCATAATGATGCATGTTACCTGTCGATCATCAATCGTCTTAATACTGTTTTACCTACTACCCTACTCATTCCATAAGCATGCATGTTACCTGTCGATCATCAACCATCTTAATACTGTTTTACCTTCTACCCTATTCATTCCATAATCATGCATCTTACCTGTCAATCATCAATCGTCTTAATACTGTTTTACCTACTACCCTACTCATTCCATAAGCATGCATGTTACCTGTCGATCATCAATCGTCTTAATGCTGTTTTACCTACTACCCTACTCATTCCATAAGCATGCATGTTACCTGTCGATCATCATCCATCTTAATACTGTTTTACCTTCTACCCTATTCATTCCATAATCATTCATCTTACCTGTCGATCATCACTCGTCTTAATACTGTCTTACCTTCTACCCTATTAATTCCATAAGAATGCATGTTACCTGTCGATCATCAACCATCTTAATACTGTCTTACCTTCTACCCGATTCATTCCATAATCATGCATGTTACCTGTCGATCATCAACCATCTTAATACTGTTTTACCTTCTACCCGATTCATTCCATAATCATGCATGTTACCTGTCGATCATCAATCGTCTTAATACTGTTTTACCTACTACCCTATTCATTCCATAATCATGCATGTTACTTGTCGATCATCAATCGTCTTAATACTGTTTTACCTACTACCCTATTCATTCCATAATCATGCATGTTACCTGTCGATCATCAATCGCCTTAATACTGTTTTACCTACTACCCTATTCATTCCATAATCATGCATGTTATCTGTCGATCATCAATCGTCTTAATACTGTTTTACCTACTACCCTATTCATTCCATAATAATGCATGTTACTTGTCGATCATCAATCGTCTTAATACTGTTTTACCTACTACCCTATTCATTCCATAATCGTGCATGTTACCTGTCGATCATCAATCGTCTTAATACTGTTTTACCAACTACCCTATTGATTCCATAATCATGCATGTTACCTGTCGATCATGAATCGTTTTAATACTGTTTTACCTACTACCCTATTCATTCCATAATCATGCATGTTACCTGTCGATCATCAATCGTCTTAATACTGTTTTACCTACTACTCTATTCATTCCATAATCATGCATGTTACCTGTCGATCCTCAATCGTCTTAATAATGTTTTACCTACTACCCTATTCATTACATAATCATGCATGTTACCTGTCGATCATCAATCGTCTTAATACTGTTTCACCTTCTACCCTATTTATTTCGTAAGCATGCATGTTACCTGTCGATCATCAACCATATTAATACTATTTTACCTTCTACCCGATTCATTCCATAATCATGCAAGTTACCTGTCGATCATCAGTCGTCTTAATACTGTTTTACCTGCTACCCTATTCATTCCATAAGCATGCATCTTACCTGTCGATCATCAATCGTCTTAATACTGTTTTACCTACTACCCTATTCATTCCATAATCATGCATCTTACCTTTAGAACATCAATCGTCTTAATACTGTTTTACCTACTACCCTACTCATTCCATAAGCATGCATGTTACCTGTCGATCATAAACCATCTTAATACTGTTTTACCTTCTACCCAATTCATTCTATAATCATGCATCTTACCTGTCAATCATCAATCGTCTTAATACTGTTTTACCTTCTACCCTACTCATTCCATAAGCATGCATGTTACCTGTCGATCATCAATCGTCTTAAAACTGTTTTACATATTACCCAATTCATTCCATAATCATGCATGTTACCTGTCGATCATCAACCATCTTAATACTGTTTTACCTTCTACCCGATTCATTCCAAAATCATGCATGTTACCTGTCAATATTCAACCATCTTAATACTGTTCTACCTTCTACCCGATTCATTCCATAATCATGCATGTTACCTGTCGATCATCAATCGTCTTAATACTGTTTTACCTACTACCCTACTCATTCCATAAGCATGCATGTTACCTGTCGATCATCAATCGTCTTAATACTGTTTTACCTACTACCCAACTCATTCCATAAGCATGCATGTTACCTGTCGATCATCATCCATCTTAATACTGTTTTACCTTCTACCCTATTTATTCTATAATCATTTATCTTACCTGTCGATCATCAATCGTCTTAATACTGTCTTAGCTTCTACCCTATTAATTCCATAAGAATGCATGTTACCTGTCGATCATCAACCATCTTAATACTGTTTTACCTTCTACCCGATTCATTCCATAATCATGCATGTTACCTGTCGATCATCAACCATCTTAATACTGTTTTACCTACTACCCGATTCATTCCATTATCATGCATCTTACCTGTCGATCATCAATCGTCCTAATACTGTCTTACCTTCTACCCTAATAATTCCATAAGAATGCATGTTACCTGTCGATCATCATCCATCTTAATACTGTTTTACCTTCTACCCGATTCATTCCATAATCATGCATGTTACCTGTCGATCATCAATCGTCTTAATACTATTTTACCTACTACCCTATTCATTCCATAATCATGCATGTTACTTGTTGTTCATCAATCGTTTTAATACTGTTTTACCTACTACCCTATTCATTCCATAATCATGCATGTTACCTGTCGATCATCAATCGTCTTAATACTGTTTTACCTACTACCCTATTGATTCCATAATCATGCATGTTACCTGTCGATCATCAATCGTCTTAATACTGTTTTACCTACTACCCTATTCATTCCATAATCATGCATGTTACCTGTCGATCATCAATCGTCTTAATACTGTTTTACTTACTACCCTATTCATTCCATAATCATGCATGTTACTTGTCGATCATCAATCGTCTTAATACTATTTTACCTACTACCCTATTCATTCCATAATCATGCATGTTACCTGTCGATCATCAATCGTCTTAATACTGTTTTACCTACTACCCTATTGATTCCATAATCATGCATGTTACCTGTCGATCATCAATCGTCTTAATACTGTTTTACCTACTACCCTATTCATTCCATAATCATGCATGTTACCTGTCGATCATCAATCGTCCTAATACTGTTTCACCTTCTACCCTATTAATTCCATAAGCATGCATGTTACCTGTCGATCATCAACCATATTAATACTGTTTTACCTTCTACCCGATTCATTCCATAATCATGCATGTTACCTGTCGATCATCAATCGTCTTAATACTGTTTTACCTACTACCCTATTCATTCCATAAGCATGCATGTTACCTGTCGATCATCAATCGTCCTAATTCTGTTTTACCTACTACCCTATTCATTCCATAATCATGGATCTTACCTGTAGAACATCAATCGTCTTAATACTGTTTTACCTACTACCCTACTCATTCCATAAGCATGCATGTTATCTATCGATCATCAAGCATCTTAATACTGTTTTACCTTCTACCCTATTCATTCCATAATCATGCATCTTACCTGTCAATCATCAATCGTCTTAATACTGTTTTACCTTCTACCCTACTCATTCCATAAGCATGCATGTTACCTGTCGATCATCAATCATCTTAAAACTGTTTTACCTATTACCCTACTCATTCCATAAGCATGCATGTTACCTGTCGATCATCAACCATCTTAATACTGTTTTACCTTCTACCCTATTCATTCCATAATCATGCATCTTACCTGTCAATCATCAATCGTCTTAATACTGTTTTACCTACTACCCTACTCATTCCATAAGTATGCATGTTACCTGTCGATCATCAGTCGTCTTAATACTGTTTTACCTACTGCCCTACTCATTCCATAGGCATGCATGTTACCTGTCGATCATCATCCATCTTAATACTGTTTTACCTTCTACCCTATTCATTCCATAATCATGCATCTTACCTGTCGATCATCAATCGTCTTAATACTGTTTAACCTTCTACCCTACTCATTTCATAAGCATGCAAGTTACCTGTCGATCATCAATCGTCTTAATACTGTTTTACCTACTACCCTATTCATTCCATAAGCATGCATGTTACCTGTAGATCATCAATCGTCTTAATACTGTTTTACCTTCTACCCGATTCATTCCATAATCATGCATGTTACCTGTCGATCATCAACCATCTTAATACTGTTTTACCTTCTACCCGATTTATTCGATATTCACGCAAGTTACCTGTCGATCACCAATCGTCTTAATACTGTTTTACCTACTACCCTATTCATTCCATAATCATGCATGTTACCCGTCTATCATCAACCATCTTAATACTGTTTTACCTACTACCCTATTCATTTCATAAGCATGCATGTTACCTGTCGATCATCAATCGTCTTAATACTGTTTTACCTTCTACCCGATTCATTCCATAAGCATTCATATTACCTGTCGATCATCAACCATCTTTATACTGTTTTACTTTCTACCCTATTCATTCCATAATCATGCATGTTACCTGTCGATTATCAACCATCTTAATACTGTTTTACCTTCTATCCGATTCATTCCATAATCATGCATGTTAACTGTCGATCATCAACCATCTTTATACTTATTTACCTTCTACCCGATTCATTCCATAATCATGCATGTTACCTGTCGATCATCAATCGTCTTAATACTGTTTTCCTTTCTACCCTATTCATTCCATTATCATGCATCTTATCTTTCGATCACCAATCGTCTTTTTTCTGTTTTACCTTCTTCCGATTCATTCCATAATCATGCATATTACCTGTCGATCAATAGCCGTCTTAATACTATTTTACCTACTACCCTATTCATTCCATAATCATGCATTTTACCAGTCGATCATCAATCGTCTTAATACTGTTTTTCCTTCTACCCTATTCATTCCATAAGCTTGCATGTTACCTGTAGATCATCAATCGTCTTAATACTGTTTTAGCTATTACCCTATTCATTCCATAAGCATGAATGTTACCTGTCGATCATCAACCATCTTAATAATGTTTTACCTTCTACCCTATTCATCCATAATCATGCATGGTACCTGTCGATATCAACCGTCGTAATACTGTTTTATCTACTACCCTAATCGTTCCATAAGCGTGCATGTTACCTGTCGATCATCAGTCGTCTTAATACGGTTTTACCTTCTACACTGTTCATTCCGTAATCATGTATATTACCTGTCGATCATCAACCATCTTAATACTGTTTTACCTTCTATCCGATTCATCCCATAATCATGCATGTTACCTGTCGATCATCAATCGTCTTAATACTGTTTTACCTTCTACCCTATTCATTCAATATCATGCATCTTACATGTCGATCATCAATCGTCTTTTTTCTGTTTTACCTTCTACCCGATTCATTCCATAAGCATGCATATTACCTGTCGATCAATAGCCGTCTTAATACTGTTTTACCTACTACCCTACTCATTCCGTAATCGTGCATGTTACCTGTCGATCATCAATCGTCTTAATACTGTTTTACCATCTACCCTATTCATTCCATAATCATGCATGTTATCTGTCGATCATCAATCGTCTTAATACTGTTTTACCTTCTACCCTATTCATTCGATAAGCATGAATGTTACCTGTAGATCATCAATCGTCTTAATACTGTTTTACCTATTACCCTATTCATTCCATAAGCATGAATATTACCTGTCGATCATCAACCGTCTTAATACTGTTTTACCTTCTACCCTATTCATCCATAATCATGCAGGGTACCTGTCCATATCAACCGTCGTAATACTATTTTACCTTCTACCCTAATCGTTCCATAAGCGTGCATGTTACCTGTCGATCAATAGCCGTCTTAATACTGTTTTACCTACTACCCTATTCATTCCATAATCATGCATGTTACCAGTCGATCATCAATCATCTTAATACTGTTTTACCTTCTACCCTATTCATTCCATAATCATGCATGTTACCTGTCGATCATCAATCATCTTAATACTGTTTTACCTTCTACCCTATTCATTCCATAATCATGCATTGTACCTGTCGATCATCAACAATCTTAATACTGTTTTACCTTCTATCGTATTCATTTGGCTGTTCTTTGGTAAATGAATGAAAACAAAATGTGATAGTGGTAAAACAACAAAATCAACACATAAATCAAAGACAAAGAAATTTTATACAAAAGATGCAAGAAATATGTTATAAATGTTAAAGTGGTCGTACAAATTTCATGACTTGTCATTACATTTAGGAAACTAATTTGATGGAATAATTGATGTACAAAAATATGCAAAGGCTGTTGGAGAGATTGTATTGTAATACGCACAGGGGTATTCACTTGACCGAGCGGTGTCAAAACCCTGGCGCGAGTCACGCTGGAAGTCGTAAGTTTTCCCCAAATTTCCAAAGACTTCCATACAACTTGAGTTGTAAAATGGAAAGAGAGACGTGTCTGCTATAACTAATAATCTTTTCTCTAATCAATTGGCGACCCAGAGGAGATAACTTGCCCAAACGTCCATTAACTGCACCTTAGCATGGTTTTTCTCCATTATCATCCAATTTCCGTACCGAAAGCCCGTCATGCCATGGAAATTCCACTAGTATTACATTACTAACTGGGAAATATTTAACTGCGCGCCTCTAGGCCAGTCAATCCACAGAATTTCCGGCGTATCACGCTCATATACATACGCCCATTTTCCACTATGGACACATAAACGGTACCTACCAAGTTCCAACTTATTGATTCCATTCTATAAGTTACTGATTTCCAACCATAAATGCCGCCTTTTCAATCACAATACTTGTATACACCACTGAATTTTAATATGGACTATGTTACAAAAAGGGACAGTCATTCGGCTTGTGCCTAAAATCACTACTAACGAACCCAGCATGGTTCAAATTCACTAACACTCCTCTCTGTGATGTTTTCTCCTACTAACTGGCTAACTATTTCGGGCTAGCAACTCCAAATTTATTACAGTATAATAAAATACAGTCTAAAGGGAATACATAATCATTTATGAGTGATCCAACCGCACAGTTGAACAAAATATATCAGCCCATGACTGTATTTATAAAAAAAAAGATTAAATGTGTGTCTGTTTCAAAATGAGTATTGAAGTATTTTGGACCCTACATCATATGGCGCAGAATGCCTGTGCTTGCGAGGACATTCTACGCCATTTGAATGAGGACCCAATATTGGTATACTCAGTCATTAACTTTTGTATTATATACTTAAAAATACACATAATAATCTTTGAGTTAATGGAACACTTTTGAAACATAATATTATTTAAACTGTTAACATTTTACACACTTCATTACATGCATGAAATTAGATCACCGCACAGTATTGTCCTCTACTTAACTATTTCGGAAGCTTTAGATAAAACCTGAAAATAAGGATGCTGTTACGTTTGAGTCGCTAGCATTTTAGTAAATGCCCAGTAAACTAACGATAGTCTGAATAAAATAACAGTTTACATGAAAGAGCGGCAACTGAGCAATATATTATCGGTTCAAAAGTCTCTCTCTCTCTCTCTCTCTCTCTCTCTCTCTCTCTCTCTCTCTCTCTCTCTCTCTCTCTCTCTCTCATACTAACAGCACAAACTAGAGATCACAAAGAGCACAAGCAGTCATTTTTACTATTTTATATAAATCGTTTGTTTCTGTTTCTTTTTAATTTGATTCTACTCTTATTCAGTATGAGTGATATGTTATAGATATGTTGGTTCTGTATACTATTCTCTTATTCAGTATGAGTGATATGTTATAGATATGTTGGTTCTGTATACTATTCGCTTATTCAGTATTAATGATATGTTATAGATATGTTGGTTCTGTATACTATTCAGTATGAGTGATATGTTATAGATATGTTGGTTCTGTATACTATTCTCTTATTCAGTATGAGTGATATGTTATAGATATGTTGGTTCTGTATACTATTCTCTTATTCAGTATGAGTGATATGTTATAGATATGTTGGTTCTGTATACTATTCTCTTATTCAGTATGAGTGATATGTTATAGATATGTTGGTTCTGTATACTATTCAATATGAGTGATATGTTATAGATATGTTGGTTCTGTATACTATTCAATATGAGTGATGTGTTATAGATATGTTGGTTCTGTATACTATTCAATATGAGTGATATGTTATAGATATGTTGGTTCTGTATACTATTCAATATGAGTGATATGTTATAGATATGTTGGTTCTGTATACTATTCAGTATGAGTGATATGTTATAGATATGTTGGTTCTGTATACTATTCTCTTATTCAGTATGAGTGATTTGTTATAGATATGTTGGTTCTGTATACTATTCAATATGAGTGATATGTTATAGATATGTTGGTTCTGTATACTATTCAATATGAGTGATGTAGTTCATCAAACGGGAGATAGTATTTAACAAGTAAGGAAGTGGTGAATGTTGTACTTAACTTTGGTGAGTACCGTTGGATGTTGAACTAATGGGACTATTTCAAAAGTATATAATGAATTAGTGTATTAAGGTACGCATGTAATGTTGATATTTCCGAGGA
This sequence comes from Unio delphinus, assembly GCA_029339505.1. Taxonomy (NCBI): domain Eukaryota; kingdom Metazoa; phylum Mollusca; class Bivalvia; order Unionida; family Unionidae; genus Unio; species Unio delphinus. The sequence continues at coordinate 41,270,601 of JAQISU010001235.1, forward strand.
ATCACATATTAAAATTATTCATTTTATTAATTGAACTAATTCCTGTTGTCGAGTTCATCACCAGTACATGACCTACCAGGTATGTTAGAATGCTTTGGCTGTACAAAGAAGAGTGCATACGTGTTTTGTTCCAAATCAATGGAAAGAACGAGTTTGTTATGGCGTAGTGATACGTTGAGTTCATCAAGTATTCATGTGGCATATCAAAACTGGTTTTCACCACCACCGTCCCTCCACAGGATTAAGGCAAGAATTGGGTTTTGTATTTATTATTTACACCATTTTTAAGCTTTATAAATAGTTTTTGCTTTACTATACGCACGAAATTCAAAGCGATTTATTAAGATTCATTTACGATATTAGGTTTACAATTAGGCAAATGAAAGATACTGTATCAGAAAAATAAACTAGAACAAGAAAATGCGAGATAAAGTTGTATTTCTTCCAAAGGAGCATCAGAGATGCGAGCAAAAAGTTTCAACTGCTGGAACTCGTGGCTGCTCTGGTTAAACTACATGTGGAGGGTTAGGTTAGGTTGAATAAGTGTGTACCAATGAAAAGCTAAGGCAATATGTCGCATAGGAACGTTAGGAGTCACAGCAAGTAGATATAGGTTAGTATAAGACATATAGAGACACAACAACTTCGTGTTAGGTGACGATATGAACCTTAGTTCGAGCAAATTCAAGTTTTTCCTTGCGAAGTGACCTCATCACGTTCTTGGATAACTTTGCACATTAAACTAAATAATATTCGTTCAAGTTTATTCCTGAAATCCTTCTATTGATTTCGTAATTTAATATTGACATTAGTTGAGATATAAGGATGTATTTTTTTTAAAGCTCATTCCAAGTTTTGCATCCATACATCAGTGTTGTGTTCACGATTATCTTGTAATGACTGGTTGATGTTCTGTGCTTAAATTTGAAGTCTCAACACCTTACCTTTACAGCTTAACGTCAGTTCAGCCGCATGACTTGCGTGGTGTCTAAATTGACATCAGACCGCCTTAGTATTCCAGTCTAGATTATCTAGAAAGAGTTATTCCATTTGCTTCTTTCACTTCTTTCGATGTAACTATTACAATAACTACTTGGAACCAGCAGTGTAAGTTTAGTGTTTGGTGAGGACCAGTGCTTTCCTCCATACAGCGGTGTCGCTGCAAGAAAGCCAATGACACTATCTCTCTCCAACACACCAACACAACGCTATTTCTACCCAACACCCCATCACATCGCTACCTCTACCCAACACCCCAACATTGTGCTTTATCAAAAAAGATAATGTGTTGTATTTGTTATTTTTGAATAAATGATGCATTGGACGCAGGTAGCTTGTGCTCCTTTATGTATGAGATATTACATCGTACAGGTTCAATAAATTGGCGCTAACAAAAAGCCTGGCACATCATCAACATTAAGTCTAGAATTCTTAATTAAAAGAAATGCATGTCAATGAAGAAACATATTGACTTATGCATATTTTGTGTAGTTTTGTAGGCCACAAAGAACAAGGATGTCGTTGAATTTATTTTGTATTTATATATCTGCTGTTTAACTTTGATCTTGGACTTTAAGAGTAGATGCCCTGTTCATCACGAATATATATTGTGCAATAAATATTGTTGAGAAGCTGTTATACATATCTTCTGACATTAATAAGCGTGTACAAATTGTCGGATTTACTGAGATACTACTGACTTTACTGACGTCATTGTTTGTTTTTTTTTAAATGGTGATGTATATGCATGTACTCGCTCAGGCATCTATGCCACCAGTATTGTGTATTCTGCAGTTGACAACAATAGTAAGATCTGTCTATGTTATAGGTCTGGCTTCTATTTTTAAACATGAATTTTGTAAATTATTTTGAATTTGTCATTTTTAAAAAGATACTATTTCTCTGGACTGGTTGCTTGGGTCTGTTTCATTTTTTTATAAAAATTTGAATTGAAGGAAGGATTTTTTTTCTCGCTTATAAGTTCTTTGTAAATTTTGGATCACTCTTAGCGAATTTATGTTTATTTTGCCCCAAGATCAAGTGTCTGGGATAATTATCAAGGCACAAGTATCGCATCAGTCAACAATACCTTTACTTTAAATTCTCTTCCATCTATTTGGAAACTCTTTCATGGTTTCTTACTGTCTCAAATTATCTGTATTTGTAACCCATTAGGGACTCGGCGTAGATTTTAGTATCGCTTGTATGTAACAGTTTGGAGGTCATTTTACGACGTAGCGTTGGTGTGACCGCTCTATGTAGTTGAGAGGCAGACGCTACTCTGTTAAGTACTTATAAGCGTCTATTCATATGAGATTATAAGCGTCTATTCATGTGAGATTATAAGCGTCTATTCATGTGAGATTGGACCCTGACAGAAGAAAAACAACGAAGAATCCAGAAACTTGAAATGAGATATTACAGAATCATCCTTGGCATCTCTTACATGGGCCACATAACAAATGAAGAAGTGCGTAACACCATCAGTCACAAGGTATGCCATTATGACGAACTCCTCACAACTTTCAACAAGAAAGATGAAATGGTATGACCATGTCACTTGTGCCAACAGTCTGTCCACAACAATACTGCAGGGTAGTGTCCAAGGTGGCAGACGTATAGGTAGACAGAGAACATATTGGACTGACAACGTCATAGAAAGTACCAGGAAAGGTTTTGCGGAGACGCAGGCATTGGCATATGATCGAGACAAGTGGAGGGAACTTGTCAGATGTTCAGCAGCACAGTGCCTCAACGACCACACTAGGTCAAGAGACTGATTATGATGATGATTTATCACAATAGACAATGATATATTACTTCACCTTCTCCAGCATGTAATTGGTATTCACACTACAGCCTTACTATGGTTCAAGTTCTACTTAGTCAACAGGACACAAACTGTATCTGCAAAATGGAATACACTCCAGTACAGTTGATCTATGTTGTCGTGTTTCACAGGGGTCTGTTCTTGTACATGTTCTCTTCATTCCATATACTCAGCAGCTCTCAAGTGTCACATATCATCACCCAGTGTCTCACCACTAGCACGCTGATGACACCCAAATATACAACACTAGCCACCCAACTGAAGTTGATGCTACCATCCAAGGAGTAGATAGGTGCATTTCTGTTGTGAAATCGTGGAGGACATGTAACAATCTTCAGATGAATGATGATAAAACTGATGCCGTACTTAAGACCTCGTTACAATTGTCGAAAAAGAAAGTTGAAATGGCCATGTTACTTGAGCCAACAGTATATCGACAACATTACTGCAGGGCAGTGTCCAGGGTATCAGAAGGAGAGGTAGACAGAGACAAAAGTGGACTGACAACATCGCATTATGGACCAGGAAAGGTTTTGTGGAGCCAAAGGCAATGGCACATGTTAGAGACAAGTGGAGGGAACTGGTCAGATGTTCAGCAGCACAGTGCCTCAGCGACCACACTAAGTCACGAGACTGATGATGAGGACGAAGAGGAGGAGGAGGATTATGATGAAGCGTCTATTAGAAACAGTGACATACTAGCACAACTAGCACCCAGAATCCTTTGGATAATGGCAGTCGTTCATGAGAAGTTATATTTAGAACAATCACGTGACGTCTGTATATGCTGTGTGTATGAAGTTGCTAGAACTAATTCTTTATTTGGAGCACCTTGCTTATCAATACATACATACATACATACATACATACATGCATGCATGCATGCATGCATGCATACATACATACATACATACATACATACATACATACATACATACATACATACATACATACATACATACATACATACATACATAAACCCAAGAAGTGGCCTAGTGGTCTAAAGCGCTCTCCGTTACGGATCACTGCCATCTCACCTCTTCGTGAGTTCGAGTTTCAGATTCGACCGATGTAGGTATGTAAAAAAGCTTACCTGTAGCTTCTCGTGGGTCGGTGGATCTTTCCGGGGTTTTCTGGTCCAAATGCAGTTCCAAAAGACATTTGTGACAAAGTCCATTGAAACAGTCATTACATTGTTCAATAACATGGGAAAGGCCATTCTTTTTTCAGTTTTGTCAGCAATGTAATTAATATTGTGTACACGATGAGTAAAACATTTACCCAATTGCCGCACCCACGCGTGTTTTGACAAGGTTTCTTTTTAAAGAACGGTCACATGAAGCTTCTGATATAATGGCATATATGTAATTTCATATGGCGGCTACATGTCGTAATTTATTTTTCTAACTGAGCTTCAACCATGGTGAGGATGCTGGTTACACTGGTCAGCTGTCCTAAAGCGGGTAATATAACAATATACCTTTATCTTTGTAGTCGGAAGCTGAAAATAACCACCAGAACCAGTCATAGTTCAATGTCTGTATCACTTGATATGTGACATGAAGCAAACAAATAGACTCTTATTCATAGGTAACTCATGTATTATATTTCTCGGTGCATATGTTACAATTATCTAGGTAGAAATCTATGAGAGTATGACTAGAATATATGGTTGCTATTAGAGAGGGTGAATATTGACACCCCTTAAGAAATTGCGAGATGTAGTTATATATATATATATATATATATATATATATATATATATATATATATATATATATATATATATATATATATATATATACATCGTGTCTACACTGCTAAATAGTCACTATCATGTATAATTTCAAGATACAATGATGAGGATGTAGAGGTAGTATTTGTAGCAGTAGAAATTGTTGTACTATCAGCATGACTAGAAGTAGTTGTAGTAGTCATTAAAGTAGCAGAAAAAATGAATGTAGCAGCAGCTGTAAAACTACTAGTGATAGTGTATGCCGATTGCTTTTCAATATTGTTTTTGAGTCACATTTTGACATACCTTTTCTGCACCTCGTTAATCTAAGTAGGACAATTACCTGATAAACATAGCTTTTTTATAAGAAGGATTTCTCTTTGCTTCAAATTACCAGAATGGTTAAACAATAAGTCATATGCAATAATCCATATACAAATTACTGCACTGAACCATAAATTAATTTTTACATGGAAATGTCTTTTATGAAAAGCATTCAAAATAACAGCTGTAACTTTCTTTCAGTAGAAATAGATCACACTCAGAACCATTATCTTTCTGTTAATTACCGACGAAAAGCAGGCGACAGGTAGTTCAGACGACATCTGATGTTTGGTTTATTCAATTAAGTCTATCATATAAGTACGACAGGGGGACAAGAAAAATTAAGATCAGATCGCCATCTTAGAATGATGGAAGTCTGGGAACAAGTGGAAGGACATGAAATAATTTCCACCAGTTTCAAATGTTGAGACAGGGGGAATTAACATTATTTCTTTACCATTTCCCATCGTCCCTAGAAACCGTTTATGTCGTGAACTCAAAACTTTATCTCAGGAAGCTACTGGAATTCTAATGTTAAAACAACCTTCACTTACTAACTAATATTCTGTTTGACTGACCATCACAAACACATCCACTGAACAGCCTACGACCCAAAACAACGTCTGATTTACCAATACCTAAACTTACTAATCAATACGCTGTTTAACTGACCAGTATCAACATCTGCTTACCGCACAGAGTATGATATAAACGAAAGGGATAACATGACACACTACCAACAAATATACCTATATAAGGCCAACCATTAAGCAAGAGGAGGAAACATTTATCAATATTGCATCAGAACGCAAACACCGAAACGGATCTAAATTTTAGTTATGAAAAACAAAATATAGACAAAGACAAAGATACATGACCACTCAAGATGATATGGCAATAATTGAGTAGTACATCTATTTCTAAAAGATTTGGATGGTCTTGGAAGATAGATAGATAGATAGATAGATAGATAGATAGATAGATAGATAGATAGATAGATAGATATGTGCTACATTTGAAACAAAAATGCTAATATACCCGACAAAGCCAGACCAGCCTTATTGTGGGTAAAGTCCTACTTAGTAAACATGACACACATTGTATCTGCAAATAGAATGCACTCAAGCCCAAAATCAGATCCAAGTTGTGTTGTTCCACATGGGTCTGTTATTGGACCTATTCTCTTTATTCTATACACTCAGCAGCACTCATGTGCCATATATCATCATCCATTGTCTCACCAATTGTATGCTAATGACACCAAATATACAAGCCTAGCCACTCAACTGAAATTCATGCTACCATCCAGGGAGTTGAGAGGTGCATTTCTGATGTGAAATTACGGATGATATGTATCAAGATTCAGTTCAATGATGATAAAACTGAGGCCATTCTGATCACAAAACATAGTCGTTCTCATTCACATCCTTTACTTCAATCAATAAATATCAGCAAGACCAACATTAAATTCACACAGTACGAAGTCTGGCTTTTACTCTAGACAATACTCTCACATTGCACAAACACGTTATGAACATATGCAAGGCTGCATATCTTGAGCTGCGACGCATCAGCTCCATTCACAAATATCTTTCAGTTGATGCAACTAAATCGTTTGTGTGTTCATCAGTACTTTCAACACTGGACTGTTGTAACTCAATTCTGCCTGGTTCATCTCAATATCTACTATAAATAAAACTTCAAAACGTTCATAATACAGCTGCTCAGATCATCCTCAGAGTACCACGATTAAAGCACACCTGTCCGTTCCTCTATGCCATACAATGGCTATCCATTCGATCCAGAACCAAACACGATATTTGTTCTCTGTCTCTCACGCCTATCTGGCCTCACCTATGTGTATACACAAGCAAGATACTTACGCTCCTCTTCTGACAATCGTATACTCATGATTCCCACTATAGCAACGAAGTCACAAGGACAACGATATATTGTATACCAGGGCCCAGCAACTTGGAACGAATTGCCCATTGAAATTCGACACATAGACACAGTGATCCATTTCAAGCGTGCTCTTCAAACACTTTTTTATCCTGCAAGAACCAACGTGAAGACCTAATAATGTTTCCAACCTAACATTTGTTCAGCATTTTTCTACGCTTACTAATTTCATGCGGGGTTTTGTGTTATTTTTGTAGTCATATCGTTATACATGTTGTAAATTGTTAGAGCTTTTAAAACTTGGGCGCTATATAAAATCCTCTTTATTATAATAATAATAATAATAATAATAATAATAATAATAATAATAATAATAATAATTATTATTATTATTATTATTATTATTATTATTATTATTATTAT